>CM042834.1:276009024-276238344 GCA_023653725.1 Bungarus multicinctus | reverse complement strand
TGTAAAATGAGGGATTTCTGTATTTGGAATTGATTGTTGGACCATCGATTCAGTTATTTATGTTACAGGATTTGAAGCCTGCTTTACTCCCTTACAGTTAAGGGCCTTGCTTACAAAGCAGATCATTAGAATATTCAAGAATAAAAGATGCTGTGTCGTTTGTTCACTACAACACACACACTACGAGCTGGGACATGACATGTTCTAATACAACGCCGGTGTTTCCCGGAAAATATGACCACAACATCAACAACACAACACCCAATAATACTACTATAAACCATAACACTTAAAACAAAATATGGTGATAATTAAACTAATTAAACTAAGACCCTGGCTGTATAATTGAAACCCCTCCCTACACCCTAAATTTATATAAATTAGGGCCCCCATTCTAAAAAAGAAAAATTTTCAGCCCAACCGGCCTGTCAGAGAGGCGTTTTCAAGTCCCACCTTAGTCCTGTCCGTGGCTGTCGTACTCCGGGCAACCCCTCCATATGGCAGACGCCCACACGAAAGCCCCTATTCCCGGGGTCCCCCACCGCCACATAGTGCCGACTAGGAACCCCTCAGGAGACCCTCCTGGAGCGCCCGACTGTGAGAGGAAATACGACCCTTTCTTATAAATTGTTTTTGTACCAGGTCTTTTTTCGGGGGAATCTGCCCTGACTAACCTAACTGCCTTCATTCCCCTGCCCCTTTTTCCGCTGCCCGATTGCTGCGAGAGAACTTCTCTGCTCCAGCACTCTTTCCTGAAGCTTCTGCACACCCTTCTGACTCGATCCTGAAGCTTTGTTTCTCATCTCCAGAGGCCTTCAGACTGGCCGGCCTTGCCGGCTGCAGAAAATGGCCGTAAGGCGGTGTCCAGGGTGTTCGAGTCCTGCCTTACAGCTTTCAAGGTAATTATAGGCTCTCACCCCATCCCCCACCCTGATTAATTTTCCTCTCCACTCTGGATTTGGAGGGTCTTAATTAGGCTTATTTTTGGTGTTAGGGGCTTAATACTGGGAGCACTAGTTACACATCAGCTAAGTTTACTTCAGGGTAGTCCTTATTTCCCGGAAACGGTGTTCCATTTGGTGACGCCACAAGCCCCGCAAATACAGGCATTTCTCAACTTACAACCCATTTACCCACAAATGTTATTGCAAGTGAGCGGTTTGTCCTGCTTCTTTCGACGGTCCCAGTAAGCGTATCACTACCGTTTAAGTTAGTAACATGATTGTTAAGCGAATCTGCCTTCCCCGTGGACTTGGCTTGTCAGAAGGTCGCAAAAGGGGATCGCATGAACCCCCCCACCCCCACACACTCCTCCATCATAAATATAGCATAGCTGCCAAATCTCTTAATGGGTAATCGTATGAGTTAGGAATGCTGCGATGGTCCTTAAGCGTGAAAAACATCATAAGTCACTGTTTTTTTCACTCTGTTGTAAACTTTTGATTCTGTTCCTAAGTAATTTGAGGACTACCGTAATGTGATCATTTAGATAATTCATGTTTCTCTCAATCCAGCTCCAGTTACAGTCATGCTATTTCTGACCAGTGACGCTCTAAAGTGGTCACTGGAGATTTTATAGAACAAGCCTGGACAGTCACTTGTCTGAAATGGTCTAGTCCTGGAGTCTCCTCCTTGCGCGGGGTTGGACTAGACTACCCTATGTTCCTTTCAGCTGTTTTATTCTGTTCTCTTCTATTTCCCTTCCTTTTGAATTTCATCTGAATTAGCGTAAGCTGTAGTTGGTCATCCAGCATCTGAACTTTCCGAAGGCCAGACTTCCTTCTTTTCCCTCTTAGACACCAAGAACAAGCAAGATTGCAATGACAATCTCTGATCGCGTCAGCAATTTGGGATGACTTCATGGCTTTCTGAAGCATTCTTACTCTGACCCAAATGGGCATTCATCTCGTTTTCTTTGTAGCGTGTCTTCATACAAAATGTGATTGACCCATCAGAAGAGTCCATTAAAGCGCTGGAAAAAGTCCCTGTGCAGTGCAACAGGTCAGGGGGAAAGGGGCGGAAGGGAGGTGAAGGGAGGGAGGAGGAAGGGAATTAGTAGGCAGGAGGAGGCCGCCGAGGGAATGAAGACGGAAGTCAGGAAGGAGGACGAACGGAATGACGTTCCGGATAGCATGGGAGACGAGGATCAAACCTTGTGTCGTACGGGATGAGAAAAGGGAGAGCATAACGCAGAAAGAAAAGCAATGAAATCCACGTCCTCCCTCCCTAACTCCAGCCATCACGCCCGCACTCCACATCCCTCCCTCCACTCCGCTCGTCTCCCTTGATCGCTCTCTCTCCTCCCTCAAACTTAATACACAAGGGAAGGCATCCAGTCCTGCATCATAAACTTACGGAATGAATAAAGCGGCGTAGGACAGTATTCTTTCTTAAGGTCTTCGCACACGCTTCGCGCCTGCTCTTCATTACTAGCTATGTCCCTCATGACTTCTTCAGCCGGACTTCCTGCCCTTCCCTTGCACGTGCCTGTCTTCCTAGGCCTTCCTTCCCATAAACGCCTCTCACCCAATCCCGCGAAGAATCCCACACGCCCCTACCCTCAACCCTCCCCTCCCCTTCCTTTCCATCTTCTCAGTGTCCTGACCGCATGCCCGGCGCTTTTTCTTTCCGTCCTGCGACCCCTTGCCGCCACTAACCGCATATCTCCTTTCCCATGTCGGCCGCCATCCTTTGTTTTTTTTGGATTTCGATTTGAATTAATTCACTGGGCTCACGTTTTAATCAGAGTCCCAAACATCAGCTTTAATTACTGCCATTTCATTAGTTCAGCCTAAAATGAACTGGTTGAACTAATTGGCACTGAAGTCTGACTTTAATGAAATTGTGAACAAAGCAAATTAATCAAAGCTGAGCGTTTCCCCCAAATGGCTGAGAGGCAGGAATTAACTTTTCACACCCAGTCTTCTTCCTTTCTTTCTTTCTTTTTCGCTTTTCAGCACCACTCAGGCTACACAGCAGGGACTTTAGGGCAGTTGCTTTTCCCAGCCTTCCCCACCTGACACCGTCCGGGGATGATGGAAATGTGGCCTGCTGCAGGGGTCCTTGGTCTCGGGCCAGGGCCCACTATCCAGCCACGGCTCATTTGGAACCAGGCCGGTGGGCGTTTACACTCGCGTGTGAAGCTCTGCTTGTGCAAGCGGCATGCACACATGCGCCCGCTGCTTACAGAAATTGTTGTGGCCTGTCGACTGCCGGCCCCTCCAGCAGCCAAATCAGAGGAGGAGGAGGAGGGGGAGGAGGAGGAGGAGGAGGAGGAGGAGGAGGCGTGGGAGTCAGGGCCAGCATCAGGGCAACCTGGGAGCTCTGAGGAGGAAGAGGGAATGGAGCCGGCAGAGAGAGAGAGAGGTGGAGCCTAGGCCATCCATCAGAAGGAGAGTTAACAGTCCCCAGGTCTGGAGGTGGCTGATGGGGAAGAGGAGAACAGCTGTGCCCAGTGCCTGACATGTGGATGCACAGGAGGCAGAGGAGAGGAGTGGAAATCTATGGACCGGTCCTTAGGACAGAAGAGCCACTGCTGTTAGTGAAGCCCCACCCTAGCTCTGGGGATAAAAAGTAGGGGATGGAGGTGGGTGGCAGACAACTATTCATTTCCCTGACGGATGAATTTGTTAGCCTGCAATGAGAGAAAAACTTTTTGCCAAGACTGCCGGTGCTCCTAATAAAGGAATCATTGATTTAAACTTCAGAAGGTTTGTCGTGTTTGGGGAGCTGAGTCAGAACGCTGCCATCTTGACTTTTTTGACTCTTCCCTTCAGAGGCTGGAATCTTTCTTTCCGATCAGCCTCTGTGTTATCTCCGGCACTTCTCTCCCAGCTTGGAACTGAACCAGATGCATTTTACTTCCTACAAATGTGTCTTGGCTTCTCTGCTAATGATCCCTTTGGGGAGGACTTGTTCTTCCCTCTAGAGAGCCTTGTGGACCATGATGGTTGGTAACTAGGAAGGACTCACCTCCCTGGTGGGGAGGAAGCATGTAAAAAGGCAAGGCTTCATTCATATATATAGCACCACACAGAGCAAAAGACAGCACAGTCACCATGTGCTTTACTGCTCAACTATGTAACTATAACAGGAAACAGGAAAGTCTACTTAGAACTAAAGAACATAGAGTATATACCACAGATCCAAATGTGTAAACACTGCCATCTACTGGCTGAATACTACTGTAGCTATATAGAAATTAATTGCAACAATGAATACCAACAGGAGGCTTCTCTGCCTCTTTCTCCTCCTTCTCTCCACGAACTCCCTTTCCTTCTGGCACTGATGTTGTTATCTAGTTGGGTCATGAAACATCTGCAAGCAAACAACCAAGCTTAGAGGGAACCAAGGACTCCATAATCGTCCTCCTTTCTTCTCCTTCTTCCATCCATCTCCTTCTCTTCTTCCTCTCCACAAACTCCCCTTCCGTCTGGCACTGATGATTCACTGGTTGTAGCTGCCATCTTGACTTTTTTGCACCTCCTTCCAGTAGACACCTCTGCCTGGAGGCCAAGATGCCATTAAGATTGTGTACATCCTCATCTTGAAAATGGGCCTGTTCTTTTCTTTTAATTCTCACATTCATTTCTCAACCATCTTAACAGTCCTATTCTCCCATTAGCGCCTTTTGGTATCACTCCATTTGTTATCCTGTGCTTTGAATGGTGCACTTTTAATTAATTTGTTATTTATTTGGCTCGGTTTTATATCCTGCTTTGATGATTGCCTCCCACCATGAGAGTGCAGGGCTGGGAAGGAAACCATAAACTTTTTAAATAGGGAAATAAATGTCCTAGCAGAGGAGTATTCATAGAAAAGAGATAAAGTAGGAAGCCTTAAAGCAGAGACGATTAAAAAAAAAACCTGCAAACGATTCCAATTAGGGGCGAAAAAAATGATGGGAAACAGAGAAAATCTAGATGGCAACACCAAAAAACACTGTAAATTCTTAAAAAGGGGATCTAGGCCCAGAAAATCTGGGGGGGTAAAGAAAAAGCGAGAACTCAGAACGAGCAGACAACCCAAAGAAATGTTAAAAGTAGATCAAAAAAAATTTTTAGTTCAAAAGAAAAGGAAAAGAAAATAATTGGTGTGCCAGCTACTCAAAGTAAAAGAGAAAAAATGCTAGCTGGTTTGCAGAAAATGACAACTCTTCAACTGCTCTTCTGATTCCATGTTTTACAATCCAGAGTCACAGCCTCGCTAGGAAATGGAGAAGGGAAACATTCCAGGTGCAGAATTGAAACTCGAGATTAATGGTAACCTCATGGTTAGGAAAAAAAAAACTTTATATTCACTGAGGCAGGAAAGATAAGACAGCAAATTGCTGGGGAGTTTCACATCAATAGCGGAGAGGGTTTTTTTTTTTAAAGCATAAATTATTATTTAAAAGTTGCTTTTAAGAAGCATCTTGAAAACAATCTGGTAACTACAGAAATCAACATGGATTTGGAAACTTGCCAAGGAGAGAAGTAACTTAGAAATAAGGAGAAACTTTCTGACAGTGAGAGCAATCAACCCATGGAACAGAAGTTGCCCTCGGAAGTTGTGGGAGCTTCATCCCTGGAGGCTTTCAAGAAGAGACTGGACTACCATTGGTCAGAAATGGTGTAGGGTCACCTGCTTGAGAGGGGGGTTGGACTAAATGACCTACAAGGTCCCTTCCAACTCTTATTCTGTATAATGTTTTGCAACTGGGCCTGGCTGGTCTAGTGAAGAGAAGGACCAGGGGAGACAGGATAACATCTTCCAATATTTGAGGGGCTACCGAGAGAGGAGGAGGGGGTCAAGCTATTTCCCAAGGCACCCAAAGGCCAGACAAGGAACAGTGGATGGAAACTGAACAAGGAGAGATTCAAATCTAGAAATAAGGAGAAATTTCCTGACAGTGAGAACAATCAACCAATGGAACAGAAGTTGCCTTCGGAAGTTATGGGAGCTTCATCACTTGAGACTTTCAAGAAGAGACTGGACTGCCATCTGTCAGAAATGGTGCAGAGTCTCCTGCTTGGACAGGAGGTTGGACTGGATGACCTACAAAGTCCCTTCCAACTCTGATTATCTGTTAATCTGTTATGTAATCAAGGAGAGAAACAACCTAGAACTAAAGAGGAATTTCCTGACAGTGAAAACAATTAACCAGTGGAACAGCTGGACTCCAGAAATTGTGGGAGCTTCATTACTGAAGGCTTTCAAGAAGAGACTGGACTGCCATTTGTATCTGAAATGGTGTTGGGTCTCCTGCTTGGGGCAGGGGGTTGGACTAGATGACCTCCAAAGTACTTTTCCAATTCGCTTATTCTGATATTTTGAACCAACCTAGAATTAAGGAGAAGTTTCCTGCCAGTCAGAACAATTAACCAGGATTGCCTACAGCAGATGAGAATGTGATTAGGAAAATATTAGAATGTGCAGAAATGAACAGATTAACGTTGGCAATTAAGGAGAAAGAGCAAACTGAATACTATGTGATATGGGATCTATTTTATCAATGGTTAAATAACAAAAAGGGAAGTTAGAAACAGGGAAACAAAATAAAGAAGGAATGTTAAAAAAGATAAGTAAATATTATGGTTAGTATATGGAATATTACTATTTTAATATTGTAGAATTAATATCAATGTAACAGATGATGTTGCAGATTTTGATTATTGTTCAGCAAAGATACCTGCACCCAGACAACACACTGTTCAACTGAAGATGGAATTATTATATTAAAAATTTAAAAAAAATGAATAACAATTACAAAGAAGCTATGGGTGCTCCATCACTGGAGGCTTTTAAGAAGAGATTGGGCAGTCATTTGTGTCTGCAATAGTGAAGGGTCTCCTGCTTGAGCAGGGGGTTAGACTAGAAGACCTCCAAGGCCCCTTCCAAATTTTGGAAGACCAAATTTTGCCATACCAATTTTTTCTTTTCAAGAAAACCTTCCATAATAATCAGGGGGAACGCTGTGTGTGTAATATATCTTGATTTGAAGAGTGCTTGATAAAGTGCCTACGATGTATGATTAGCAAGCTAGTTCCATGCAGGCTGGAAAGCATGAAAACTAAGAGAATGAATCACCCTTCTCAAACAGTGTTCACTAATAGTTCCTCACCAGATTGGAGAAGGTGCTGACACCTCTACTCTTCAACACTTTCATTCACGACTTGGATGAAGATGTGAAGTGCAGTGGAATGAGGTCTGGATTCCCAGGAGAGGCTGGGGGGGCTGCATTCCAGAGGGGAAAAGGACAGCAAAGTTTAGATATTTTGGCTGGGAGAAAGCGAGTTAAGATAGCGCCTCTCTAGCCATTCCCAGAATTTATCTTTAATGACGCCACTGGTTGCTTTAATTTGGCAAGATCTCTGTTTATACTCAAAGGTGCTGTTCAAAAGACAACTGGACTTTCTTGGAGTTTTTTTTTTTCCTTGAAAACATTTTGCTTCGGTTCTTGTGAACTGAAGAAAGTTCTTGGATGAGAAGTGAAACTTTTTCAAGGAAAAACAAAAACAATAAAAATCAGCTGCCTTTTGAAAAAGCCCCTCTGGGACAACCACAACCTGGATGAATCTCCATAGACAGAAATGTGGCTCATGGAAGAATATCAAATCCCCTTCTTCCTCCACTTAGCATGCAAGGTGTAAGATACTGGTCTCGTGCACAGAAGGCAGATCGATTCCTAAAGTTAAAGAAAATTCAGAAGGCCAAAGAGCAGCTCCACAACCATTGGACAAGGCCTCTTTTTCTCCTGCTGAGTTTTATGAAGTGAGGAATCAATTTTGGGATCCTTGGTGCTCTCTGAGCTTGGTTGTTTTCTTGCAGGTATTTCCTTACCCAGCTAGGTAACATCATCAGGACTAGAAGGGAGGAGGAGGGGGAGGAAAAAAAGGAGGAGGAGGAGGAGGAGGAGGAGGAGGAGGAGGAAAGGACCGTGGAATCCTTGATGCTCTCCAAATTTGGTTGTTTTCTTGCAGATATTTCATTACCCAACTAGGTAACATCATCAGGGCTACAAAGAAGTGAATAACTAGTGATAGCTTTGTTATCCTGCATGGAATTGTTCCCTGGTGAGTTGGCCGCAGTGAGTTGTCCCATTTTCATCTTCATCCCATTTGTTGTAGGACCCCACAGTTCAACCCTGAGTTGCAAATATTCTCTTCTATTGAGAAAATAATTGAATCCATCGTAGATTAAGCTCCATTTTTTCTCCTGCTGTGCAGATTAACTGCAGGTAAATAGAGATGTTTTATAATGGCCATTGATTTTGAAAGAGGAGTTACGTTGGTTCCTGTCAACTATTTGCACATCCCTGACAGGTACAGATTAACAGAGTTGGAAGGGATCTTGTAGGTCATCTAGTCCAACCCCCCGCCCAAGTAGGAGACCCTACACCATTTCTGACAGAGGGCAGCCCAGTCTCTTCTTGAAAGTCTCAAGTGTTGAAGCTCCCACAACTTCCAAAGGCAACTTCTGTTCCATCGGTTGACTGTTCTCACTGTCAGGAAATTTCTCCTTATTTCTAGATTTGAATCTCTTCTTGTTCAGCTTCCATCTACTGTTCCTTGTCTGAGTGCCTTGGAAAATAGCTTGACCCCTTCCTCCTCTCTGTGGCAGCCCCTCAAGTATTGGAAGACTGCTCTCCTGTCTCCCCTGGTCCTTCTCTTCAGTAGACCAGCCAGGCCCAGTTCCTACAACCGTTCATTGTGTGTTTGAGCCTCCAGTCCCCTCATCATCCTGGTTGCTCTTCTCTGCCCTCTTTCTGGAGTCTCAACCTCTTTTTTAATAATGTGGTGACCAAAACCTGATGCGATATTTCAGGGGGTTGGACTAGATGCTCTACAAGGTCTCTTCCAAATCTGATTATCTGTACCTAACTGAATAGGAAATAAGAAATAGATCCTATTTCACATCTTCTGAATTCCCTCCCCACCCCCCAAAAAAAATCTATTCCAAACACATCCACTAAAATTCAGGAGCAAAACCAGCCATCCCCAAAGTGGCAGATTTTCTAGACATCCATCTTTCCTCTTCCCTTTTCATTTTGTTGTTCTTTTATACTTCGAACCCTGTAAGGGGAAACTTTGGGTGGTCTCCAAATGCCAATAAATAAGTGGGGGGGTTGGAAAGGGAAATTAATACAAGAACCAAGAGATTAGGACCCTTTACAAGGCAATCAAATTTGGTCACCCTTTACTAGCTATATTAATCGTGTTTTCTTAATAGATTCCCCCTCAGCTACAGTATATAAATGCCAATTTGGAATACGAATGTCTAAACGGTCTGTCTTTCTTATCAAGACTGAATTAATTTGTGTGGGCAAATGTACTTAATATGAGCCAAGCTGGATTCCTGGTCAATACATGGCTTTTTGCTTGAAATTTTTTCCCCAATTTTCCGATCTAATGTTATAGATCCCTTGGTGGTCTTCTATCCAGTCACTAACTAGGTTTAACCTGCTTAGCTTTCTTGATAAAATCAGCTCCAATCAGAGCTGGTGTATCAATTATGTCTTTCATTTTAAAGAGATTTTTCTTGGTTTTGTCTTATGATAGTCATGATTGTTTTCATCATTTTGTTTTATTTTGCAAAAGTAATCATTACAAATAATGGGATTACACCAATAGGGTTGAATTCAGGGGTGGGATTCTACCAGTTCGCACCTATTCCCTAGAACTGGTTATTAACATTCTAAGCAACTCGGAGAACCGGTTGTTAAAAGAAATTCCTGGCCTAATCCTGTAAGGAAGGCAGGAAGGAAACATTCTGGGGTTGCTCACAGAAACTGCCTCTCCATTAACCCTTATTACATTCTTGGCAGGACTAGACTTCCTGTCTCAGCAACATCTCTGGAGTTTCTTCTCCTCCTTTGCTGGTACTTTGCTTGTGTGGAGGGACCATTCAAAGTTACAATGGCACTGAAAAAAGTGACTTATGACCAGTTTTCACACTTACGACTGTTGCAGCATCCCCCCAGTCAAGAGAGGCCAGGCGAGGAGATGCGTGCCTCGATGTGAATGATATTGAGTTGGCCACACCCAGCCAATAACATGACCACCAACTAAGCCACACCCACAGAACCGGTTGTTAAAGAATTTGAATCCCACCCCTGGTTGAATTGTGATATCTCCAGTAGCATGCCCACAGGATCTGAAGCTGTTCCAGACTACACCGCCCATCTGCTGCCAAGCTCTATCCTATTCTATTCTTCCCTATTCTCTTCTATATTCATTTCCTATATTCTAGTCTAGTCTATATTCTCTTCTATATTTTCTTCTCATTCTCTTCTCTTCTAATTCTCTTCTATTTTTTTCTATTCCATTCCATTCCACTCCACTCCACTCCACTTTATTCTATTCTATTCTATTCCTTTCTACTCTACTTTACTCTACTCTACTCTACTCTACTCTACTCTAATCCTTTCCTTTCCATTCCATTCCATTCCACTCCACTCCACTCTATTCTATTCTATTCCTTTCTACTCTACTCTACTCTAATCCATTCCATTCCATTCCATTCTATTCTATTCTATTCCTTTCTACTCTACTCTACTCTACTCTATTCTACTCTACTCTACTCTACTCTACTCCTTTCCTTTCCATTCCATTCCACTCCACTCCACTCCACTCCACTCCATTCCATTCCATTCCATTCCATTCCATTCTATTCTATTCTATTCTATTCTATTCTATTCTATTCTATTCTATTCTATTCTATTCTATTCTATTCTAATCTATTCTATTCTATTCTATTCTATTCTATTCCTTTCTATTCCATTCTATTCTATTCCTATTCTACCCTACCCTATTCTATTTTATTCTTCTCCAAGCCCCTTTGATTAATCCTCCTGCCTTCCCCCAAGGTCAGCAGCTGTCAGCTCCTTTCTACCCTTCAGTTTCTGTTCCACACAAGAAAGATCTTTTTCCCCAGTGGTGAGTCGGCCAGGGCAGGGGGAGCATGGCATTTAACCAAGATTGATGCCAACCTGCAGTAACGTTGGCATCTTTCCGTAGCTTCCCCTAGCGACCTGGAGCAACCTCCCTGACCCTCAACAGGCAGGTGCAACACACACACATCCCCAGGGATCCCGAGCAGGAGCCTGCGGTCTCCCTTCCTCCATCTCCAGTGAATTCGAATCCTGCTTTGGGAGAGGTACAGATGCACAAAGTCTTTTATCCGGAGCATTTCAAATGCTCCACAGGGAAACCGCTTCCATTTATCTTCCACCCGGCCTGAAAGCAAGATAGATTTTCATTAGCAGAATCGGTAATGAACATATGGCATTAGAGTTTCAATCTTGCCTTCCTTTGATAATTATGGATGGCAAGGGGGGAGCAGGAAGGCAGGCAAGAGGCACAGATGGCATTTCCTGGCTTCCGTGCCGCTAATCTGGGAGAAATATCTCCAGATCGGGCCTAGAAGGATTTGCTGACATGTCCGTCGGGCAGGAAGGCAGGTGAGCTGAAGTGCCCCTGGCAGAAAAGGGAATACCAGAGTTGGAGGGGACCTTGGAGGTCTTCTAGTCCAACCCCCTGCACAAGAAGGAAACCCTGTATTATTTAACACAAACTATTTTCCAATCTCTTCTTAAAATGCTGCAGTAGTTGAACATCTGGAGTCCTTCTTCTGGTTACTGATTGTGTCAGGAAATTTCTCCTTAATGCTGGGTTGGATCTTTCCTTGATAAGTTTCCATCCATTTAGTGACTGTTCAAAGTTACAACAACATTGACTTATGACTGTTTTTCACAAAACAAAATGGGGGTTCTGTCACTAAAACTAGTGATACTAATAACCCATCGTGGGAAGGAAGGAAGGAAGGAAGGAAGGAAGGAAGGAAGGAAGGAAGGAAGGAAGGAAGGAAGGAAGGAAGGAAGGAAGGAAGGAAAATGGGAGGGAGGAAGGATGGACAGAAGGGAGAAAAGGAAGGGAGGGAAATGGGAGGGAGGGAAAATGGACAGAAGGGAGAAAATGAAGGAAGGAAGGAAAATGGGAAGGAGAATGGACAGAAAGGAGGAAATGTGAGGGTGGGAGGGAGGAAGGAAGGGAGGGAGGAAGGAAAAAGAAAGAAAGAAAGAAAGAAAGAAAGAAAGAAAGAAAGAAAGAAAGAAAGAAAGAAAGAAAGAAAGAAAGAAAGGAAAGAAGAAAGAAAGAAAGAAGGAAGAAAGGAGAAAGAAAGAAAGAAAGAAAGAAAGAAAGAAAGAAAGAAAGAAAGAAAGAAAGAAAGAAAGAAAGGAATGATAAGGGAAGCCATAAATTTTTTTAAAAGCTCTCTGCTCTTTAACAAAATTGACACTTTCCTCCATTTGCAAAATTACCAAGCGCCGACAAAGCATAAAACGACCTGAAAGCTCTTTGCACAGAATGTCGTTTCCAGGTCCGGCCAGGCAGATGCTCTTGGGAAGGTCACATGGTGGGGGGGGGGGCAGGCGCAAATTCCCCCCACCCCCCCACCTCTCCTGTCATTCTGCTGGAGAATAGCTACGTTTGGATGGGCAGCCCCTTCTGGACTCCCACCTAAGAGGACCCCCCCCCAAACACACTCACCACGGGGTGGGACCCTAAAAGAAAGGAAGGGAAAGGCTCCCCGGAGCCTGGATTCAGCTGCCCTCAGAAACACCCATAGGCAAAAATATGGCAGAGCGAAACGCACATTTCAAAAAGGAAAGGAAATACAGATAGTCCTCGACTTACCGAAGTTCATTTAGCGACTGTTCAAAGTTACGACGACACTGAAAAAAGGAACTTACGACCAGGCGGTGCACTTCAAATAATTTAGCAACTGGTTCTCTGCCCAGTTGCTGGGTGGGTGTGGCCATGGTGGGCGTGGCCTAGTCGGCCTCCTGCACCATCCTGGAAGTAAAAAACAGGCTGCAGTGGGATGGCTTTTTTCACCCTCCCTGAGCCTCCATGCGCGCCCTGCACTTACCTGTAATCCAAAACCGCCATGTGGGGACTCCTGGGAGGGGAGGGGCAGGGAGGGGTGAGCGGGGTCAGCCAGTCGCCGGAACTACCAGTTCACCAAACCAGATATAAAAATTAACATCCGGTTCGTCTGAACCGGTGTGAACCGATAGCAGCCCATCAGCCCTGCAGAGGTGGTCTTCATCCGGTTCTCACCGGTTCCACAGAAGCGGTAGCGGAAATTTGGAGTAGTTTGGAGAACTGGCAAATCCCACCTCTGACTGGCCCCACCAACCCCATCTGTTCCCTGCCTCCCATCGAGTCCCAGCTGTGAGAGGAAACCCTTAAATCTCTACCTGTGTCTATGCTGCCTCGTTTTAAACCTGGTTTTTATTGCTTCTTATGGGATATATATTAAAACCACTAACTTGGTAAAAGACGCGAACTAAGGGAAATTTGTAATCGGAAATTGTGTAAAGCTAATAGTTGCAAGTAGCTCAGTTTTGGGGCTATTTTTGATATAACTGTCTGGGACATTATGAGAATATGGAACCAAAAAGGTGCAGATGACAAGAGTTTTTCAACTAAGTGCCAAGCACCAAGATGGCACAGTGGATGAGGAAGTTGCCCTGGTAATCTTCCAGAGGAACAGAAGAGATGTAGAAAAGACTATATAAGAGGGGGTTTTATCTCAGATCATGGCCACCGATGGTAGCTGCTCCTCGCTGGACCTAGCTATTATCTCTGGACCTCATTGCAATGAGCTGTTGATGTAAGTATTATCTTACTGAATTGTTATTTGTACTCTGATGGCTTGCGTGTTGCTCATGAAATAAACTGATTCAAAGCAAAAAATGAGATTGCATGCTTGTAGTTCCTGTTCTGCTTGTCTTATTTTATGACACAGCTGATCGGCTGGGTCTCCTTTGGTTACCCTGCACAGGAGAACGGAGCTGGAAAGCAGGTTAGTGGGGTGGGGAGGAAAGGGGGATGTTGCAGTATCCTTCCCTTTTACTCCCAAGTCGACCCTTGTTCCTTAGCTGTTTCCTTCTCCTGCCAGCTCTGCACATGTGCACACTGGGAACAGGCTCCAGCTGTTCTTCTGCCCCACTGATCTCCAACTCTGAAGGCAGCTGATAACAGTCAGATGGCCCCGCCCCCATCTATTCTCCACTTCCCATCAAGTCCCAGCTGATCAGCTGGGTCTCCTTTGGTTTCCCTGCATAGGAAAACAGAGCTGGAAAGCAGGTCAGTGGGGTGGGGAGGAAATGGGGATGTTGCAGTATCCTTCCCCTGCCACACCCACCAAGCCAGTAGTAAAAAAAATTTGAACACCACCACTGCAACCCACCCCTGCTTACGGCCATTTTTCACACTTATGACCGTTGGAGCATCCCCGCAGTCATATGATCAAAATTCAGGCATGGTCGCAATGTCCTGGGATCGCATGATCACATCATGACCTTCTGCCCCGCAATGGCCATGGGGAAAACTCAAGAGTCCCTTGACGTTTCTGAAGCGAGCTTTGCCCTCATTATACAATAGATAGATAGATAGATAGATAGATAGATAGATAGATAGATAAATAGATAGATAGATAGATAGATAGATAGATAGATAGATAGATAGATAGATAGATAGATAGATAGATAGATAGATAGATAGGTAGGTAGGTAGGTAGGTAGGTAGGTAGGTAGGTAGGTAGGTAGGTAGGTAGGTAGATAGATATGGATGAATAAGATAGATATGGATGGATGGATGGATGGATGGATGGATGGATGGATAGATAGATAGATAGATAGATAGATAGATAGATAGATAGATAGATAGATAGATAGATAGATAGATAGATAGATCAATGCAGCCAAAAAAAGCCAATGCAATCCTAAATTGCATTATCAGAGGGATACAATCAAGATCAACGGAGGTACTAATACCACTCTACTATAAAGCCTTAGTAAAGTAACACCTAAAGTACTGCATCCAGTTTTGGTCACCACACTATAAAAAAGTACAGAGAAGAGCAACCAGATTGATGAGGGGACTGGAGGCTAAAACATACAATGAACAGTTGCAGGAACTGGGCCTGGCTAGTCTAGTGGACCAGGGGAGACAGGAGAGCAGTCTTCCAATAATTGAAGGGCTGCCACAGAGAGGAGGAAGGGGTCAAGCTATTGTCCAAGGCACCTGAAGGCCAGACAAGGAACAATGGATGGAAACTGAACAAGGAGAGATTCAATCTGGAAATAAGGAGGAATTTCCTGACAGTGAGAACAATCAACCGATGGAACAGAAGTTGCCTTCAGAAGTTGTGGGAGCTTCATCCCTGGAGGCTTTCAAGAAGAGACTGGACTCCCATCTGTCAGAAATGGTGTAGGGTCTCCTGCTTGGGTGGAGGGGGGGGGTTGGACTAGATGACCTCCAAGGTCCCTTCCCACTCTGCTAATCTGCAATCTGAATGTGAGGATAATCTCAAGGGTACCTTCCGGATTCAACAATGCCATGCCAACCCTGATAATAACTTCCTCCAATTTTATTCCTATTGCCTTTGCTGATGGCTGCTTTTGCGTTTATTTTAATGGCATCTTTACTCACAAGGCCATAATATTAGTGCCTCCTTTCTGCACTCTTCTGTCATTGTGGTGTGGATGATGACATTAAGGCTGCGTGGAAAAATATCCTCAATTGTTCTCCCGCAGGCATTCGGGAATGCAATATTCTGCTTTTATGTACCCTGTGTGGAGGACAAGGACAATGTTGAGTGTGTTGCTTCTTTTCTCTGAATAAGCTTTACTCTTTGGGGTGCCGTTTCCAGGGGTGGTATTCTACTGGTTCAGACCGGTTCTATAGAACTGGTTGTTATGATTCTCTGCAATTTGGGGAAGCGGCAAATTGTGCCTCTGGCTGGCCCTGCCCCTCTCCACCTGCCCCTCCCCTCTCCAAACAGTCAGTCCTTATCGCGTACGCACAACATCACACATGTGCCCGACATCGCTGACTGCGTTCTCCCCTGCCCAGTCACACCTTAAGATTTTTTTTCCCCTCCCAACGATCAGCTGTTCCGATGATCGGCAAAAAAAGAAGAAGCCACGCCCACCCAGTCACGTGGCCATGCCCACCTAGCCACGCCCACAGAACTGGTTGTTAAAAAATTTGAATCCCACCCCTGGCCATTTCCAACCTTTTGTAACTGGACTGCACCTCCGTGGCAGAGAAAAGTACTAGAGTTGAAGAAGCTTCTGGGATGAGAAGAGAAACGTCTTCAAAAGAAAAACCAGAAAGTCCAGTTGCCTCCTGAAAAAAGCAGCTTTGGCAATGAAAATTCTGTTCCTGATTGCAGTCATAAGTCCAGGACCACAGACAGACAGCTGGTCATTTGCATTCTTTTAGAGAGTCAATGAGACCACTTGGAGGTTTATCTGTGTCCTCAAGGGTCGCCTGAATAATGCAAATGGGTGTGGAGTCTCCTTGGAGCTGCTGGAACATCCTTCAGGAAACAGAGCTCAACAACACAGTCTTTTCTTTTGCACTGCCCAGATGACCCTGAGGACACAGAGAAACCTCCAAGTGCCCTCAATGACTCTCTCAAAGGATGCAAATAACCAGCTGTCTGCAAGGAATATAAATCCTTCTGTCCCCCACCATCTAGTCAGAGCTGAAGAAGCTTCTGGGATGAGAAGTGAAAAATCTTCAAAGAAAAACCAGAAAGTCCAGTTGCCTCCTGAAAAAGCACCTTTGGGTCAACCATACCTGGAGTATTGCAAAGGGGGGAGCCTTCATTTTAATTCTGTAGCAATTCTACTCATGTGGAGAAAAGACAGAGGTTTGCTCTCCATCTTTGCAAAGCACAGAATAATGAGTTTGAATGCAAGGAAAGGCTCTCGGAGTTTCTTTTTAAAAAATTGGGGATACTGAGAGTACTTTAAGAGTGGAACCAATTCCTTGGAAAACTGGGGTGTGTCCTTTGATGGATGCATTCAAGGGGAGGTGATATACTCAACAATGAGGAGGGGTGTGCCTAATTTTGGGATCCTGCAAAGAGCAGAGGGTCAAACTAAATGCTCTCAAGGGTGATTTTTAATTCTAGGATTTTAAAATGTCTCCATCAAAATCAACCACAAACAAGCAGGTGCATTAGAAGGTTAAGCAAATGTCATGACACAAACTGAAACACTTGCAGGTCTATCCCGAGGGGAAGGAGTCAATTTATACCTCAAAGCCCCCGAGGGCAGGAGGAGAAGCTGATCTGAGGGGGATCCAACCTGGAACTCAGGAGATATTTCCTGACAGCGAGTTAATCAACAGAACAGCTTTTGCCTCCTGGAGTTGTGGATGCTCCATCACTGGAGGCTGTCAGGAAGAGCCTGGATCTGTGATGGTATATAGACTCCTGATCTGGTCAAAAGTTTGGACTAGAACAGCGGTCACCAACCGGTGGGCTGTGAGAAAATTTTGGTGGGCCACAGAGAAATCTCACCCCCAGAGCACTCACACAAAGCAATTAATCCAGGCTGCACAGAAACACAAGGCTGCCCTGCCCAGATGGCCTGTGGGAACCCACCCCTCCCACTCATTCCTTACCTGGTAAACTTGCCTGCTAAATTGCTATTTTTCCTTTTTCTGACCATCATCTGTTCTGCTGTGCTGGGAGATTTAGATTAGCTAGGAAGCAGGAAATGGTGGTTGGATTTCTTGCTTTCTAGCTAAGCACAGCTGAACCTCCCTTAGGACTGAAGGTTTGCTTGCAAGCAAATTCAGTGCAGACTCACAGCAAGCAAATTTGAGAGACTGAGCTAGCCGATGGCAGATAGATAGATCACTGAATGAATCCGTGATTCTGTGAGCAGTTCAATTTGCTTGCTTTGCCTGATTTTGGGTAAAAGTTGCTCTTTTTTATAAAAAAAAATTCAATATTTACAGGCATGGTGTGTTGTGAGTTAATTTTGTGCGTTTGCTTGCTAGCAAATTTTATGAGTTTGCTCGGAAGCAAATTTTATATGACAGACTGAGCTAACCAATGGCAGATAGATCGATCTCTGAATGAATCTGTGATTCTGTGGGCAACTCAATCTGCCTGCCTGCTTTGCCTGATTTTGGGTAAAAGTTGCTCTTTTTTATAAAAAAAATTCAATATTTATATAAATATTTATAATATTTACATACAAGCCATGCCCAGCCAGTCACATGGCCACCAAGCCACACCCACAAATTAGGCCGCACCCAAAGAACCGGTTAGTGGTCCCTGGGATCTAAAATTGTGAGTTTGGTGGTCCCTGAGGTCCAAAACGTTGGCGACCCCTGGACTAGATGACCTCCGAGATCCCTTCCAGCCCTAGATTCTGTGAAACAGATAAGATGCATATGATAGACAAGATAGAAGTTGGAGGGATAGTTGGATGGATTTATGGATGGATAGGACAACAGGAGTTAGAGTAATCAGTGGAACAGCTTTCCTCTAGAAGTTGTGGATGCTCCATCGCTGGAGGCTTTCAAGAGATTGGACAACAATTTGACTGAGATAGTATAAGGACTCCTGCCTTGGGCAGAGGGTTGGACTAAAAGACCTCTAAGGTCCCTTCCAGCCCTAGGATTCTATGAATCTATCCGTCCCGATGTCCAATGGGTTGGAGACCTTTCTCAGCCATGCCTGCCTGGAAATTTCTTTGCCAATGGTCCTTTGGCAAACAAAACCCTTCTGCAGTTAAAAATAATCACCCATGGTTTAATTATCATGACTAGGCTGCTTAGGATTGGACTTCTGGCCATCTTCTGCAGCCTTCATCTCATTGGCAGCTGATTCGAAAAGGTTTTAGGCACATTGGTTTTATCGATTTTGACTTGGCTGCTGAAAATGACTCATAATAAACAATGATGAAGAATGAGAATGAAGGTGCCAGCCCATCCCAGCCTGCCCAGCCAAGGAGTTCTTTTTTTTTCTTTTATTATTATTATTTTTAAAAAAATAATAATAATATAATAATTCCATCTTCAGTTGAACAAGTATCTTGGTGGAACAGTAATTAAAATTTGCAACGTCCTTCATTAAATTAATATTGATTCTGCAATATTAAAACAGTAATATTCCACATATTAATTCTACAATATTAAAATAGTAATATTCAACATACCAATCATAACATTTGCTTATCTCTTTTAACATATCTTCTTTATTTCGTTTCCCTGGTTCTTACTTCCATTTTTGTTATTTAGCCATTGATAAAATAAACCCCACGCCATGTAATATTCAGTTTGCTCTTTCTCCTTAATTGCAAGAATTAGTCAGTTTATTTCCACACATTCTAATATTTTCCTAATCACGTTCTTGTCTGTAGGTATCTCTTCACTCTTCCAGCTTTGTGCAAATACAATTCTAGCAGAAGTTAATATATGAAGAACTAAATATGATTTTTTTTTCTTACTTTCTTCTTATTTTTCTTACTCTTTTCTTATTTTTCAGGTAGAATCCCCAATAGAAATATTTCTGGCTTTAAATCAATATGCTGTTTTATCATTTTTTCCAACCATGTATGTATTTTTGTCCAGGGAGTTTTCTATATGCATTCTCCATTCTCTCTCCATGTAGGGCAATCACTCCCAAGCCCAAATCCCAGATAGATTGATTTCCATGTTGTGCTTTTGAATTTGGTTATCTTATTCAACAGACTGTGCTCAGATTTGGAAGAAACCAACATCTTGTCATCGTTAGACATCTTCCATTCAGTGGGACAACCTACATCTCGACTCAGCCTGGGTGGGATTACAGTGGATTGAATAACAGAGTTGGAAGGGAGCTTGGAGGTCAACTAGTCCAACCCCCTGCTCAAGCAGAAAATCCTATTCCATTCCAGAGAAAAGGTTGTCCAATCTCTTCTTGAAAGCCTTTAGTGATGGAGCACCCACAACTTCTAGAGTCCAGCTGTTCCACTGGTTAATTGTTCTCACTGTCAGGAAATTCCTCCTTAGTTCTAGGTTGCTTCTCTCCTTGATTACATAACAGATTAACAGATAATCAGAGTTGGAATGGACCTTGAGGTCATCTAGTCCCACCCCCCACCCAAGCAGGAGACCCTACACAATTTCTGACAGATGGCAGTCCAGTCTCTTCTTGAAAGCTTCCAGTGATTAGTTTCCATCCGTTGCTTCTTCTCCTGCCTTCAGGGGCTTTGGAGAATAGCTTGACCCCTTCCTCTTCTTTGGGGCAGCTCCTCAAATATTGGAACATTGCTATTATGTCACCCTTGATCCTCATGGGTGGGATTCAAATTTTGTAACAACTGGTTTTGCGGGCGTGGCTAGGTGGGCGTAGCTAGGTGGGCGTGGCCATGTGACTGGATTGGCGTGATTTTTTTTAAAGTCCCCCCATTTTGGGGGCCTCTTGGCCCTCAGGGAAGCCTCCTGGGGGGCCGTGTTTGCTCCCAGAAGGCTTCCCTGAGGCCCAGAGAAGCCTCCTGGGCCCCTCTCCCCTCCATTTTTTTGCCTTCCTGGGCCTCAGGGAAGCCTCCTGGGCAAAGCAGAGAGACAGTGAGGGGAATCCTGACACAGCTGATCATAGGAACAGCTGATCGCCGGAAGGGGAAACCTTAAGAAGAGATTGAGTAGGGAAGAACACAGTCAGCGATGTCAGGCATGCACGCAATGTTGTGCATGCACGACAAGGACTGACCGGGCAGGGAGGGGAGGGGCGGGCAGAGAGGGGAAGGGGCAGCCAGGGGCACGATTTGCTGGTTCTCCAAACTGCACAGAATCATAACAACCGGATCTAGAGAACCGGTCGGAACCAATAGATTCCCATTCCCTGCTGATCCTTCTTTTCACTAGATGAACTCAATTCTTGCAACTGTTCTTTGTCTGTTTGAGCCTCCAGTCTCAATTGTCTTCGTTGCTCTTCTCTGCACTCTTTCTAGGGTCACAACATCTTTTTTTATATTGTTGTGACCAAAACTGGATGCAATATAGTTTTGTTTTTCCTGTTATGGGAGAAGGGACTTGCAAAATTGGGGTCTTTTCTTATACCCTCTGCCTTGGCCCAATCTTCCTGAAAGAAGATCAAATAGCCTTGAGAGTAAGCTTGAATTTGGAGGAAATGAAAATGTCTGGAGCTGAATGAGTCAATCTTTCCTTCTTTATCGTGTATGAACTTTGGACAAGGAATTAATGTTCTTGGCAATGCTTTAGGATGCCTTGAATTAAAATTGGGAAGCTAAGGGAAAAAATAGATCTTTGCATTCATGGTTTGAAATATGGTTTTTTGCTGACCAGTTCTACCCTTTTGGGAGATTAATTGCTCATTGTCTTATCGGACTAGCCTTTCTAAATTTTTGGACCATGCTCCCTTGTTTAAATTAAAAATGAATACATGCATTGTTATTTTTCCAAGCAACTGTTCCTGTCAGAAGAAAACTGAGGGTTGGCGGACAGAAATCTTTCGAGCCCTTAAATTAGAATTTGTAAAGTTGAGCTGCTAAACTTGGTCCCGCCACTAGACGGCAGCAAAAGATTTTTTGAGGGGGATCTGAAATCTGCTGCCATCTAGAGGTGGGGCCAATAATAGCCATTGCAAACCAGGTTGGCCTTTTCATTCTCAATGGCTTTTTCTTGGATATTTTTGGTTTTTGGGACATCACACATCCCTCTGGCAAACTCAGGACCGGCACTGTGGTTGAATAAGGTGGGGGGGGGGATGCCACCAGTGCTGCCTGGTTGGACTGTAAATAGTTTTTATAGGGAAAGAGTGTGTGTGTCATGTGTGTCATAATAATCTTCTCTCTCTCTCTCTCTCTCTCTCACACACACACACATACACACACACAAGCTCAGTATGTGGGTTGTAGATTTTCCTCTCACATACACTCACACACAAACACACACACACAAGCTCAGTATGTGGCTTGTAATCTCTCACTCACACACACACAACACACAAATTCAATATGTGGGTTGTAGATCTCTGTCTGTCACTCACCCTCTCTCAACACATACAAACTCAGTACATGGGTTGTAGATCTGTCTCTCCCACCTTCCCTGTGCATTTAGATTCCTTTCAAATGCTTCTGAGCCACTATAATTTTACAGGTGTGTGTGTGTGTGTGTGTGTGTGTGTGTTCAGCCTGACCCTATTATTCCTGAAGCTGTGATGGTTTTATTATTCTTTCCGCACACAAAATTATGATGGAACGTTGCAACCTCTGGTTTGCTTCAAAGAAGGTTTGGAAAATGAGATCCACTTCCAAATGTGCTCACAGTTCCATGCTTGAGGTGCCCCCATTGACACAGAGAGAGAGAGAGAGGGAGGGAGGGAGGGAAAGAGAGGGAGATACAGAGGGAGAGAGAGAGAGAGAGAGAGAGCAAAAGACCATATTTAATGCTGTCTATTCCACGCCGTCTTCCTGGGGTTCTAAACCGGTGGTTTCAAACTTGCCCAGTTGGAGGTGGGTGAACTTCAACTCCAAGAATTCCCTTGGCAGCATGAGAAAGGAGAAGGAGGAGAAGGAGCACAAAGGAAAAAAAGAGAAAAGGGGAGAGGAAGAGGAGAGGAAGAAAAGAGAGAGAAACAAGGAGAGAAAGAGAAGGAAAAGGAGAAGAAAGAGCACAAAGTAAAGAAAATGAAAAAGGAAGAGAAGAGGAAGAGGAGGGGGAAAAAGAGAGAGAGAGAAACAGGAGAGAAAGAGAAGGAGGAAAAAAGGAGAAAGAGGAGGAGGAGCACAAAAAGGAAAAAGGGGAAGGGGAAGAGGAAGAGGAAGAGGAGGGGAAGAAAGGAGAGGTGGCAGAGAGAATGAAAGAATGAGAAGAAAGAAGGAGAAGGAGAAGCAGCAAGAGGAGAAGGGAGTGGGAACTAGAAAAAGAAAAGGAAAGGGAAAGGAGGAGGAGGAGAAAGGAGAGAGGGACAAAGGAGAGAAGGAGGAAAAGAAAGGAGAAATTGAAGCAGAAGGAGAAGGAGCAAGAAGACCAGTTCATTTGATCACATGATCAAAATCCAGTTTCTTGGCAACTGACTCATGACAGTTGATGCGTCCCAGGGGATCACGAGATCCCCTTTTGCAGGACCTTCTGGAGAGCAAAGTCAATGGGGAAGCCAGATTCACTTAACAACTGGGTTACTGACTTAACAACTGCAGTGGTTCACTTAACAACCATGGCAAGGAAGGTCATAAAATGGGGCAAAACTCACTAGTGTAATGACCCGGGGTGTGGCACAAAAGCAACAGTCACAAAAGTAGGTAAAGTCCCTTTAATTCCTCCAACTTGGCCCCCAGTGTCCAGTTATCATCGGCTGGAGAAAAAACTCTCCCAAGAACAGTTTTTAAAGGGAAGAAATTCAGTCCAAACCCAAAGTACCTATAAATTATAAGTAAAAACCAAACAAACCACGCTGCAGCAATTAAATGAGACAGGGCAGGATAAGGAATTGCAGAACTCAAAAGATAATGAAACACACAGTTGGGAGGAAGCCAGAACCCAGATAAGACTTGACAAACCAAAATAATTTCACACTTTGCTTCCAGCAAGAAGCTGTACCCAAACGCCCTTTTAAAATCCTGTTTTCCCAGACACAGCTAATGAAGGGAATCAGGGCCCTTTTCTCCCCCATAATCCACGTTGCTCCCTTCTCCGTTCCTCCCTCCGTGCCCTAGGATGAAGAGGGGGTGAGCCTGGGTCTTCCTCTGAATGTCCAGCCGGATTGTGCCCTTCCCCAGTTTCCTCCACAGCCACCGGAGCCACACTCCCACTCTCTTTCAGCTGTTCGACCTCCCCCTCGGAATCAGATTCCAACAGGGGCATGACAGACAGTCTTGCTGAGCAACAGAAATATTGGGCTCAAATGCAGTCATAAGTCGAGGCACCCAAAGAGCAGCCCTGTGTTTCAGCAAACTCTGCCTGGGATGCAACAGGTCAACTTGGGGTCAAAAAGAGATGGAGGTAAATTTCAGCAACATGGAAAGCAACCAGCCATCACACTGATAGCTCTGGCCATCTCCTGCCTAGACTCTTACAATGAGCTCTACGTGGGGCTACCCTTGAGAAGGATCCAGAAGCTCCATACAGTGCAGAAAGTGGCCATCCTGAGGACACAGATAAACCCCCAAGTCACCCCAATGACTCTCTAAAAGGAATGCAAATGACCAGCTGTCTGCAAGGAGTATAAAATCCTTCCCTTCCCAACCATCCAGTCAGAGCTGAAGAAGCTTCTTTGGTGAGAAGTGAAACGTCTTCAAAAGAAAAACCACAACGTCCAGTTGCCTCCTAAAGAAAGCACCTTTGGGACAACCAGGACCTGGGTTGCTGAGAATCTCTGCAGACTTCCACCAGAAGAAACAGAGATGGATTTCAGCACCATGGAAAGCAACCGGACTGAACTTAACTCAACTCAAGAAGCTTCTTGGATGAGAGGTGAAACATTTTCAGAGAAAACATCAAGAAAGTCCAGTTGCCTTTCTTGGGGGGGGGAGGACCACCTTTGGGACAGTCATGACCTGGAGAATCTTCATAGACAACTGACAATTGAACTGATAAAGTATATCTCAGCTCAGCCATTCAAGCTCTACTGATCTCCTGTCTAGACTCTTGCAATGAGCTCAATATGGGGCTACCCTTGCGAAGTGTCCAGAAGTTTCGGGTAGTGCAGAATGCAACCACACAGTGTTGTGGCCCATTAGCCACTGGCCCTCCAGCAGCTGAACCAGAGGAGGAGGAGGCGTGGCAGTTAGGGTCAGCATCAGGGCAACCTGGGGGCTCCGAGGGGGAAGAGGGAATGGAGTTGGCAGAGAGAGAGACAGAGGTGAAGCCTTGGCCATCCATCAGCCCTCAGATGGAGAGTAAACAACCCCCAGGTATGGAGGTGCCTGATGAGGAAGAGGAGGAACAGCCGGGCCCAGTGCTTGATGCATGGATACACAGAAGGCAGAGGAGAGGAGAGCAGTGGAAATCTATGGGCCGGTCCTTGGGATGGAAGAGCCACCACTGCTAGCGAAGCGCCACCTTGGGATAAAAGGCAGGGGGCGGAGATGAATAGAGGTGGCAGACAGCCATTCATCTTCCAGATGGATGGACCTGTTAACCTACGTTGAGAGAGAAACTTTTTTCAGGGGCTGCTGGCGCTCTTAATTAAAGAAGCTTTGAGTTCACTTCAGAGGTTTGTTGTGTTTGGGGATCTGAGTCGGAATACTTGGGCAATCTTGGGTACCCAAAGAAGGGTTGATGTAACACTTTGCTCCATGAACTGCAATGGATCCAATACAAGGTCCAATACAAGGTGTGGATTATGACCTGTACACAACATGGGGCCAGCCTACTTATGGGGTACTTTTCACCCCATTACATCAACCCATCCTACCCGCTTGGGCAGGGAAGGCGTGTTGCAAACCTCCTACTGGGAGGTCCAGGAAGAGAGCCTTCTCTGTCGTTGCCCGCACCCCGTTGTTCTGACCAAGGCTTATGGAGACACATTAGTCCCTAAACCCTTTTTTCTTTATTTCAAAGGCTGTGAATTTTAGTCATTCACAGCCAGTAATGAGTCTGAAACAGTTTACAAATAGTCCCATGGAAGTCTGCCAAAGTCCTTCAGGATAAGTCTGATAAGCACCCACCTTTATCTCCCTTGAAATGCTGCCAATGACTAAATGTCCAATTAGTTATACGAGGTTAAAACGGAACATAAATTCAACACCAAGCTTCTGGTTTCAAGCTGACCAGAATAAACAAAGTTGCTTCCTGCAAAGGCTCCTGTCCCTTTGCTCCTCCTTTATGTCTTATGGGAAGGCCAATAACCTCCAAGCTTTACTCCCGAGTCGCCCCTTTTGTCTTAACTGTTCTTGCATTCTGGCAGCTCTGTGCATGCACACACTGGGAACAGGCTCCCCCTGTTCCTCTGCCTCACTGATGTCAGATTCTGGAGGCTCCGGAGTTGGCACATAACTCTCAGATGGCCCTGATCCCATCTCTGTGTTGGATGCAGGACCCTCATCCGAGCCCTCCCCAGACTCCAGGACTGGCAACTGTCCCTCCCCACTGTCCGACTCTGCTGCTAGCTTCACAGGCCATCTGTGGACCACAACACTCGTGGAATAGTCTCCCCCAGAGATGAGGCATCCCCCCCACCATCCTGTCCTTCCAAAGAAGAGTGAAAACATGACTCTATGGCCTCCCGCGGGGAGCCCACACAGCTGTGGGTCTGGCTGGTGCTCTGCGAGTCCTCCTTTCACCTCATTCCAACAGTATTTAACCATCCTTTCCTCCTTCCAAATGGTCGAGTTTTATACACGCTATTTTTATATTTTAACATTTTTTCGTACACCACCCAAAATCCCTCTCTGAGAGGCAGTTCGGAAACGGGGAAAATAAATCAAAGAGAGTTGAAAGAATCAAGAAACATCCCGGTGCCTTTTTTTCCAAACCCATTTTGCACTTGAGAGAAAAGAAGAATGAAATCCTGCAAGGCAGGGAGTCTTGCCGAGCCACGTTTTGAGACCAAAGAGCACGGCAGAGCTCTCCCAGGAACTGAGACAAGGCGACAGAGTGCACGGCTTCAATCGGGCCTAGCAAAATTCACTGCGGTCCTCCCGTCTCCCCAGCCAAGGATGCGAAGAAGAGTAGATAAGAGGAGTTTGCCACCGATTCATCTCGGCTTGAAGTTTGCAGAGGCTGGGAGGCACAGGAGATGTGGGACTGTCACTGCTGGGCCAGGCCTTGTGCTTTGCCATGCGTTGTGCTCGCTCCTTCACCATCTTTTGTTTTTTCTTGCTCAAAATGTCATCGGGAGGGAAACGAGCAAAACCCCTTCAAATCTCACAGGGACATTCAGCGCAAGAAGGAAGGAAAAGCTGGGCGTGGTGGGCCCCACTGACTCCACAAGGGGTTGCCCCGACGAAAGGGGCAGGCAGACGTTCTCTGGGGTTTTTTTATGACACGGGGGTTGGTACACACAACGTTAGAAGCTGGGTTGATGCTAAAATTGGGAGGGAGAGGTGGGTCTAGTTTAGCATGGGGTAAATCGCTTCTTTATTCTTTTTCTACATATAGCAGCGCGATGCAAAATCCAGAACAAAGGTGAATTGTCTGTCTGTTATCTTATATTTATCTATCTATTTATCTCATCAATATCTGACATCATCTAGCTATCATCTATGCATATCTATCTATACTACATATCTATATACCTTATCTATATCTATATCTAGTAATCATCACATACCTACATATCTTAATCTCTAAATCTATCTATCTACATCTATCTAATCTATCTCTATATAATCATCTATCTATCTATCTATCTATATCTATCTATCTATCTATCTATCTATATATTCATCCATCTATATATCTATATCTATATCTATATCTATCTATCTATCTATCTATCTATCTATCTATCTATCTATCTATCTATCTATCTATCTATCTATCTATCTATCTATCTATCTATCTATCATCTATCTATCTATCTATCTATCTATCTATCTATCTATCTATCTATCTATCTATCTATCTATCATCTACCTACAGTATATATCCATCTATCCATATCTATCTATCCATCCATATCCATAATCTATCTATATCACTCTATCTATCTATCAACTATATCTACCTCAATCTCTCTATAATCTATCTATCTCAGTGATGGTATTCAAATATTTTTGCCACCAGTTCAATGGGTGTGGCTTGGTGGGCATGCTTTGCATGCATGCACACACTTTGCATGTGTGTGCATGCCAAACGTGCACTTTGCACAGGCACAGAAGCGTTTTAACTCGCCTCCTGCAAGCCTGCATGATCCCGGTCGCTTCAGCAGCTGCTGCGCAACATTCTTCTATGCCGCGTAAAACAGCTGCGCTTCAAATTCAGAGGATAAAGGTGAGTATGGGAGTCCAGGTGGATGGGTGGGCCCAAAAGCACAGCGTCGGAGAGAACCGGTTCAGTCTCCGCTGCTCATCAGCACTACCGGCTCAGGAGAACTAGGCCGAACCAGAAGAATACCACCACTGGTATTAAAGAATACCACCAACGGTACAAAGAATTCTATTCTATTCTACATATTCTATATCTATATCTATCTATTTATGTATCTATTCATATCTAGCTGTCATCTATCTCTAATGATCTATCACTATCGATCTATATATTTATAAAAAACTATATAGCTGTCCAACTTACAGGGATTCTGGGCAGCTTACAGAAATAACCCCCCCCCCCAAAAAAGACAATGCCCCCCTGACCCCCTGGTGACAACACTCCAACCAACCACTCGATGGGCTCCATGTCATCTTGGGGTCCCCTGGCCCTCTGTCCAAACCTCGCCTTCAGGGCCTTTCCAAAGACTGTCAACATGGGGACCAGTCACCTCCACAGGGATGGTGTTCCACAGAGAGGAAGCCACTATGGAGACGGCCCTTCTTCTGGACTCCATCCACCAGATGGACCTCCTTAGGAGAGGAGGCCCATAACATCCCCTGCCTCCCTACTCTGGTGGGTCAAGAAGAGATGACTGGGAAATGATGGTCCTTCAAATAACAGGGAGAAGGTTCTTCTTCTGGGTCCCACTAGATGGACCTCCTTAAGAGAGGAGACCCATAATATGTCCAGCCTCCCTACTCTGAGAGGTTAGGTAGAGGTAACTGAGAACACCCTTTGAATAACCTGGCCCTGGGCCATGGAGGGCTTTGGAGGTGACAATCAGAACTTTATTTTTTTTAATTTTTAAAAATAAACTTTATTAAACATTAAAATATATATGTACAAAATACAAAACATTTCATAAAATATGAAACCAAAAAATTATACATAACATAATAAATGTAAAAACATAAACATTTCTAATTGCTTGGATGGTGTGTTCTTATCAAACAATTTTCCAATACTTACTTCTTATAGCTGGTAAATACTCCTAACATAACCTCTTTATATTTTCCCTTCCCTGTCTGTTTACTCACAGGTTTCTATCCTTTATCCAATTATACCAGTTTTCCCAAACTGTAAAATATTTTGAGTCTTCGTTATCTTTCAACAGATAATAGATAATCAGAGTTGGAAGGGACCTTGTAGGTCATCTAGTCCAACCCCCCACCCAAGCGGGAGGCCCTACAACATTTCTGACAAATGGCGGTCCAATCTCTTCTTGAAAGTCTCAAGTAATGAAGCTCCCACAACTTTCGAGGGCAACTTCTGTTCCATTGCTTGATTGTTCTCACTGTCAGAAAGTTTCTCCTCATTTCCAGGTTAAATCTCTCCTTGTTCACTTTCCATCCATTATTCCTTGTCTGGTCTATAGGTGCTTTAGAAAATAGCTTGACCTCTTCCTCCTCCCTGTGGCAGCCCCTCAAATATTGAAAGATGCTCTCCTGTCTCCCCTGATCCTTCTCTTCCCTAGACTAGCCAGGCCCAGTTCCTGCAACTGTTCTTCATATGTTTGAGCCTCCAGTCCCCTCATCATCCTCGTTGCTCTTCTCTGCACTTATTCTGGAGTCTCAACATCTTTTTATAGTGACCAAAATTGGATGCAGTACTCTAGGTGTGGTCTTACTAAGGCTTTGTAGAGTGGTAATAGTACCTCCCTTGATCTTCATTGTATCCCTCTGTTAATGCAATTTAGGATTGCATTGGCTTTTTTGGCTGCTGCTGCATACGGCTGGCTCCTGTTTAGCTGGTTGTCCGCTAAGACTCCAAGATCCCTCTCCCAGTTCCTGATTTCACCCAGTCTGTATGTGTCCTTTTGGTTTTTCTTGTAAAGTGTAGGACTTTACTTTTCTCTACATTGAATTTCATTTTGTTAGATATAACTTTTGGGTGAGTATATCCATTTCTGCGCAGTCATAGATCTTCTGGATTATCAAGTAATCTGTTGGCATCTGATCGCCCTTCCAACATGGAGCTAATGCTATCCTTGCTGCTGTGATTATTTGTACAATTAAATATTTTATTTCTTTTGCAATTTCACCTTTTATTATCCCCCACCCCCCCAAAAATTTCAGCCTTAAGTTCTAATTGAATGTTTGTCAATCAGAATTTTAAACTGGACCCGGAAACAAATTCAGCAGCCACTGCAGCTCTCTCAAGAGAAGTGGCCCATGTGCAAATCTAAGTTTGAAGGCATCATATGAACGCAGCTGATCTTTCCACATCTGTTAGCAAATGCTGGGAAATCGGTCTGCAGAAAGGGTTAAGGCCAGATAATCTAATGCTAGACTGGATTTAAATAGGATTGGGCCATTTGTGGTGTGCAACATCTCAGTCACTTCTGTGAACCATCACACAAAGCCACCACATGCTCATTTGTTTGGTCAGTGGGCGAAAATGTATCAACAGAGAGATTCCGTTGTGCTAATCTGGGATTAGGACGCCTCACACTGGTAAATCCCGAATCTGAGATTAGGAGGTTTTGTGCTAGTAAACCCCAAATTTGGCCTCTATAAATCTAGAAACCCATTTTGATTTTCAGCAGCTCCTCACGCTGATCTGAAGCCCCCTTGGCAGCTTGTGTGGGGTTCTAACTTAAGCAACACAGCCAGGACTTCTGGTAACCCCCAGCACAAAAAATAAATTTGGCAGGCAAAAAGGCAAAAAATAAATAATAATAATAATTGGACGAAAATACATTTAGAGAAAATGATGAAGCAACATATAGATTTCAAGCCAGAAATATTTTTGTGAGGTATATTACCAGAAAAATATGACAAAGGGATTGTCTATTTAATATTACAAGTATTGACAGCAGCAAGAATTGTATTTGCACAATATTGGAAAAATGAAGACATTCCTACAGATGACAAGATAATTTAAAAAATATCAGACTGTGCAGAAATGGATTGGTTGACATTAAAAATAAAGGAGAAAGAAGACATAGAATGTATACATTTAACATGGCATTTGTTTTACAAATGGTAGACAACAAAGATAGACAGTAGAAGTTGGAAGAATAGCACTATATACAAGTAAATATTGTTATTATTATTATTGATACCAGATGTGGTATTCAACAGGTTCTGACCTAGAAACTCTTTTCTTAGCATGCCTTGGTGGAAATCAAATCTCAACCAGTGATGGGGTTCAAATATTTATTTGTATTTATTTATTTATTTGTCAATTGCTTACAAGGTAATAGGTATAAGTAAAAACATAGTTATGAATACATGGATACATATAAGAAAAATAAAAGAAACAATAGAACAGGGATGGTAGGCACGTTGGTGCGCTTATGCACTCCCCCTACAGACCTCTTAGGAAAGGGGTGAGGTCAATAGTAGACAGTCTAAGGTTAAAGTTTTTGGGTTTTGGGGAAGAAACCACAGAGTCAGGTAGAATATTCCAGACATTGACCACTCTGTGGCTGAAGTCGTATTTCCTGCAATCAAGTCTGGTGCGATTAACCTTGAGTTTGTATCTATTGTTTGCTCTTGTGTTGTTATAGTTGAAGCTGAAGTATTCATTGACAGGTAGGATATTGCAATGTATGATTTTATATACTATACTTAGATCAGACCGAAGATGGCGTAGTTCTAGGTTTTCTAGATCTAGAATTTCGAGTCTGATGGCATAAGGTATTCTGCAATGAGTAGAAGAGTGGAGAACTCTTCTTGTGAAATATTTCTGGACTTTCTCAACTGTTAATATCAGATACGTAATGTGGGTTCCAGACTGATGAGCTGTATTAGAATATTAGTCTAGCAAATGTTTTGTATGCTCTAGTTATTAGTGTAATATTACCAGAGAAAAAGCTACGTAAGATTAGGTTAACAACTCTTAATGCCTTTTTGGCTATGTAGTTACAGTGGGCTCTAGCACTTAGATCATTTGAGATGAGTACTCCAAGGTCCTTGACAGAGCTTGGGTCATCAACAAGGTCTTGACAATTCAGCCTGTATTTTATTTTCTGATTTTTTTCTGCCAATATGTAAGACAGAACATTTATTTATTGAGATTTGAAATTGCCATTTGTTTGACCATTCTGATATATAGTCGAGGTCTTTTTGAAGGGTAGCAGTATTGTCTGTGATGTTGAATAGCTTTACATCATCAGCAAAGATAATGCAGTTGCTCTTGATATGATTACAGAGGTCATTTATGTAGAGTATGAAGAGGATTGGTCCTAAAACACTGCCTTGGGGGACACCACTATTGACAGGTACAGAATTTGATAGGACACCCCCAGTTTTGACCATTTGTTGTCTGTTTGACAGGAATGTTTCTATCCAGTTATGCAGGTGTCCAGAGATACCGTAAGATTTAAGTTTCAGGAGTAGTTTGTCACGTACCACTGAATCAAAGGCTTTACAAAAGTCTATGCAGATTGCGTCTATTGCTTTGCCCTGATCGAGTTGTGTAGCCTATATGTTTTTGCAATGTAAGAGTTGCAGATTGCAGGATAGTTTTTTTTCTGAAACCAAATTGTTTGTTAGAGAGTAGGTTGTTGTTTCTAAGTGGAGGATGATGGATTGGTTAATAATTGATTCCATGACTTTACAGGTGACGCAGCATAAGGAGATTGGTCTGTAATTTTCAACTAGGCTGGGGTCTCCCTTTTTGAAGATGGGAATGACCGTGGCTAGTGATCATAGTTTTTGCAAGGAGCTGGTCCTGAAAGATTTTTCAAAGATTATGCTTAGAGGTTCGGCTATGGCAGTGGATAGCTTTTTTAAGAAGTAGGCACATATTCTGTCTGGTCCAATAGATAGAGATGGTTTTAGATTGCGTACTGCTTTTTCAACATTGTCTTCTGTAAAATCGATATGTATTAGATCATTGTAGTTGTCTGTGGTTCGACTAGGAAATACTGGGCATGATCCATTGCTGTTTACAAATACTGAGCCAAAGAATGTGTTAAAGAGGTTGGCTTTAATGGTGTCGTCGTTGCAGTCTTTACCATTAGGTCCTTTCAGGGGTGGGATGGACCTTGAGTCTTTTAGCTTGTTGTTTACAAAATTGTAAAAAGCGCGGGTGGAATTGGTGCATAAAAGGTTTTCCTCTTGTTTAATATGATAATTGGTGCATTCAGTCTTTATCTGGTGGCATAAATTTTTGTATTGGCTTTTGAAGTTGGCAATGTGACCAGATTTGTTTTTCCGCCAAAGTGATTTTTTTTTTGGATTGAAGCTTCCTTATTGTTTTGGGTAATTTGTTTTTTCTGGTTTTGGGAGTTGTTAATGATACATATGTTTGCCACCGGTTCAGTGGGTGTGGCTTGATGGGCGCGCTTTGCGTGCATGCACACACTTTGCGTGCAATAAATGTGCACTTTGTGCAGGCGCAGAGGTGTTCTAACTCACCTCCTGCAAGCTTGCACAATCCCAGTCACTTCAGCAGCTGCCGCGCCGCACTATTTGTGCCGCGCAAAGCAGCAGATAAAAATGAATGTGGGAGCCTGGGTGGGTAGGTGGGTCCAACAGCAGAGCGGCGGAGAGAACCGGTTGGGTCTCCACTGTTCATCACTGCTACCGGCTCTGTAGAACCAGGCCAAACCGGTCAAATACCACCACTGATCTCAACACAATTCAGAAAAGTTCTCCTCGCACTTGGTAGTAAAGGAAAACCAAAGGCAGGGACTATGGTATCATCCAGATCAAAAATTGCTGATCTTAATGACAGGGAACTTCCTGGAAGCCAATGCTAATTCTGACTCAAATGAAAAATTGAATTTGCTCTCAATCCAAGATTATCGGCGGAGGGATCTTTGGTGCATTCTGAGCTTGGTTGTTTTCTTGCAGACGTTTCGTCACCCAACTAGGTGTTATTGTCAGTGCTGGAAGGGAGTGGGGTTTGCTCAGAGATGGGATTCAGCAGGTTCTGACCAGTTCTGGAGAACCGGTAGTGGAAACTTTGAGTAGTTCAGAGAACCAGCCAATCCCGCCTCTGATCGGCCCCGCCAACCCCATCTCTTCTCTGCCTCCCATCAAGTCCCAGATGATCGGCTGGGTCTCCTTTGGTTGCCCTGCACAGGAGAACAGAGAAGGAAAGCAGGTTAGTGGGGTGGGGAGGGGAGGGAAGGGGGATTTTGCAGGAACCTTCCCCCAGGAGTGGAGGAGATTTTGCAGTATCCTTCCCCTGCCACGCCCACCAAGCCACGCCTCCCATGCCATGTCCACAAAGCCACACCATGCCCATCAAGCCATGCCCTCAGAACCAGTAGTAAAAAAATTTGAATCCAACCATTGATTGATATTATGTATAAGTAAATTCACCCAGGCAATACATTCTTTTATTAAGCACTCATGTATGTTAAAGAAAAATATACAAATAAAATTTACCAATTTTTTTTTTAAAAAAATAAGAAGTTTGGCAGGAAGGAACGAGCTGCTGCTTGGCCTGCGATAAGGGCATTTGCAGAAAGACAAGATGGCTGGCCCATTTCCCTATAAGGACGTTATCGGGCGATAAGTAGGTGTGCGCGCCTGGCTTTTATGTCTGCGATAAAACATTAGGGACAAGGGACGCATAAGAAAACATCCTGGTCCCCAGCAACTTTCCCTCCCTCCTCTTCCAATCCTATCTGTTATGCAAAAGCTTTGCAGCGTGAGCCTCACAACCTGCAGCTTAAATGAGCCGTGTTATTTTATGTCGTCCTACAGGAGAGGATCATTAACATATAAAACGTATAAAATCCGGCATGCCTGAAATATGGACTCGCGGCTCAGGTTGGTGGCGATGTCCGTGACACGCAGGGTGTTTTTACGGTTCTTGTGGCATCTGTTTTTCGCTTTAGCTTTGAAGGTCTAGACTGCGACTTCCTTGGAATAACTTTATTGTCACTTTAAATGTGCACTAATCGGCATGCATTAAAATGAAATTTCGTTGTCTATCCAGGCTGCCGTGGGCCGGGGCTTCTTTGGAGATGCTCCTTCCTCCAGTTTCTCCTCCTCGGGGGAACAGTGGGTACTCCTAACGCACCACAACTGTCACCTAATTATCTGCACTCACACAAAACACAGAATCAGGAAGTAGGGTTCACACAACTTGGCAACCTAACCGGGGTTTAACATGACCAGGTTTAGCCTATGGGAGTCCTTGGTGCTTTCTGAACTTGGGTTGTCTTCATATGGATGTTTCATGACTCAACTAGGGTATATTGTCAGCTAGGAGGGAGTGGGGTTTGCACTCTGTTTACATACTAGTAGCTCACTCTGTAACCTTGAAAGGAGAGTCCTTGGGGAATCCTTCATTGGGGTGTTGTTTACTGCTTGACTGTTGGTCTAGTATTTAGATAGATAGGTAGATAGATAGATAGATAGATAGATAGATAGATAGATAGATAGATAGATAGATAGATAGATAGGGATGGATGGATGGATGGATGGATGGATGGATGGATATGGATGGACAGATGGATGGATAGATGGACAGACAAACAGACAGATACAGATATAGAGGACAGATATGGATGGATGGATGGATGGATGGATGGATGGATGGATGGATGGATGGATAGATAGATAGATAGATAGATAGATAGATAGATAGATAGATAGATAGATAGATAGATAGATATGGATGGACGGATGGATGGATAGATGGACAGACAAACAGACAAACACAGATATAGAGGATAGATATGGATGGATGGATGGATGGATGGATGGATGGATGGATGGATAGATAGATAGATAGATAGATAGATAGATAGATAGATAGATAGATAGATAGATAGATAGATATGGATGGACGGATGGATGGATAGATGGACAGACAAAAGACAGACACAGATATAGAGGATAGATATGGATGGATGGATGGATGGATGGATGGATGGATGATCAGACAGACAGACAGATATAGAGATAGAAGAGATATGGATGGGTGGATAGAGAGAGAGAGAGATTGAGTAGAGAGAGAGAGAGATTGAGAGAGGGGGGAGGGAGGGAGAGATAGACAGATGATAGATAGATAGATAGATAGATAGATAGATAGATAGATAGATAGATAGATAGATAGATATGGATGGACAGATGGATGGATAGATGGACAGATGAACAGACAGACAGACACAGATATAGAGGATAGATATGGACGGACGGATGGACGGATGGATGGATGGATGGATGGATGGATGGATGAACAGACAGACAGACAGATATAGAGATAGAAGAGATGTAGATGGATGGATAGAGAGAGAGAGAGATTGAGAGAGGGGGGAGGGAGGGAGGGAGGGAGAGATAGACAGACAGACAGACAGGTAGGTAGATAAGTGGGTAGGTAGGTAGGTAGATAGATGATAGATGATAGATAGATAGATAGATAGATAGATAGATAGATAGATAGATAGATAGATAGATGACAGACAGAGAGACAGACAGACCAGTAGAAGACACTATTTATATCTTAGGCTTGAATTGTATGGTCCTTGTTGATCTCTGACCTTGGCTCTTTTCTTGCAAATGTTTCATTACCCAACTAGGTAACATCATCAGTGCTAGAAGGGAATGGGATTTGAGGGGGAGGGGGAGGAGGACTGTGGGCTTCTTGGTGCTCTCTCCATCTGGTTATTTTTTCGCAGATGTTTCATGACCCAACTAGGTATCATCATCAGTGTTGGAAGGGAGTGAGCTTTGCTGTCCAATGATGGCTTGCTCTCTCGGTGTCGGTGGGAGTTGTCTTGGTTGTTCCTTTTTGGGCTGTTGTTTACTGATTGTTTGTCTGAATTGATAGTTCCTTGATTGGGGTATTTTAGCCTGTTTCTAAATAGAACTATGTGGTTTCTGTCTCTCTGCCTTGTTTGTCTATCTGTGGTTCGATTTATATGACCGCCCATCTCACTGAGGTGGCTCTGAGAAGCTAACATCATTTAAACTCAAAATACACAGTCAACACTTTTCATAAACCGAGTGGCTGTGGTTTCCGGCGGCCCGATATAGTCAGCTGACTCCATCGCTGGCTATTGGGGATGAGATCTTGACCCCCACAGAAGGGGCACGCAATCTTGGTGTCCTCCTGGATGTACGGCTGTCTTTGGAAGAGCATATTACGGCCGTCTCCAGGGGGGCTTTTTATCAGGTTCGCCTGATACGCCAGATGCAGCCCTTTCTTGATCGGGACGCCTTACGCACAGTCACTCATGCCCTGGTCACCTCCCGTCTGGACTACTGTAATGCCCTCTACATGGGGCTCCCTGCGGGGAGCACTCGGAGGCTTCAACTGGTACAGAATGCAGCCGCGCGGGTGGTTATGGGGGCGTCGAGATACTCCCACGTGACGCCCCTCCTGCGCGAGCTGCATTGGTTGCCAGTGGCCTTCCGGGTTCGCTTTAAAGTACTGGTTTTGGTCTTTAAAGCGCTCCATGGCATCGGACCAGGATACTTACAAGACCGCATTCTGCCAGTAGTCTCCCACCGACCGGTGCGCTCCCACAGAGAGGGTCTCCTCCGGGTCCCGATGCCTTCTATGTGTCGTCTGGTGACCCCGAGGAATAGGGCCTTCTCTGTGGGGGCACCCGCCCTTTGGAATGGGATGCCCCCTGGATTACGAACGACCAGTGACCTGAGGACCTTCAGACGTGACCTGAAGACCTGGCTCTTCGAGCAGGCCGGCCTGAGCTGACTCAAATGGGATTTTAAATGGGGTTTTTAGATTAGTTGGGATGGGTGTACAAAGTTTTAATTTATTTTAATTGGGGTTTTTAGATTTTTATAGGGACAGCCTAGGGTTTAATTCTTTTTTAACTATTTATATTTGTTTACATGTATTTTAGTTGGCTGTTCACCGCCCTGAGTCCTTCGGGAGAAGGGCGGTATATAAAACCTAGAATAAATAAATAAATAAATAAAATAAACCACGCCGGCATCACTCCTGTCAGATCCGTGTATCTGCCATTCTTCAATGGAAGAAGAAGGGGGGGGGGGGAGTTGGTACAAGTAATCCTTTTTGATGTAACCTGAATATCTTAAATCTTATACTGAATCTGTATAACCTTGCACATGATGTACAACTGGAGGACTGGAGCCAGATGCCTGGAAACTTGTCACCTCTTGGAGAGATAGCAAGAGGAGAAGGGACCATAAAAATTCCAGCTCTGGAAGATACTCCCTGGGAAACTCTTCTAAGATACGTTCCCAGAAAAGGGGAGGGGGGAATTAACATGTTGGTTCTTTGTTTGACAAAATCCACATCAAAATAAGGGGAGGGGTTCTAACTCCCTTTATCTATTACTGTATTCCTGGAAGCATCTTAGATTCTGCTTTGATTAGTACCGGGACCACTTCCTTTCAATAAAGAATTCCTTTTGAAGTACCTAGCTTTCAGAAGTTCATTCTTTTCGGTTGAAGAGGAAAAGTCCAGTGCTTACAGCTCCATTTTTTCGGCTGTCCTTCCTATCACCTTCTTTTCCTTTAGTTTAAAAAGAAAAACCATTTTGAGGGGGGATTGTGGGATGAAAATAAAGCATTCACCTGGGCACTTTTCCTTCAGAGGAACTGCAGGGATTATGGAAAGCACAGGAGAAGACAGTTGAGGGTAAACTAAGCTCTACCCCGAGGCGAGAGCTACATGACTGGAATCACAAAGAAGCTTTGATTGATTGACTTCCACCTGAGTTTTCCTCATCAGATGTCCAAGAGAACTTCTATGGTAGAGAAGACCCACCTGCTTTTCCAGTATGGACCAGCCACAACCAAGCCCTCCAAAAAAAATCTCCCAAAATGCACAGGTACAGTATACGTGGTACCTGGCTCAACAATAGTGTGAGATGTAAGACCCAAATTATTTAATACTCACAATACAGAGATAAGTCTGGTTCATGATGCAAAGGTTTATTAAAGAAAATAAGTGTTTATTTATTTATTTATTTATTAAACTTATATACCGCCCTATTTCCCTAACAGGACTCAGGGCGGTGCACAGCCACATTAAAATACAAAAACAATGCAAAATTAAAAACAATTAGAAAACCAAATATAAAAGACTGAAAGCTAAAAATAAAGGGCTAAAAGCTAAAACCAGATGAAACCAAATTAAAAATCCCCTAAAAACCCTAGGCCAGACCGGCTTGATGATATAAATAAGTTTTCAACGCGCGCCGGAAGGTCAAGAGATCAGGGATGGTCCTCATCTCTGGGGGTAATTCGTTCCAGAGGGAGGGTGCGCCTGACGAGAAGGCCCGCATCCTCGGGGTCGCCAGCTGTCCAGCCGGCGGCACCCCAAGGAGGCCGACCCTATGGGAACGCATTGGCCGATGGGAGGCCGATAATGGCAGGAGGCGGTCCCCCAAATATCCTGGTCCCAATCCATGGAGTGCTTTAAAGATGATAACTAGAACCTTGAAGCGCACTCGGAGGGCCACCAGAAGCCAATGCAGCTCACGCATTGAGCTGTTTGCAAACAGGCCTACAAGTCTCTTCCAAAGTGGAATAGATACAAGAAGAGCAAGATCTAATGGTCAAACAGTACATTTTATATACTCTACACCAGTGGTCGCCAACCGGTGGTCCGCGAGAAAATTTTGGTGGCCCACAGAGAAATATCACCTCAGAGCACATTCTGAAGCAATTAATCCAGGTTGCGTGGGAAACAAGTCTGCACCGCCCACATGGCCCGTGGGAACCCTCCCCGCCCTCTCACTCTTACCCGGCAAACTTGTCTGCTAAATTGCTATTTTTCCTTTTTCTGGCCATCAGCTGTTCTGCTGTGCCAGGAGATTTAGATTAGCTAGGAAGCAGGAAATCTTTGCATTTCTTGGTTTCTAGCTAATCTTTAGATCTTTGGCTCTGCTTTTAAGCAGAGCCACCCTTCCTTAGGACTGAAGCTTCTATTATTCAGTGCAGATTCAGTGCAATTTTATGTGACAGACTCAGGTAGCCAATGGCAAATAGATAGATCTCTGAATGATTCTGTGAGCAACTCAATCTGCCTGCCTCAATTTTCCTGATTTTGGGTAAAAATTGCTCTTTTTTATTAAAAAAAAATCAATATTTACATACATGGTGTGTTGTGAGTTTATTTTTTGAGTTTGCTTGCAAGCAAATTTTATGTGACAGATTCAGGTAGCTGATGGCAGAAAGATAGATCTCTGAATGAATCTGTGATTCTGTGAGCAACTCAATTTGCCTGCCTGCTTTGCCTGATTTTGGGTGAAAGTTGCTCTTTTTTTATTAAAAAAAAATTCAATATTTACATAAATATTTATAATATTTACATACAAGCCATTTCCAGCCAGTCACATAACCACCAAGCCACACCCACAAATTAGGCCACACCCACAGAACCTTAGTAAGACCACACTGAGAAGACTGCATCCAGTTTTGGTCACCATTATGTAAAAGAGATGTTGAGAGCAGCGGTGTACTGATTCCCACCGGTTTGGGCAAACAGGATGCTAATTTTACATCTGGTTGACCACACTGGTAGTTGCAACAATTGGATATCCCCACACACCCTGCCCCTACCCTCCCAGGAGTCCCCAAGTCAGAGGTGGGATTCTACCAGTTTGCCCCTATTCGCAAGAACCGGTTGTTAACATTCTAAGCAGTTGGGAGAACCGGTTGTTAGAGGAAATTACTGGCCTAATCCTGTAAGGAAGGCAGGAAGGAAACAGTCTGGTGTTGCTTACAGAAACTGCCTCTCCATTAACCCTCATTACATTCTTGGCAGGACTGGACTTCCTGTCTCAGGAACTTCTCTGGAGTTTTTTTCCCCTCCTTTGCTGGTACTTTGCTTGTGTGGAGGGACCATTCAAAGTTGCAATGGCACTGAAAAAAGTGACTTATGACCATTTTTCACACTTATGACAGTTGCAGCATCCCCACAGTCATGAGAGGCCAGTGCGAGGAGATGCGTGTCTCGATGTGAGTGATATTGAGTTGGCCATGCCCAGCCAATAACATGACCACAGAACACCAACCCTGTGAGGTAGGGTGGGCTGAGAGAGAGGGACTGGCCCAAGGTCACCTAGCCAACCTTCATGCTTAAGGCAGGACTAGACCTCACCTTCTCCTGGTCATTGGTTCAAAGTCACCTAGCTGACTTTGATGCTTAAGGCAGAACTAGAACTCACAATCTCCTTGAGATTGGCCCAAAGTCACCTAGGCAGCTCTCAAGCCTAAGACTAGAACTCACAATCTCTCCTGTTAATTGGTCCAAGCTGGCTTTGATGCCTAAGGTAGATTGGAACTCACTGTCACCTAGTGATTGGCCCAAAGTCTTGCGGGTCTAAGGTGGGACTAGAACTCACCATCTCTCTTGGTGATTGGCCCAAGGTCATCCAGCCAGCTTTCATGCCTAAGGCGGAACTAGAACTCATGGTGTCCTGGTGATTGGCCCAAAATCACCCAGCTGGCTTTGATGCTTAAGGCAGGACTAGAATGCCCAGTCTCCTGCTGTCTACCTTGGCATCTTAACCACTGGACCAAATTGGCTAAGAAAGTAAGACAGCAAGCCAACCAGAAAATAAGTATAAATTTTTCAAAAAGATTCCATTTTCTTTTTATTCCTTACTTGCATTTTCAGTTTCTATCTTGAATTTTTTTTTCCAGAGAGCCAACTAAGTATTGTTTTATAGTTTGTACACCCTAGCAGTACTTTAAATTCTTTTCAGCTGTTTTTGGAACAATTCCATTTTTCCTGCCTGCTTTACCCTAACTATCTGTGGGCTTCTTGTTTCATCGGCTGGCCTGTGACCCAATAAAGATGGATTGTTGATGGATTGATTGATGATTGAATGCTTTTTTCATGCTTCCTGTTGCTTCTCAATTTCCTTTCCGCTCTCAAAGCTCTTCTGCCTTTGACCTTCATCAAGGCCTCTAAGGAACAATCTACTTTCCCCTCCTGCTGCTTCATTCTGAGCGGCACATAAAGCTTTCTTGTACATTGCAAACACACATCTTGAGGGCCCCCCCATCTCACCCACCCTGCCCTGTTCCCCCCTCCAGCTCCTGCCAATGTTCCTGACACCCTTGAGAAGGACGATGTTGTGGCCTGTCGACCGTTAGCCCCTCCAGCAGCCAAATCAAAGGAGAAGGAGGAGGCATGGGAGTCAGGCCCAGCATCAGGGGCAACCTGCAAGATCTGAGGAGGAAGAGAGGATGGAGCTGGCAAAGAGAGAGAGGGAGAGGGAGGGAGGGAGGGAGAGAGAGGGGGGAAAGAGAGAGAGGGAGAGAGAGAGAGAGAGCCTTAGCCATCCATCAGCCCTCAGTTGGAGAGTCAACAGCCTCCAGGTCTGGAGGTGGCTGATGGGGAAGAGGAGGAACAGCCGGGTTCAGTGCCTGACACATGTATGCGCAGAAGGCAGAGGAGAGGAGAGCAGTGGAAATCTATGGGCCGGTCCTTCAGACAGAAGAACCACCACTGCTAGCGAAGCCCCACCTTAGCTCTGGGGATAAAAGGCAGGAGGCAGAGATGAATAGATGTGGCAGACAAGCTGCAGAAAAAAGTAAAGTCTTACACTTAGGCAAGAAAAACCCAAAGTACTCATATAGACTGGGTGAAACCAGGCTCAATAGCAGTAACTGGGAGAGGAATCTTGGAGTCTTAGTGGACAACCAGCTAAATAGGAGCCAGCCGTGTGCAGCAGCCGCCAAAAAAGCCAATGCAATCCTAAGTGGCATTAACAGAGGGATACAATCAAGATCAAGTGATGTACTAATACCACTCTATAAAGCCTTAGTAAGACCACACCTAGAGTATTGCATCCAGTTTTGGTCACCACAATACAAAAAAGAGGTTGAGACTCTAGAAAAAGTGCAGAGAAGAGAAACCAGGATGATGAGGGGACCAGAGACTAAGTTATACGAAGAACGGTTGCAGGAACTGGGCCTGGCTAGTCTAGGGAAGAGAAGGACCAGGGGAGACACGTTAGCAGCCTTCCAATATTTGAGGGGCTGCTCCAGAGTGGAGGAGGGGATCAAGCTATTTTCCAAGACACCTGAAGGCCAGACAAGGAACAATGGATGGAAACTGAACAAGGAGAGATTCAACCTGGAAACAAGGAGAAATTTCCTGACAGTGAGAACAATCAACCAATGGAACAGAAGTTGCCCTCGGAAGTTGTGGGAGCATCATCCCTGGAGGCTTTCAAGAAGAGAGTAGACTGCCATCTGTCAGAAATGGTGTAGAGTCTCCTGCTTGGCTGGGGGGTTGGACTAGATGACCTACAAGGTCCCTTCTAACTCTGTTTATCTGTAATATCTGTAATTCCCTGCCAGATGGATTTGCTAGCCTGCAGGTGAGAGAGAAACTTTTTGCTGGGGCTGCTGAGGCTCCTAATAAAGGAATCATTGCTTCAACTACAAAGGGTTGTCGTGTTTGGGGAACTGGGTCAGAACAGATCAACCCACCCTAATTTTGCCTGCCACCAGGTGGAAAAGCAAGAACCCCAGAGGGGTCTCATTACCAAACCGCCTCTACGACAGAAACACTTGAATTTGGCATCCTTTGAAAACGCGGCTCCATCGGGTTTGGGATGTGGAAGCCAAAACCGGCCCCGGTTCCTGTCTGCGACCATTGGGACAGCAGAGAAGGTCGGCTTTGTTCCTTGTCCTCTTTTGAAGCCTGAAGCCAGCTGCCTACTCGCCGGCTGTCAACGCTCCGTTGTGACCTCACGCCCAAGAGAGATGAAGCCAGAGTATTTTGACAGCTGGTGGGGAGGAATCAGGTGGTACTTCTGTGCCAGAGACAAGTCCCAAAGGGGGCAGAGCTGGATCAAAAGAGCAAGGTGGAAATGGCAGCACTTTGGAAAGCCAGACGGCCCGGCTGTGTGTTGGAAACGGCAGGCTGGAGGGGCCAGATGTGCAGGGGGCTGCGGATCAGTGACCTCTCTCACAAAGAGGACAGATGTGTGGTGGCTGAGCCAAAGGAGGAAAGACTGTTTCCAGCTCCTAAAACCCTCACCGACTTTTGGTGTTACCCAACTAGGTGACATCATCAGCCCTACAAGGAAGGAGGGGTGAGAAGAGGAGGAGGAGGAGGAGGAGGAGGAGGAGGAGGAGGAGGAGGAGGAGGAGGAGGAGGAGGAGGAGGAGGAGGAGGAGGACCATGACTGTGAGGTTCTGGGTGCTTTGATTTTGGTGGTTTTCTACCAGACATTTTATTAACCAACTAGGTAATATCATCAGTACTAGAAGAAAGGGGGTTTGGGGAAGAGGAAGGAAGGAAGGAAGGAAGGAAGGAAGGAAGGAAGGAAGGAAGGAGGGAGGGAGGGAGGGAGGGAGGGAGGGAGGGAGGGAGGGAGGGAAAGAAGGAAGGAAGGAAGGAAGGAAGGGAGGGAGGGAGGGAGGGAGGGAGGGAGGAAGGAAGGAAGGAAGGAAGGAAGGAAGGAAGGAAGGAAGGAAGGAAGGAAGGAAGGAAGGAAGGAAGGAAGGAAGGACTATGGGGTCCTTGGGTGCTCTTGAGTTTGGTGGTTTTCTTATACACAACTAGGTAAATGTTCCTGGAGATTCTCAGCAATCCAGGTCATGGTTGTCCCAAAGGTGTTTTTTCAAGAGGAAACTGGACTTTCTGGTTTTTTCTTCAAAGAAGTTTCGCTTCTGATTCAAGAAGCTGAAGGAGAATGAGACACAAAAGAAAAAGAAAGAGAAAGAAAGATGAGAAGCCTCTTGAAAAATGCACCTTTGGGACACCAGTAGGTAACATCACCAGTGCTAGCATGGATGATGCTAGCTAGTTGGGCCACGAAATGTCTGCAAGAAAACAAAAGCTCAGAGAGCACCAAGGATTCCACAATCCTCCACCTCCTCTTCCTCCTCTTCCTTCCCCCTTTACAAATCCTCCTTTCTTCTAGCACTGATAATGTTCCCTAGTTGGGCCATGAAACGTCTGCAAGGAAACGACCCTGCACCATGAATCTTTTCTTCTCTTGAACTCTCCATCCATCTGGTGATTGGCCCAAAGTCAGCCAAGTGGCTTTGTCATAAGTCGAGGACTACTTATAAAATGTGTCACCTTTTCCTGAGAGCAGAACTAGAACCGCCGTCTCAGAAGGGCCGCCGAGGCCACCCGGATCCAGGAGTGGGATTCAGCCGGTTTGGGCTTGTTTGGGCGAACTGGATGTTAAATTTGCATCTGGTTCACCGAACTGGTAGGTGAATCAGCTGTCCCCGCCCACCCTACCTCGCCTCTCCCAGGAGTTTCCACGTAGCCCCTTTTGGAAGCCTCCGGACTCCAGGGAAGGCGAAAAATGTCCCTCCTGGAAGTTGCAGTTAGGCCACGCCCACCAGCAACCGGGCAAAGAACCAGTTGCTGGGATTTTTGGATCCCATCCTTGCCCGGATCCCTTCTGCCTTTGTTAAAGAAAGCGAGGGGCGGGTTAACTTGCTTTATTGAAGCTTTTATTATTCTCTTGGCGAGGTCTGGGGTGAGCCGAGCTGATTGGGGTCATTCTCTGATGAAGCCGAAGCCGGGAAGGATCGTGATTTCCATCACAACAAAACATGTTACCTTTGGTTTGGCAACCAATTAGCTTGTAAAGATGACAAGAGTTGGTTTCTCTTCAAGGCAAACCTTTCGTCCCTTCTTTTAGAGCGGTTGCCATCGGGATGGGGTCATTCCCCAAGGCCTGTCTTGGATGCCTGTTGAGGGGTTTTTTTTTTCCTGACAATTGAAGAATCACAGCGATGGTTGTTTGTGTGATATTCCGAGGAGGTTTCCCACCAGGCCCGAACGGCAGGTGAGAGATTGTCTTTCTCCTATTTCATCTAGAAATGGCTCAATCCTGCTTTCTAAAGCTTCCTCCAAGGAACGGCGTTCAAATCAGCTTCTAATACCAAAAGCAAAGCTGGTTTGCACAGTTTCCCAAGTTGGAATACTGCGTCCAGTTTTGGGTTGTTGTTGTTGCTAGTTGCAAAGTCGTGTCCGACCATTGAGACCCCATGGATAACATTCCTCCAAGCCTTCCTGTCCTCTACGATCCCCTGGAGTCCATTTAAGCTCACGCCGACTGCTTCCATGACTCCATCCAGCCACCTCCTTCTCTGCCGTCCCCTTCTTCTTCTTCTGCCCTCCATCTTAGGCTGTCCTCCAGGGAGTCCTTCCTTCTCATGAGATGGCCGAAGTATTTGAGTTTCAACTTCAGGATCTGATCCTCTAAAGAGCAGTCAGGGTGGATCTCCTCTAGGACTGGCCGGTTGGATGGCCTTGCAGTCCAAGGGACTCGCCGGAGTCTTCTCCTCCATCCCCAGAGTTCAAAGGCCTCCATTCTTTGGCACTCAGCCTTCCTTAGGGTCCAACTTTCACAGCCATACATTGCAAGCCATAGCCTTGACTCTACGCACTTTTGTTGACAGGGGGGTGTCTCATCTTTTGAGTATGTTGTCTAGATTTGGTTGCCACGACATAAAAAGATGTTGAGACTCTAGAAAGAGTGCAGAGAGGAGCAACCAGGATGATGAGGGGATTGGTGGTGCAGGCTGTTAATCATCTAGCACTTAGTGCAAGCTGCCTGCAATTAGAGCAGGTTCGAATCCCACCAGACTCAAGGTTGACTCAGCCTTCCATCCTCTCGGGGTAGGTAAATTGAGGACCCAAGATTGTTGGGGGCAATAAGCTGACTTTGTAAAAATGCCGCTTGGGGGGGCCAAAAAGCCCTAATAATAAGCAGGCATATACAATGGAATGAAGGCTATTGCCGAGCACTTAGCATGGGTGCTCCATAGACTGTAAGCCGCCCTGAGTCTCCGGAGAAGGGCGGCATATAAATGTAATAATAATAATAATAATAATAATAATAATAATAATAATAATTGGAGACTAAAACATATGAAGAACAGTTGTAGGAACCGGGCATGTCTAGTCTGATGAAAAGAAGGACTAGGGGGGAACATGATAGCAGCATTCTGATATTTGAGGGGCTGTCACAAAGAGGAGGGGGTCAACATATTCTATAAAGCACATGAAGGCAGGCTAAGAAGCGATGGATAGAAACTAACCAAGGAGAGAAGCAACCTAGAACTAAGGAGGAATTTCCTGACAGTTAAAATGAATCATCAGTGGAACAACTTGCCTTCAGAAGTTGTGGGTGCTCCAACAATGGAAGACTTTAAGAAGAGACTGGACAACCATTTGTCTGAAACAGAATAGAATGGAGCTGGAAGGGACCTCGGAGGTCTTCTAGTCCAGCCCCCTGCTCGAGCAGGAGACCTTATATCATTTCAGATAAATGGTTGTCCAATCTCTTCTTAGAAACCTCCAGTGTTGAAGTGCCTATAATTCCTTGTGGCAAGCTGTTCCACTAGTTAATTGTCCTCACTGTTAGGAAGTTTCTCCTTAATTCCAGGTTGCTTCTCTCCCTGATTAGTTTCCATTCTTTGTTTCTTGGCCTGCCCTCTGGTCAGGGGTGCGATTCAACCAGTGTAACAACCGGTTCGGTGAGCACGCGCGCACAGCGTTTGCTGCTGACCTTCTCCTGCAATCTCTGTGTGTTAAACAGCTGACACACAGCAATCTGTTGTGCCATGCAAATCAGCTGAGCTGGAAAACCAGGATATAAAGCACAGGCTACAGCTGGGGAAGGTGGGTGGGCCCAACAGCTGATCATCGGAGCGAATCGGTTTGCTCACAGCTGATCCTCGGAGCTACCAGTTCTCCCGAACTGGGCTGAACCAGTAGAATCGCACCCCTGCCTCTGGTACCTTGGAAAATAATTTGACTCCCTCTTCTTTGGGGCAGCCCCTCAAATACTGGAAGACTGCTATCGTGTCACCCCTACTTCTTCCTTTCTCTAGACTAGCCAAACCCAAATCCTGCAGCTGTTCTTCTTCTTGCCTGAGCAGGGGGTTGGACTAGAAGACCTCCAAGGTCCCTTTCAACTCTGTCATTCTGTATTCTGTGTTCACTGAATGCTTTGAAAACCTCCGTCCATCCTTCTCTCTATTCACCTGGACAAATAATGAGATAAGCTGCTATGAGATTCACCCATCTTCTCTCCACTCCTTGGCTCTTCCTTGCCTTGCAAGCTGCCTCTCACAACACTCTCAGCCCTACAAATATTAACCTCACCTGGGGCCATCATTCAACAGGTTCAGAACTGTCCTATCAATCAGTGGAAGCTGAAACTGTGAATTAGAAACAGGCTTTGTTCAAACCAGATGTTGACCGTTTGTATTCATTCTTGGGTTTTTGAATTGCCAACTTGGTCTGGCGTCCTTTCTATCTCATTCATCCACTCTTGTCTCTTCACCAGATATTTTTTTCCCTCCTGGATCTCATTTATTCAGAAAGATACCCAATTTCCCTCCCACTCCAATGTTTTCCCTAGTACTTCCATCATTTCTACTCATTCATCACTCACCGTTGTTATCCATTCTTATTTTTCATACACCCCAGAAACAACCTCACTGACAAAAAGTAGTTGTATTTATTGCAGCTCTTTCCGTCATATATAAATTGACCCCTCCACTTCCCTGCAGGCATTCAATTGTTCCTCTCCTGAAGATCAGGCCATCTCCACTCTGACCAAATCGTTTTTCTCTTTTCTCTTAATGTCACAGGCATATTTGTTAATATTCAAACATGCATTCATGGTACTTATTTATTAAATTTGCTACGGATGGAAGCTAATTAAGAAAAGAAGCAACCTAGAACTAAAGGAGAAATTTCTGGACCGGTAGAGTAATTAACCAGTGGAACAACTTGCCTCCAGAAGTTGTGGAACTCCATCACTGGAGGCTTTCAAGAAGAGATTGGACACCCATTTGTCCAGAATTATACAAGTGTCAAGGTTCCAAGTAACCTACCCATAGCAAACTAAACTCTGAGGCAAGCAATTTCCTCAAAGAAAAGGTTTCTGAATATTCCCATGATTTTCACCTAATTAAAAGTGGACGTTTGTCACTTTCTCAAAACAATCAGTCACATGGTCCAATCAGGATACTGTCCAGTTGCTAGGTGACCCCAGTCCCCTCCTTCCAAGCACCTGCAAGAATGTCCTTGGTTCCCACAAGAAAGCATTTTGTTTTGGCTACAACACCCCAACTATCTCTATTCCCCACTCCCTGTCCCTCTTCGCTGATGTGTCAGCACTGAAGTCTCAAAATGGCCTCAGTCAGGCCAGCTTCAGGGTTGACAACAGTGTCTGTCTACTGCTTGAGCAGGGGGTTGGACTAGAAAACCTCCAGGGCCCTTTCCAACTGTATAATCCTATTATTCTGTTCAGTTATACACTGATCTTTGTAAGCCAGAACACTCTCATCCAAAGTCTACTCATTAATTCATACCCAACCATCTAGAAATTACAAGCCCTTTTACTAACAATGGATGCTCTGAACAGGATACTCCTTCCTCCCATTTTCCCCAGCCCATTAAAACTGGGATATAGGTGAGGTCAAGAGGCCATAATTGCTCCAAATTTATCAAATGGCCTTCCATAATTAAGGTCAACACCTTAGCTACATTGGCAAATGTGCAGATAATGGGCTTTTAAAATATTAAGGTGAACAGATGACACCGCGGTAACTTGAGGTTCGGCAGCCCAATTCATACCTAGGAATTCAATCCCAAGGGCAACATTTAAAATAGAGAGACATCAACTGGTGGGAAAATGAGGTAAGATGCTAGAGTTTTGGTAAAAAAAAATTAAGTATGCCCTTTAATGAATGCTGTCTCTTGATCATTGCATCCATGCAATGTCCTTGGTTTAATACCTTATTTCCCCCAAAATATGACCTACTCTGAAAGTAAGTCCTAGCTTGATTTTTGCACATGCACCCAATATAAGCCAAAAAAACAACTTTCTCCACACCCACACCATACTTAGCTTCAAATGTTACTAATAAGGAGAAGAGCTACAATGCAAAGCATATGCGTTACTATGCCAGAGCAACCTTGTTATCTGAAGTAGCATTGAAAAAGCCTTTTTACTCACCAAACAAGAATAGGAATCATTCAGTCGGTGATCCAAGGTCTGTCTCTGTAGTACTCTGAAGAGTGCCGCATGGTCAAATGTGCAAGGATTAGCAGAAATAAATTCATCCATGTCATGTTTTTGTGCATGATCTGCATCTGATTGTAGAAAGGCATGAAGAAGACACCCAGCTTCCGGGTTTCGGAAAATGGCGGCCGCGCGCCTCCGTTGGAGCTCCCTCCGGCCGCGGCGGCTTCGGGTGCGGCCCCCCCTACCCCTCGGATCCCCCCGCCGGTGGCAGAGGCGGGGGAGGACCGGGGGAGCCCGGCGGGATCCTTCAGAAGCCGGCTGGGGGTGCGCTGGAGCCGCGGGACCGGCTGGGGGAGCGGCGCGGAGGGCGGCGCGGATGCGGCCTCGGCGGATACGGCCTCGGCGGATGCGACGCCGAGTTGATCCTGGAGGCCTCGGAGACCTTGCCCGGCGGCCGGTGGGGCTGGACGAGGCCCCCGGTGATGGTGATCGCGTCGGGGGCTGCGGGCGCTTCGGCGGCGTCGGCGGAGGTCGCGGCGATGGTCGCGACAACGATGGCGGCCTTGGCGGCGGCTGCGGCGGCGGTGGCGGCCTCGGTGGCCGCGGCGGAGGTGGAGGCGGCCCCGGTGGTCGCGGCGGCGGCGGTGGTCGCGGCGGTGGCGGCCTCGGCGGTGGTCGCGGCGGCGGCGACCTGGATGGCAATGGCGGCGGCGGAGGCCTCGATTGCGGCGGCGTCCTCCGGAGTCATTATGGCAACATGGACGCCAGTGGACCCAGCGGCCTCCGGGATGGGGAGATCACCGCGGTGTGGCCCCGGCGGCCCCCTGGGGGGAGCAATGGCCCTGGATTTTCTGGGGCGGCGCGGACCTGGGGGAGCCGCCTGGGGGGCCCTGGACTGGCCTCTGCGGCATTGTTGAGATCGCAGAGGCCCTGGAACAGCTACCGCGGAAACCCCGGAGTTCCGAGGGGTTATGAAGAGGTCTTGGTACCCCCAGCGAGGCATGACGGTGTGGCAGGCTCGGCGGCCTCGCTCGGGCCGCGGCGATTTCGGGGGACCCCGACCAGTGCGGGAGTGGCCCCGCTGTGGACATGGCGGGCCTGGACTGGTTTCGGGGCCGCCCCTATGGCTGTGGGGACAATACGGAGACTGGGGGTTGGATGGTGTTGTGACCGTTCCCCTCCCCTCCTTGGGGCCCCCACCTGTGGCAGGGGTGGTGGGCCCGGGGAGGGGGGGAGTGACCTTGCCTATGACCCCTTTTCCCCCGGGGGCCCCACCAGTGGCAGGGGTGGGGCGGCCGGGGGGAGGGGGTTACCCCAGTCTGCCGGGACTTCTCCAACACAAAGACTTCGGACGCTGCGGGACCGTCGGGGCGGGGTGGCCGGGGCCACGGAGGTACTCCATGGCGGAGCTTTGGGCCTTGAGGGATGTCCCCCTCTCCCTTAAGTGGCCCTCTAAACTCTCAAAGACCTTCCGCTATGAGGGATCCTGGGATCCGGAGCGATGGTGGGGCCGTGGAAGCCGGAGGAATGGGAGGAAGCGCGGGAAACCCGGGATTGGTAATTTTTTAATGGGATTTTTTAATGGGTTGAAAGGTTCCAGGGTGGGCAAGGGAGACAGCCCACATGGAGTTGGGGGCAGCCGGGCCGGCCCACGCGCCTGGGGGGCCTCGGGGGTTTCCGTGTCGGGGTGGCAGACTGGGGGTGGGCTGCCGGGGGCAAATTTTATTAGCACGGTGACTGGGAGAGGCAGGTATGCTGGGGGTAGAGGGCCATATCCAGTAAGGGGATCGCGCTCCCGATGTTTGCAAGCGGTAGCGCGCTCCGACCCTCCATACCCATCCTGCAGCCCTGGTTGTCTGGATTCTCAGGCCCTGAATACCCGGCTGCTGTTGTGCAATGCCAGGTCCGTGGTTAACAAGGCTCCCCTGATCCATGATTTGGCTCAGGAGGAGGCCGCGGACCTGGTAGGTGTTACCGAAACCTGGTTGGGCCCAGAGGGCGGTGTTCCTCTGGTTGAGATGTGCCCACCAGGTTTCCTTGCATTTCACCAGCCTAGGGCTCAGGGAAGGGGTGGAGGGGTGGCGGTGCTTATAAAGGAGGCCCTTTATCCTAGGGAGGCCACTGTCCCTCAGACGGCTGGCTGTGAATCTCTATTTGTGAAGTGGGGGCAAGGGGTTCAGATGGGTCTTTTGATGGCGTACCTGGCTCCCTGCCACGTCTCATCGGCCCTGCCCGGACTCCTCGAGGTGATAGCCGGGCTGGCGGTTGAGACCCCTAGGCTTTTGGTCATGGGGGATTTCAACCTGCCATCATCCGGTGAAACCTCGGGGTTGGTTCGGGAGTTCTTGGCTTCCATGACGGCCATGGACCTGACCCAGTTAGTTTCTGCCCCCACTCACATTGGAGGACACATGCTGGACCTGATTTTTGTCTCTGGGCAGTGGTTGAATGACTGTATTTTTGGGGATTTAGTCATCACACCCCTGTCATGGACAGATCATTCCCTCCTCAGGTTGGACTTCCGTTCCGCCACCCCCCACCGCAGGGAGGCGGAGCCACTTAGATTGTTCCGCCCCAGGCGCCTGATGGACCCGGAACGGTTCCAGAGGGAGCTTGGGCCATTTCCTGAGTCTCTGGCTCACAGCTCGCCTGGTGACCTGGTGGCCACCTGGGATGGGTTGGCCGCCGGGGCTCTAGATCGAGTTGTGCCCCTGCGACCTCTGACCCGGCACAGATCCCGCTTGGCTCCGTGGTATACGGAGGAGCTGCGGGAGATGAAGTGCCGGAAAAGACGTCTAGAGGGCATTTGGAGGGCGAGTCGTTCTGAGTCTGACCGAACACAGGTGAGATCTCATATTAAGACTTACCTTGTGGCGATAGGGGCGGCGAAATCTTCGTATTTCTCCGCCCTTATTGCATCAGCAGAAAATCGGCCTGCCGCCCTGTTTAGAGTGACCCGCTCTCTACTTGAACCGAGAGCGCGGGATGACCTCTTGCAGGGTAGAGCAGAGGAGTTTTCCCGATTTCTGCATGATAAAATCGCTCAGATTCGGGAGGGGCTCGACTCCAATTGGGTGGTCCCGGGGGAGGTGTCCGGGGCAGGTCTTGAGAATGTTATCTGGGGGGAGTTCGATCCTGTGACCGCTGAGGGTGTGGACAGGTTGCTGGGGGGTCTGAATGCCACCACCTGTTTATTGGACCCGTGTCCTTCCTGGTTGGTTTCGGCCGCCAGGGAGACGACACGAGGCTGGCTCCAGGGGATTGTCAACGCTTCCTTGAGAGAGGGGGTGCTCCCTACCGCCCTGAAGGCGGCGGTGGTGCGCCCCCTCCTCAAGAAGCCTTCCCTGGACCCAGCTATTTTAAACAACTATCGTCCAGTCTCCAACCTTCCCTTCGTGGCGAAGGTTGTTGAGAGTGTGGTGGCACGTCAGCTCCCCCGGTACCTGGAGGAAGCAACTTACCTCGATCCGTTCCAATCGGGCTTCAGGCCTGGACATAGCACTGAGACGGCATTGGTCGCGTTGGTTGATGATCTCTGGAGGGCTCGTGACAGAGGGTTCTCCTCTGTCCTGGTCCTATTAGATCTCTCGGCGGCTTTTGATACTATCGACCATAGTATCTTATTGCGACGGTTGGAGGGGTTGGGGATTGGTGGAACCGTCCTTCGATGGTTCTCCTCCTTCCTCTCTGACCGTTCGCAATTCGTGTTGGCGGGGGGGGAGAGGTCCACCTCTAGGCCCCTGGTTTGTGGGGTGCCTCAGGGGTCGGTCCTTTCTCCCCTCCTGTTCAACATTTACATGAAGCCGCTGGGCGAGATCATCCGTGGTCTTGGAGTGAGGTGTCATCTGTATGCAGATGACACCCAGTTGTACATCTCCACTCCGGACCACCCCAACGATGCTGTGGGGGCTATGTCTAGGTGCCTGGAGGCCGTGCGGGACTGGATGGGCGGGAACAGGCTTCGGCTCAACCCATCCAAGACCGAGTGGCTGTGGTTTCCGGCGCCCCGATATGGCCAGTTGATACCTTCGCTGGCTATTGGGGGGGAAGTTCTGCCCCCCACAGAGAGGGCTCGCAACCTGGGAGTCCTCCTGGATGTACGGCTGTCGCTTGAACATCACATCGCGGCCGTCTCCAGGGGGGCATTTCATCAGATCCGTCGGATCTACCGGTTGCGGCCCTTCCTGGATCGGGACGCCTTGCGCACGGTCACTCAGGCCCTTGTCACCTCTCGCCTGGACTATTGTAACGCCCTCTACATGGGGCTCCCTGCGGGGAGCATCCGGAGACTCCAGTTGGTGCAAAATGCAGCCGCGAGGGTGATTATGGGGGCGTCGCGTAGCGCCCATGTGACGCCTCTCCTGCGCGAGCTGCATTGGTTGCCGATGGCTCTCCGGGTTCGCTTTAAGGTTCTAGTTTTGACCTTTAGGGCGACCCATGGCATGGGACCAGGTTACCTTCAGGACCGCATTCTGCCAACGCTCTCCAACAGGCCGGTGCGTTCCCACAGGGAGGGTCTGCTCCGGGTGCCGTCGGCCGCTATGTGTCGTCTGGCGGCGCCAAGGAGTAGGGCCTTCTCTGTGGGTGCCCCCGCCCTCTGGAATACTCTGCCACCGGAACTCCGTACCGGCACGGACCTGAGGGCCTTCAGGCGCGCGTTAAAGACCTGGCTCTTTGAGCAGGCCGGCCTGGGCTGAGATAATGATTTTAAATTTGATCTCCATTTTTAAATTTAAATTTGGGTTTTTAAGGGTGGGGGGAGGGTTTCCTAATTTTAGTCAGCAGCTGATTTAAATATTTAATTATTTTTTAACTTTTGTATTTTTGTGGGGTTTTTAGATGAGCTGTTCACCGCCCTGAGTCCCTTGGGAGAAGGGCGGTATATAAATGTAATTAATAAATAAATAAATACCCACAAAATAAGCCCTAATTAAGACCCCACCCACTCCAGAATGGATGGGTAAAAATTAAGCTAGGATGGGGATGGAGGGGGTGGAGCTGCCCTACTACTTACCTTCGGACAATTGTAGCCAGGCCTCGCACACCCCGACATCTGCCTGGCCAGCCCATTTCTTCTGCAGCCGGCAAGGCTTTCCTGAAGGCCTCTGGAGCTGAGAACAAAGCTCAGGATCGATCCAGAGCTCTGTTATCCATCGCAGAGGCCTTCAGGGAAGCCTTGCCAGCTGCAGAAGAAGTTTCTGGAGGCCTCTGACAGCAAAAAGGAGGCCAGGGGCGACGTGCACAAGTGAGGTTAGTCAGTGGATGAGACATCTCCCCAAAATAAGATCTGGTGCCTTTTTTGGTGTTGAAAAAAATACAAGACAGGGTCTTATTTTGGGGGAAACACAGTAGGAGTGGCTTGCCTCCTTTTGAATTTTATTTCCTCCATCATAACCAGAGGGACCAGATGGGCCCTTAATGAAGGGTGGATAATCCTCAACAGGATTGTGCTGGGTGGGACGAAACAGGCTTCAGCTCAATCCATCTAAGACTGAGTGGCTGTGCTTCCCGGCACCCCGGTACAGCCAGCTGGTTCCATCGCTGGCTGTGGGGGGGGGAATTCTTGCCCCCACAGAGAGGCCCCGCAATCTGGGTGTCCTCCTGGATGTGTGGCTGTCACTGGAAGACCATGTGGCGGCCATCACCAGGGGGGCTTTTGGCCAGGTCTGTAGGATCTACCAGTTGCAGCCCTTTCTGGATCGGGATGCGCTTCGCACGGTCACTTCCGCCCTGGTGACCTCCTGCCTAGACTATGCCAATGCTCTCTACATGGGGCTGCCTTTGAAGAGCATCCGGAGGCTCCAGTTGGTGCAGAATGCAGCCGCGAGGGTGGTAATGGGAGCTCCTCGGGGCTCCCATGTTACGCCACTTCTGCGCGCGCTGCATTGGCTCCCGGTGGCCCTCTGGGTGCGCTTCAAAGTCTTGGTTACTATCTTTAAAGCGCTCCATGGCTCGCGACCGCCTCCTGCCATCATCGGCCTCCCATCGACCGGTACGCTCCCATAGAGTCGGTCTCCTCGGGGTGCCGCCGGCTGGAAGGCTGGCGACCCCGAGGATGCGGGCCTTCTCATTGGGAGCACCCCCTCTCTGGAACAAATTACCCCCGGAGGTGAGGGCCGTCCCTGATCTCATGACCTTCCGTCGGTTACTTAAAACTCACCTATTTCGGCAAGCCGGACTGGCCTAGGGGTTTTTAAATTTTAACCTGGTTCTTAAATTCTTTTAACTTTTTGTTTATATTTTTAATTAGAGCCACGCTATATTTCTTTTAATTTTTAATATTGTCATGTTATACATGTGTTCTGTATGTGTATTTTTATCTTGGCTGTTCACCGCCCCGAGTCCCTTTGGGAGAGGGCCGTCCCGTCTCTGCTTGAAAAGCCTGCAAATGTCATACGCAATCCCTTTCTGCACGCAGAGCAGTGTGTGTCTCAAATGCCACAATCTGGCCACGGCAAACAGATACGTCTTTATGGAGATATTTCTTCCAACAGGAGTTCAAACTGCCTTCTCCAAACCGCAGAGAGGTGCTGGCTGAGAAGTTTCTAGGCCTTGCTCCATGGTCACTCACTCCCTTCCTCCGTGCAGGCTCCTGACCCCCACTCTACCCCACCCCCGTCCACCTGGCCTCGTGCCTATTCCGCAGTTGCTATAAATTGCTTTCCCAATTGCACTGAACTGTACCTGCTGTAATATTAAAAGGTGATGAAAGTTTTATGAAGTCGGGCCAACAGCTCCTATGAATGTCAATGACGGCCATCATTTTCCCGCAAGGCTTTCGTGGCCACTCATGCCTGAGAATTCCTGTGAATTCCCCCAGCCAATCTTCCATTTGGAGAGAAAAACAGCTGTAAACGTCACCTCTAGAATGGCCAGGTTAGCCGAGGAAACTGCCCTATACAAGCTCAGATTGTTGCCTCTCACAGTTCCCAAGACTCCAGCCTGCCTCAAGTGATACCATCAGGTTTGTTTGACACACACACACACACACACATACTTGTATAATCCCCAAATCTCTGTCACGCCCCTGGACTGGGAGCGGGAGTGTGGCTCCATTGGCTGTGGAGAAAACTGGGGAAGGGCATAGTCTGGCTAGGCAGAGCAGGGAAGAGGTAGGACAAGGGAGAGGGAGTTCAGAGGAAGGCCCAGGCCCACCCCCTCTTCATCCTAAGGCACACAGGGAGGAATGGAAAAGGGAGCAACGTAGGTTGCATGCCTTATGGGGGAGGAAAGGGCCCTGAATCCCTTCATTAGCCACACCTGGGAATGAGAGTTTAAAAGAGATGCAAGCTGAGTGCAGTGTCTTCTAGGAACAAATGTGAGTTTATCTTGTATTGACTTTGGTTATCTGCGCATCCTCCCAACTGGGTTGAATTACTGCTGTTCCTTCATCTCTGGAATTCCTTCTCTTGTCCTGCCGAACTAATGACTTCATCTTGCCTTGATTGGACTTATAGTTCCAGTTTTTGTTGACCATGGTTTGGACTTGATTCTCTGCAGCCAAAGGCTGTTCCTGGGAGAGTTTTTCTCCAGCCCAGAAGGTAACCAGGACATTGGGGGCAAAGTGGGAGCTAATAAAGGGACTCCTACTGATTATCTGACTGTGTTGCTTTTGTGCCACGTCCCATTGGGTCATCACATTCTCTCTTGTGCTGATAGGGAATTGCGAGGTTTTAATGACCAGTGCCTCTTTGAATCCTCAGGAAGAGACCTCAGAGGTCTTCTAATCCAACCCTTCCTCAAAGCAGGAGACCTTCTACCATCCCAGTCAAGAGATTGTCCAGTCTTGTCTTGAAAGCCTACAGTGATGGAGCACGAACAACTCCATGAAGCAAACCAGTCCACTGATTAATCATTCTCACTGTCAGGACATTTCTCTTTTATTCCTGGTTGTATCTCTCTTTCACAAGCTTCCATCTTTTACTTCTTGTCTTGCCTTCAGATGGTTTGGAGCAAGGGTCTTCAAACTTGACAGCTTTAAGACTTGTGGGCTTCAACTCCCAAAATTCCTGAGCTAACATGACTGGAGGAGGAATTCTGGGAGTTGAAGTTCACAAGTCTTAAAGCTGTTGAGTTTGAAGACCTCTGGTTTGGAGAAGAGGTTGACCTCATTTTTCTCTGTGACAGTCCCTCAAATACTGGAATACCTCTACATCCCTGGTCCTTCTCTTCACTAGACTAGACATACCCAATTCCAGCAACCGTTCTTCATATATTTTACCCTCCAGTCCCCTAATCCTCTTGGTTGCTCTTCTCTGCACTCTTTCCAGAGCCTCAACCTCTTTTTTTTTACATCATGGCGACCAAAACTGGATGCAATCTTCCAAGTGTGGCCTTACCAAGGCCTTACAAAGAGGTATTAACACTTCACATAGACTTGAGTCTATCCCTCTGTTTATGCAGCCTAGGATTGCATTGGGCTTTTTGGCAGCTGCAGCACATGCTGGCTCTTATTTAAGTCATGGTCTACTAGGATAGTGGCCCCCAACCTTTCCGGCAACCAGGGACCAATTTCAGAAGGAAAATTGTCTTCCATGGATGGAGGGCAGGTTGGTTTCATGCGCAACCTAGATCCTGCACAAGCACAGATGAAGTTTTGCTTGCTCACTTGTTGCTTGGGTGGTTCTAATAGGCCATGGAAAGATACCAGTCTGCAGCCCAGGGACCTCTGCATTAGCACACTTGTCACCGTTACTATTGTTGAGCCAGATATTACCTGTTCTATACCTATACCTGTCCTGCCCCTGTTGGAGTCTGATTCTGAGGGAGAGGGGGAGCAGCTGACAGAGAGTGGGAGTGTGGCTCCGGTGACTGTGGAGGAAACTGGGGAAGGGCACAGTCCAGCTGGGCAGTCAGAGGAAGACCCAGGCCCACCCCCTCATCATCTTAGGGCACACGGGGAGGAATGGAGAAGGAGCAACGGAGAGCAACGTGGATTATGGGGGAGAAAAGGGCCCTGATTCCTTTCATTAGCTGCAGCTGGGAAAACAGGATTTTAAAAGGGTGTTTGCGCACAGCTTCTTGCTGGAAGCAAAGCGTGAAATTATTTTGGTTTGTCAAGTCCTATCTGGGTTCTGGCTTCCTCCCAACTGTGTGTGTTTCATTATCTTTTGAAGTCTGCAATTCCTTATCCTGCCCTGTCTCAGTTAATTGCTGCAGCTTGGTTTGTATTGGTTTTTATTGATAATTTATATGTACTTTGGGTTCGGACTGATTTTCTTCCCCTTTAAAAACTGTTCTTGGGAGAGTTTTTTCTCCAGCCAAAGATAATTGGACATTGGATGATAAGTTGGAGGAATTAAAGGAACTTTACATATTTTTGTGACTTTGTTGCCTTTGTGCCATGCCCCAGATCATCACATATACCTATGCAGTTAGTATGGTAGAATAGAATAGAATAGAATAGAATAGAATAGAATAGAATAGAATAGAATAGAATAGAATAACAGAGTGGAAAGGGACCTTGGAGGTCTTCTAGTCCAACCCCCTGCTTAGGCAGGAAAACCTATACCATTTCAAGCAAGTGGTAGTCCAATCTCTTCCTTAAAAATATTCCAGTGTTGGAGCATTCACAACTTCTGCAGACAAGTTGTCCCATTGACTAATTGTTCTCAATGTCAGGAAGTTTCTCCTTAATTCTAGGTTGCTTCTCTCCTTGATTAATTTCCATCTGTTGCTTCTTGTCCTGCCCTCTTTGGAGAATAGCTTGATTCCCTCTTCTTTGTGGCAGCCCCTCAAATACTGGAAGACCGCTAGTCCTTCTTTTCATTAAACTAAACATACTTAGTTCATGCAACCGTTCTTCCTATGTTTTAGACTCCAGTCCCCTAATCCTCTTTGTTGCTCTTCTCTGCTCTCTTTCCAGAGTCTCAACCTCTTTTTTACATCATGTATTTGGTATAGAGAGTGCTAGATTGGAGTATTCTGGTTTATTTAAGTGTTGGGCATTCCACACAAACCCAGATAGAGCTTCCTGATCAAACAAGGTTCAGGTGGGACAGGAAATTCTTACCTAAATGGTTTCTTTTTCCCCCCTCTAATTTGCCTCAGTGTTACTTTCTTAGCTCAACTCTGGAGGGAACCACTAATTTTGAGCTGAAGATTGTGCCAGGGTCTACGAGTTCATTAAAATTCCTTGTAAATCAATTATTTAATGAGTAGTTACAGTGCACGCAAATATATCAAGGGCATTTCCCAGGTGAGGCTGTGTTTAAAGAGGAATTCTTTGTTTTTCTTAATGGGTGGAAACGAGAGTATTATGCGGTCCAAAATACATACCTATATGCAAATATACAAACACACACAAAGAGAGACACACAAGTATACAAATGGACACACACACACACATACACTGTTCCAATTCTGCTGCAAAGAGAGAATTAAAATATAGTCTTTCCAAAGATTACTCGCAGCTCTGCAATTTTTCCACAGTGGCGGCACATTGTTAAAGATTGGCTTCAGTTTTTATACAAAAGAATAATAATAATTCCAAGCTGGAATTATTATTATTATTTCTATAAAGGAAGGAAGGGAAAGAGGGGAGGAGGAAACTGATTCTTTAATACACTTTTCATTTCTAGTCTTTCGGAACTCCTTTGCTGCCAACCATTTAGATGGTTACGAAATTGAGCACAATGTAAAACATGAAATGAGCAGGCATTAAAAAGAAAACCCTCAAAAGGAGCAATTTGATCTCAGAGAGCTGAGATTTATAAAGAAAAACCTTTCAGCCAGACTCTTAGCCACTAACGGAATCATAATTGAATTACTAGTGAAAGGACGGTTCAGAAGGCAATCAGACCACAATCCTACTTCCTTACGGACCTGGTGTCAGGATTCCGGCAGTGACTCCAATTAAATCATGAGCCTCAAGCCACCCTCCCAAAACTAAAGAGGATTTATTTGAAGTTAACATTCTACATCCGGCACTAACCTTGGCATAGCCGACTCCAAGATACGTAATTCACTGTCATCCTTGATCCTGCTTTCTCCCCCAACCCTTTGGGTATATCATCCAACAAAATACGTCCATAGCCAAGAGTCATCAAACATGCTCTCCAATTAGATTTTTTTCAGGGCAGAAGCTTCAGTCATCTATTCAGTCTTTGAAGAAAATATGAATAGAATGTCCTTTTGATTCCACGCTGCCGCCTGCTCTTTGAAACTTCCCCCCCCCCCCACCTTCTTTCTGTTGTCAACTATAAAATGTGTATACAAAATGTTTTATGAGTTGACACCTAACACGGGGGTGGGTTTCAAAAATTTTAGCAATGGGTTCTCTACCCGGTTGCTGGGTGGGTGTGGCCATGGTGGGCGTGGCCTAGTCAGCCTCCTGCACCACAGCGGGGAGAGGCGTTTTTGCTCCAGAGGCGCTCTGGAAGCTGGTAACAGGCCCATTTCTGGTCTTCCTGAACTTCTGGGAGGCCCGTTTTTCGCCCTCCCTGCACCTCCATGCAGGCCCTGCACTTACCTGGGATCCAAAACAGGTCACATGGAGACTCCTGGGAGGGGAGGGGAGGTGTTGGGGCTCCGGGAGTTACCCCCATTTAAATCATGTCTCTAGCTGGATTTTCAAACCTTAAAGATTTATTAGGAGTAAACATGCCAGCGCTGCCTGGGTGTAGCCGACTCTGAGGCACATCATTCATTGTCACCCTTGACCCTGGTTTCCTCTCACTCCCTGGGTGCATCGTAATTCATATTCTCCAATGGGACATCTCCATAGCCAAGAATCATCAATCATGCTCTCCAGCTAGATATTTGTGGGACAGAAACTTCAGTCACCTAGTTACTAAATTTGAAAACATTTATGGAATGCAGTTTCGGTTTCCAAGCTGCTGAACTGCTCCCCCCTTTCCCTTTCTGTTGGCAACTGTAAAAAGACCAGAGAAATATTTTATGAGTTGACAGGAGGGGTGGGGTGGGCCAGCCAGGGGTGGGATTTGCCAGTTTGCTGAATCGGCCATGAAATTTAGCGATTGGTTTGCTACCGGTTCGCTTGAACCGGGATGAACTGGTAGTAGCCCAGCCCTGATCTAGGAATAAATCCCACTAAATGCACCAGTGCTTCCTCGTGTGTAGACAGCACAGGGAGTCCCCCATGTACAATTATTCATTTAGTGACCATTTGAAGTTACAACAGCACTGAAGAAGCAACTGATGACCGTTTTTCATGCTGATGACTGTTGCAGCTTTCCCCATGGTCGTGTGTTCAAAATTCAGAGGCTTGGAAACTGACTTGTGTTTATGACAGTTGAAGTATTCCCAGGTTCACGCGATCCCCTTTTGCGACCTTCTGAAAAGCAAAGTCAATGGGGAATCCAGATTCACTTTACAGGTGTGTTACTCACTGAACAATCGATCGATCGTTCAATCAGAATGAAGCTGGAAGGGACCTTGGAGGTCTTCTAGTCCAACCCCCTACTTGTGATAACCCAAAGGGGCGTGGCACAAAGGCAACACAGTCAGATAAGCAATAAGAGTCCCTTTATTATCTCCAACTTTGGCCCCAATGTCCACGTTACCTTCTGGACTGGAGAAAAACTCTCCCAGGAACAGCCTTTGACTGTAGAAAATTCAGTCCAAAACAAGGTACACACAAACTGTAACTTGAAGTCCAAATAAGCCAAACTGAAGTAATTAGTTTAGCAGGGCAGGAGCAGGAATTTCAGATTTGAAAGCCTGGCAAAACTCATACAGTTGGGAAGATGCCAGGAACACAGATAAGCCACGATGATACAAGATAAAGTCACGTTTGCTTGCCGCATGCAGCTTGCCTTTTCTATAAACTGTGTTCCCAGCTGCAACTAATGAAGGGAATCAGGGCCCTTTCCTCCCCCGTAAGCCATGCAACCCACATTGCTCCCTTCTCCATTCCTCCCTGCGTGCCCTAATGAAGAGGGGGTGGGTCTGGGCCTTCCTCTGAACTCCCTCTGCCTTGCTCTACCTCTCCCCTGCTCTGCCCAGCTGGACTTTGCCCTTCCCCAATGTCCTCCACAGCCAACGAAGCCACACTCCCACTCCCTGTCAGCTGCTTGGCCTCCCCCTCTGTACCAGATTCCAACAGGGGCATGACACTGCTCAAGGCAGGAGTCCTTATTCCATTTTAGGCAAATGACTGTCCAGTCTCTTCTTAAAAGCCTCCAGTGATGGAGCACCCACAACTTCAAGAGGCAAGTTGTTCCACTGGTTAATTGTCCTCACTGTTAGGAAGTTTCTCCTTAATTCCAGGTTGCTTCTCCATCACTTGAGGATTTTAAGAAGAGACTGGACAGTCACTTGTCTGAAATGGAATAAGGACTCCTGCTTGAGCAGGGGATTGGACTAGAGGACCTCCAAGATCCCTTCCAGCTCTATTCTATTCTATTCTATTCCTAATTCATATTCTATTCTATATTCTACTTTACTCTACTCCACTCTACTCTATTCTCTCCTTGATTAGTTTCCATCCATTGTTTCTTGTCCTGCCTTCAGGTACTTGGGAAAGTCAGTTGACCCCCCCCCCCTTCTTTGTGGCAGCTCCTCAAATATTGGAAGGCTGCTGTCATGTCTCCCTTGGTCCTTCTTTTCCCTAGACAAGCCAGAGCCAAATCCTGCAGCCGTTCTACCTATATTTTAGTCCCCAGGCCTTTAATCCTCTTATTTGCTCTTCTTTGCACTTCGCTTTTTCCAAAGTCTCAACATCCTTTCTGTAATGTGGTGATCAAAAATGGATGCAGCCTTCCAGGTGTGGCCTTATTAAAACCGCAGTGATTCACAGAACAGCTGTGGCAAGAAAGGTCCTAAAGTGGAGCAAATCTCACTTCACCACTGTCTCGCTTAGCATCAGAAACTTGGGGCCCAGATGTACGTTGAGGACTACCTGTATAATAATATTATACATAAGGGCACGGGTGTCAAAAACTCGCCACATCACATCACTGTCACATGACATACAGTGACGTTTCCTCTCCCCCTTGCGGAGCCTCTGTGGGCCTCCAGTTTGAAACCCCTGCTTTTAGGGTCTCCTCTTTGGGCAGGAGGTTGGAGTTGAAGACCTCCAAGGTCCCTTCAAACCTCATCAGTTTTGTCTTGGATGTTCTAATCCATATCTCCCATGGGTTTGTTGGAACGCCCAGCCTTTCAAACACTTGCGATTGTTAAACGCACATCTGGAAAACAACGTTGTGTTTGATTAGCAGGTACATTGGAAGAAGGGGCTAAACCTTTAGCATATGTTCCTTTTGTACAAGAAATTGCAAGGCCCTGGAGTCACGGGATGAAAGGCTTGCTCGAATGAACACAAGCCAGATCAGCTGGGGGGAAAAGAGGCACCCATTCTTCTTCCTCAAGCTCTGATCTTCTGCCAGGAAAACTTCCTGCAGGAAACCGCATGATGTTATATTTTGGCCCAGCGTCTTCTCCTGACGCTGCCTTGCGGTCTCCAAGATCTCTTTTAGCCAAGCCAGCAAAATAAGTCTCTACTCTGATGCAGGGGGCTTATTAAGTTGCTCTCTAATGTATCCCATTATTTCACATTTCCCCTATTTCGCATGGAGATGTCAGGACACCGGGGACGAGAAGATGTCGAAAGCTTTCAAGGATTTTTGCAGAATCCCTTAGATTGGTGAGCAGTTCCAAGACGGCCTTGGTTTGTTTTTGTTTTTTCTTTGAGCTTCTCAGAACTCCAAAGCTCTTTTGAGGTCCATCTCTTTCTCTCTCTCTCTCCCTTTCTGGAGAACGTGCTTCACTTCTGGCCCACATATCCAAGAATGCAGTTCCTGGCCATCTTCTTGCCAAGGCAGGCCTCTCCGTTGTTTGTGTAGAATAAGGCAGGACAACGGCTGTAATTTCAGCTTCGTGAGACATCTGGTAGGAGATCTGGAAGCAGGAATCTCTCTGGAGCTTTCTCTCTTCGTACAAAAACAGCTGCGGTCATGTTGGAGGACTTTCAGCTTCCCAGCGGAGGGTGGATCTTCTCAAGCTGTGTCTTTGGGAAGAAGAAAGAGAGTCCTCTGGAGCTGGCTAACTCTGTAGATGTTTCCATGCAGTGAGACACATGCAGATCTGTGCCACTTCCCAAACGCATGGCACAACATAGGAGAACAAACCCAGATTCAGTCGTCCACCCGCATTTCAAAGGCAAAGGCTGCTCTTTTGAAGGCAGCCAAGTCCATGTTTTGGACCGAGAGGACCTCTGGTTTGAAAGAGGGGTTCAAAGAGGTCATCTATGTCCAAATTAAAAAGACCTCTCGCAACAGAGTGAGAGGGATACAACATCAGCTATCTCCAATCTACAACACAGTCCTTTCAGCAGTCCCAAGAAGGCTTCACACCTATTTTCATCACTCTGGTGACCCTGAGGACCAATGATGGGATTAAAAATTTTTACTATCAGTTCTGTGGGCATGGACTTGGTGGGCGTGGCAGGGGAAGGATACTGCAAAATCCCCCTTCCCTCCCCACCCGCCTAACCTGCTTTCCAACTCCCTTCTCCTAGGCAGGGCAACCAAAGAAGACCCAGACGATCAGCTGGGACTCAATGGGAAGTGGAGAAGAGATGGGGTTGGTTGGGCCAGTCAGAGGCAGGATTTGCCGTTTCTCCGAACTACTCAAAATTTCCAGTACCGATTCTCCTGAACTGGTCCAAACTGTCTGACTACCACCTCTGCTGAGGACATAGATAAACCTCCAGGCATCCTCAATGACTCTCTAAAAGGATGCAAATGACCAGCTGTCTGCAAGGAATATAAATCCTTCCCTTCCCCACCATCCAGTCAGAGCTGAAGAAGCTTCTGGGATGAGAAGTGAAATGTCTTAAGAAAAACCAGAAGGTTTTCCAGTGGCCTCTTGGAAAAACAAAACAAAAGCATCTTTAGGACAAACTCTGTAGAGTCATCACATTTATTTTCAGGGTCTGCATGCCCTTTCCTCCTTGTTCCTTTAGCTCCATGTCAGTTGTGGAGAGGAACGTCTGCACAACCGTTGGGTGAAGGACACACAACAGCAGCAGGGAAATAAGACTAGAAGCACGTCTGCCTGTCGGATCGGAGGGGATGAGAGAATGGCACTTAGGAAAGAAGAAGAAGGGGCTTCTGCGATGTGGGATGTTTCAATCAGCCAGCCGGGCTCTTTCGTGGCCTCCTCCATTCCATGATTCCTTCCACCCACCGGGCCAAGTTCAGGGCATTGTGGCTTCTGAGCCTGCTTGGCCCTTATCAGCTAAACAACCTAGCAAGGGATGGGCAGAACAATCCATGTGGTTCCCTTAGGGGTAGAGATTGTGCCAGTCCAAGAAGTTGGGTTAGCTGAGCGTGATTTTAACCATGGAGGGGCATAGTTTGGGGCTTTCCTCCTCGTGGTTAGGTTTTCTCCTATGGAAACTTCTGTCTCTGTCTGCCTGCCTGCATGTCTGCCAATCTACCAACCTATTTATCCACCTATCTACTTATCTATTATCTACATCTATCTATCTATCTATCTATCTATCTATCTATCTATCTATCTATCCATCCATCCATCCATCCATCCAATCATCCACCTATTTATCATCCATCTATCTACCTACCTACCTATCATCTACATCAAATTATCTATCCATCCATCCATCTACCTATTTATCATTCATCTATCTATCTCTCATCTATCTCTATCATCCACATCTATCATCTATCATTTATCTATCGTCTATTCATTCATCCACCTATCTATCATCCGTCTATCTATACCTATCTGTCTATCTATCTTTCATCTTATCATCTACATCTATCATCTCTCATCTATCTGTCATCTATCTATCTATCCATTCATCCATCCAACTATCATCTATCTATCAATATCTATCTGTCTGTCTATCTATCTATCATCTATCTATCATCTATTTATATCTACATCTATCATCTTTATCTATCTATTTATCCATCCTTCTATCATCTTTATCTATTTTATCCATCCATCTATCTATTTATCTCTATCTATCTATCATCTTTATCTATCTATTTTACCCATCCATCCATCCATCTATCTATCTCTATCATCTATCTATCATCTTTATCTATTTATTTCATCCATCCATCTATCTATCTATCTCTATCATCTATCTATCTACAGTATCTATCTGCCTGCCTGCCTGCCTGCCTGCCTGCCTGCCTATCTATCTATCTATCTATCTATCTATCTATCTATCTATCTATCTATCTATCTATCTATCTATCTATCTATCTATCTATCTAATCTATCTATCTATCTAATCTATCCATCCATCTATTAACCCAAGCTACAAATATTATCTATCTATCTATCTATCTATCTATCTATCTATCTATCTATCTATCTATCTATCTATCTATCTATCTATCTATCTATCTATCTCCTTGTGGTATTGAGCTGCTTTCTTGGAGTGTATCCAAGATCTCTCGCATCAACACTGACAGGCAAGCCACTAGAATATAATTTGAGAGGAGGGGAAACCCCTCCCTTCCAGCACTGATGATGTTACCTAGTTGGGTCACGAAATGTCTGCGAGAAAATAACCCAATTCAGACAACACCAAGCTTGGACCCCTTATTTCCACCCTGAGCTACCAATATTCTCCTTTATGGAGTGTGCTATAAGTGTTCATATCTACTGAGACTGTGTTTGTATACATCGGTCTGCCTGTCTATCTAGTGCACTCTACCTACCATCTATCACCTTCCAATCAGAATTCTATTATAACTCCTTAAAACACCGTAACAGTAATAGGGCCACACGAACCTCGGAAACCACATCAGGATTTATATTCCATTAAAACCCTTCACATTTTAAAATGATATATTCCCATCCATCTACCTGCTGCGCACCTTTCCCCCTGCTCTTTCTGCCACCTGTTTATCTCGCCCGGATGCACCATCGTGTTCGTGTATTATTTTATTTTTTGGGGGAAACGTTATTTCATTAGCTGTGGCCTTATCCTCCAGCCTCTTGCAATCACCTTATATCTTACGGGTTTCCATTTAACGGCAGCTATAAATCTGAGGAGCGGCCGTCTTCTTCTTTATCCAACTCATCTGAGAAGATCATAAACAGCGGGATTCAAGGAGACAATCTTGCGGCACCCTCTTATCATTTCTCTCCTGCCTGATGAGGATGAATTCTGTTCTTGGGGAACAGGCAGCTGGTCACGCTCCATTTCTTAAGAGCTTTGCTAAAACAGGCCTCGTTTCTTAGCAAAAGAAGCTTTGGCCCAGCCTAATTCTCTCGCTCTCCCTTTCTGAAGAAGCATTTGCAAAGAGATTTAAGTCTCAAGGTTTATAGGTAGTTGTCAACTTACAACAGTTCGTTCAAAGTCACAACGACACTGAAAAAAAAGTGACTTAGTGACTGTTGGAAGACATATCCATCTGGGTTCAGTTCCAAGCCGGGAGAAAGACACTGGAAACATGGAGGTTAATTGGAAAGATGGTTTAATGATGGAGCAGAACTACATGGGTTCCAGGGGTGGAATTCAGCCAGTTCGGGCTGGTTTGGGCGAACTGGATGTTAATTTTATTCAGAGTTTTGCAGCGTTAATTCAGCGCCAAAAAAATAAGCACAGATGGCTGATGCTTCATTTAACGTCTTTATAAACATAAAAAGTAGATTTTACAAACCAGTTGTAGCTTTCTCCAACATGGAGCAAACTCAGATAGAAACATGTTGCAAGTAACTCTCAGCAGAGCAGAACAGAGAGAACTTCCAATTTCATTTTAGTTCAGCAAGCAAGCAGAGGAGAGAATCTGTTTCATTTCCAATAGACAGACTCAAAGCTCAACATAGCTTCAGAGCTGCAAAGCTTAATATAGAGCCACGCCTAGGCTACTTCTAGTTTCAGTTTCCAAACTGTCCTCATTGGCTGACTTGATATGCCTATTCATTGGCTGATCTTGTTGCCAACCTGTATTCCATGAATATACTCTGACAAATTTTACATCCAGTTCAGCAAACCAGTAGTCCCAAAGAGGGAAGGAGGGAGGGAAGGAGGGAGGGAGGGAGAGAAAAAGGAGAGGAAGGAAGGACCACAAACCCTGGCACTAGACACAGCTTCAGAGGATGCTTTGAAACACCACAGCAATTCAGGGCTGGAAGGGACCTCAGAGGTCATCTAGTCCAAACCGCTGCTCCAGGAGTTTCTCTCTTTTAACCCACCCAGTCACATAGCCACGCCCACCAAGCCACACCCACAGAGCCGGTAGTAAAAAAAATTGAATCCCGCCACCGATGGGTTCTGAGTAGCTGACCAGATGGAGTTGAGAGTGGAGTTTTTTTTAATATCTTCTCTTGGGTTTTGCACTTGAGCTTCCTGTTCCTGTGCAAGTACGTGTGTTCTATTGGCTGTTATCAGACTCCCATGGGGCCATGTACAAATCCTAGGAGTTTGTCTGAGCTAAGTTTGGTTGAAGTTTGGGCTGATGCAACAAAGGGGCTTGTTGGATAATTCCAATTGTGGCTGAGGGAGGAAGACAGACAGACAGACAGAAGTAGGAATAGAGGTGACATGCTAGCAGTCTTCCAAAATTGAGGGACTCCTACAAAGATGAGGACATCAACCTATTCTCCAAAGAATCACCGGACTTGACAAGAATTAATGGATGGAAACTAATCAAGAAGGGAAGGAACCAACCTAGAACTAAGGAGAAATTTCCAGACCGTGAGAACAATTAATCAGTGGAACAACGTTGCCTCCAGAAGTTGAAAATGCTCCAACACTGGAAGTTTTTAAGAAGAGATTGGACAACTATTTGTCTGAAATGGTATAGGGTTTCCTGCTTGAGCAGGGGGTTGGACTAGAAGACCTCCAAGGTCCTTTCCAATGTTATCCTGTTAATCCATTCTTCCCTAAATCATCTACTAATCCTTTTTCTCATGCTTTCTCTTCCTGCAATCATTCCTGGCTCTTCCATTTCTCCCTGGCTTTTGTCCTCCTTTTCAAACTCAACTCCTATGCTACATATTCCATACTTTTCATCACCTTTGCATTCTCTCCCTCTTCCCGAATAATCAACTCCCCCATGAATTTAGACATATTTCTTTTGCCACGGGAATACATAAATAAAGCCACGCTTAAACCCGGTATTTAAAATAGAGCAAAATATTCTCCAAAAAGAACCTCATTCCCATTGGTTTTTGGGGGGTTCTCTGAATGTCACAATTGCCATTTTTGGGTCGTATTCAGAGAATGGACAACTGTCTGTCTGAAATGGGGCTCCTGCTTGAGCTGGGGGGCTGGTGTAGAAGACCTCCGAGGGCCCCTTCCAAGTCTATCATTCTGTAAAAGTTTCGGCACAATTCAGCTCAAATGCCCACTTTTTAAAAAAACTTTCACAAATGGCAAAAGCAAAGGAGAAGGAAGATACAGAGGCCCCAGTGCCAAGCATGTTTTGGGGATATTTGCAGTGTCTGTTGGATGAAGGAAAGCTGGATTATTTATCTCACCCCCCGTCTGGTTTTGATCCTCCTTGCGAAGGGGGACCTCCTGTCTCCAGCCTGCTCTAAAGCCCAGCTTTATCGCTCCTCGGACTTGTCAGAAGGTCTGATCACAGGGGATAGATCATGGGAGTTAAATTTAATATCGACACTCCAGACCTTTGGTCTCCCCGAAGCAAAAAAAACCCTGCTTTAACTCAGAGTCGCTGTTTACTCAGAGAAATGAATGCCTGACTTCAAAGGAGGCCGGGAGTCCTTTGCAGAGGGAGGAAATTACGGCTAGAAAAACAGATATTTCTGGAGAAAGGCCAACCTGACACCCAGGGGACGGGGGATTCACTCTGAAAAACCTCTTTTATTCTCTCACAGAGCGCAGGTGGGGAGAAGGGCTGGCATCACCGCAACTTTTTCCGGCACTGTCTGGAAAAATCGCGCTCAGAGGTGGGATTCAGCCGGTTTGGATCAGTTCAGGCAAACCGAAGACTCCATTTGCATCGGGTCGTGCCGAACCGGTAGTTGAACCAATCGACTGGCCCCGCCCACCCTGCCCCTCCCCTCCCCTCCCCTCCCTGAATCTCCACAGGGGCCATTTTGGATGCAGGTAAGGGCAGGTAACATCGCGGAGGCTCTGGGAGGGGGAAAACGGGCCTTCCTTTTACCGGTCCACAATAGAAAGAATCCTCACATCAGTGGTGGGATTCAATTATTTTTACTATTTGTTCTGTGGGCGTGGCTTGGTGGGTGTGGCTTGTGGCCATGGCAGGGGAAGGATACTGCAAAATCCCCCTTCCCTCCCCACCCCCCCTAACCTGCTTTCCAGCTCCGTTCTCCTATGCAAGGCAACCAAAGAAGACCCAGCCAATCAGCTGTGGGCGTGGCTTGGTGGGACTGGTTTTCTGTGGGTGTGGCTTGGTGTGGCTTGGTGGGTGTGGCTTGGTGGATGTGGCACGGGGAGGATGTACTGCAAAATCCCCCTTCCCTCTCCACCCCCCTAACCTGCTTTCCAGCTCCATTCTCCTGTGCAGGGCAACCAAAGGAGACCCAGCCGATCAGCTGGGACTCGATGGGAGGCAGAGAAGAGATGGAGGCGGGGCCAGTCAGAGGTGGGATTAGCTGGTTCTCCAAACTACTCAACATTTCCACTATCGGTAGTTCTTCAGAACCGGTCAGAACCTGCTGAAGACCCCCTCTGCCTCAGATATTGCATGAAGGGGTGGTATGCTGGCTTGACAGCCGCAGATAGAAAGACACTACAGAGGATGGTGACCATAGCATAAAACATCGTGGGCTGTTCCCTGATCCCACTAGATGACCTCTCTAGGACTCGCTGCCTTAGAAGAGTGAGGAAAATCCTCAGGGATGATTCGCATCCCGGTCAGCCCTTCTTCACTCTCCTACCATCAGGAAGGAGATAGAGAAGCATAACCAGCTGCATCAACATGCTGAAGAAGAGTTTCTGCCCGTGGACTGTCAGACTCCTGGACAGAAAATAACTTTCATGTCAACGTAGTAGGATAGAATTGCGGGGCTGGCGCGTTGTGCAAAAAGTGTAATAAGATTGGGACTGGGTCAGGGACTTCCATCCTCACTGTGAGTTGTGTTGGGGGGGGCTGCATAAAGGAAGGCTCAGCCAATCTCATTGTACACAGGTTGTACTCTGACAATAAAGGTAATACTAAGTACCAGAAGTCCAGAAATGGGCCTGTTTCCTGCTTCTGGGGGGCCTCCAGAGCCCAGGGGGGGCGTTTTTGTTGTCCCAGAGACCCGAGGGAAGCCTCCGGACTCTGGGGAAGGAGAAAAACAGATCTTTTGGAAGTTCCAGTAGACCACGCCTACCATGACCACACCCACCATGGCCATGCCCACCCAGCAACTGGGCAGCGAACCGGTTGCTGGGATTTTTTGAATCCCAACCCTGGTCGTGCTGGGTTGCAGACTGCAGTTTGGAGTGGGAAAGAACTTCTACCACATCTTTGCACAAATATAGTAAAGTATGATATATAAAATCATACCTTGCAATGTCCTACCTGTCAATGAATACTTCAGCTTCAACCATAACAACACAAGAGCACACAATAGATACAAACTCAAGGTTAACTGCACCAAACTTGACTGCAGGAAATACGACTTCAGCAACAGAGTGGTCAATGTCTGGAATACTCTACCTGACTCTGTGGTTTCTTCCCCAAACCCCAAAAACTTTAACCTTAGACTGTCTACTCTTGACCTCACCCCTTTCCTAAGAGGTCTGTAGGGGGCGTGCATAAGCGCACCAACGTGCCTACCGTCCCTGTCCTATTGTTTCTTTTTATCTTTCTTATATGTATCCATGTATTCATAACTATGTTTTACTTATACCTATTATCTTGTAAGCAATTGACAAATATAAATAATAAATAAATAAGTAAATAAATAAATAAATCCAGAAGGTTCCTGATGGGGAACCTTTGGCTCTGGGATGAACATAGAACATAGAATCCTAGGGCTAGAAGGGACCTTGGAGGTCTTCTAGTCCAACCCTGTCTCTGTGCAGGAGATCTTATACCATCATGGAAAAATGGTTGTCCAATCTGTTCTTGAAGCACTCCAGTGATGGAGCACCCACCACTTCTGGAGGCAATTGCACTGATTAATTAACAGAATTGGAAGGGGCCCAAGGAGGTCTTCTAGTCTAACTAACCTTTCAAGCAAGAAACCTACGCCAAACACCAAATACCCCCAATGAAGAACTAATAATACACAAAGTAACAGAAAGTGCTGAGATGAATATGCTAACAATGAAATTGAAAGAAAAAGACGACTCTGAATTCTTTACAATTTGGAACAATTGGTATAAATGGCTAACAAACAGAACCAAGAAGTGAGACAAAAATGTTAATTGAGACAACCCTTAAGAAAGTAAAATAAAATTTTGTAAATTACATAAAGATATAAGAATAGTAATTATAGTTAAAGATATTATTTAATAGTAGACAAATGCAATATAGTGTATTATGATATTTAAACCAAAATCCTGTACAGATGCCAAGAACGTTGTTGATACCATGATGTTTTGCGATGTAAACAAAAAAGAAAATTAATAAAAATATATTTAAAAAAAAAAAGAAACCTATGCCATTCTAGAAAAATTCTTTTCTTGAAGACCTCCAGTGATGGAGCACTCAGAAATTCTGAAGGCAACCTGTTCCCCTGGTTAATTACTCTGACTGTCAGGAAATTTCACCTTATTTCTAGCTTGCTTCTCTCTTTAATAACAGAATAACAGAGTTGGCAGGGACTTTGGAGGTCTTCTAGTCCAACCCCCTTCTCAAGCAAGAAGCGCATACTATTGTGATCAAATGGCTGTCTCATCTCCTCTTAAAAATCCTCCAGTGATGAAGCACCCACAACTTCTAGAGGCAAGTTGTTCCCCTGGTTAATAACAGGAAATTTCTCCTTAGTTCCGGGTTGCTCCTCTCTTTGATTGGTTTCCCTCTGTTGCTTCTTGTCCTGCCTTCAGGGGCTTTGGAGAATAGAATTACAGAATTATAGAATAACTGAGTTGGAAGGGACCTTGGAGGTCTTCTAGTCCAGCTCCCTGCTCAGGCAGGAGACCCTAAACCATTTCAGACAAATGTGTTGTGGTTCGCCGGCAGCAGGTATGGATGGCTGAGGAGGGCAAGGACTCAGATGAGGGACCAGGACCATTAGGGAGAGGACTGCTTCCTTCACAGATTGTGCGGGCTGGCAGCAGCAATGAGGAGGTTCCCGAGGAGCCTGTGCCAAGTGCATGTGAACAGAATAGAATAGAATAGGAATAGAACAGGAATAGGAATAGGAATAGAATGGAATAGGAATAGGAATAGAATAGAATAGAATAGAATAGAATAGAATAGAATAGAATAGAATAGAATAGAATAGAATAGAATAGAATAGAATAGAATAGCCTTATTGGCCAAGTGTAATTGGACACACAAGGAATTTGTCTTGGTGTAATAGAACAGAACAGAACAGAACAGAACAGAACAGAACAGAACAGAATAGAATAGAATAGAATAGAATAGCCTTATTGGCCAAGTGTAATTGGACACACAAGGAATTTGTCTTGGTGTAATAGAATAGAATAGAATAGAATAGAATAGAATAGAATAGAATAGAATAGAATGCTTTATTGGCCAAGTGTGATTGGACACACAAGGAATTTGTCTTGGTGTAAATACTCTCAGTATACATAAAGAAGGAACATTCGTTAAGAATCAAGAATCATAATGTACAACACTTAATGATAGTCATAGGGTACAATCAACATCAAATCATACTAGGAAACAGAGGATACAAGCAACAAAGTTATAGTCACAAGTGGGAGGGGATGGGTGATAAGGAGTGATGAGAAGATTAACAGTAATAATAGTGCAGACTTTGTAATAGTTGAACAGTGTTGAGGGAATTATTTGTTTAGCAGAGTGATCGCTTTTGGGAAAAAAACGTCCTTGTGTCTAGTTGTTCTGGTGTGCAGTGCTCTATAGCGTCGTTTTGAGGGAAGGAGTTGAAACAGTTTATGTCAGGGATGTGAGGGGTGTGTAGGTATTTTCACAGCCCTCTTTTTGACTCGTGCAGTATACAGGTCCTCGATTGAAGGCAGGTGGGTAGTAATTGTTTTTTCTGCAGTCCTAATTATCCTCTGAAGTCTGTGCCTGTCCTGTTGGATTGCAGAACCAAACCAGACAGTTTTAGAGGTGCAGATGACAGACTCAATCATTCCTCTGTAGAAGGAAGGGCTCCTCATAGGGCTGCTCATAGGAAAGAGCAGCTGCAGCAGCACAGGCGACTCAGGAGTAAGGCTGCCAGGTAATGGCCCCTCCTTCAAGAAGATAAAAGCCAGCTGTGAATCGGACGTTCTTGACAGGAAGCAAAGACGTTTTGAAATTCCAGCCTCGTGGACATTGCAGTATGTTAGTTGGTATTTGAAGACTCTTGTGTTGTAAAGTATTTTTTATCTGTTATTCTTGGCAGCCTTGCACAGTTTTAGCGAGGTTCGTGCTTATCAAAGTTAGCTAGTTTGAAGCAGCCTTTTAACCGGGGATTTGTAAGAATCGTTAAAAGGTTTCTGTTTCCTTTGGTTCGTGTTTGTTTTATTGGAAAAGGGTTTGGATCAGAACAAAATGGTGGTCCAGTCTCTTCTTGAAAACAACCCGTGTTGTTTGTAACAAGCTTGATCGCCTCTTCTTTGTGGCAGGTTGTCACTGATATAGTGATATATCTGCCAAGCAATCAGACTGGGCACCTCAAATGGAATCAGATCAAATGAGAATCCGTTTGCATGAATTTCCTTGAAAGAGAAGGAAGGCAGATTTGACTGATGCTCCTTTCAGGCTGAAGTAGTTCTATAGGTGATGCTCAACTTATGACCACAATTAGAATCGGATTGCTTGTTGCTAAGCAAGGCGATAATTTGCACCCAATTTTATCTTTCTGGCCAGCATTGTAAAGCGAATCCGTGGAGAATCTGCTTCCATTTGTCCAGGGTGGTATAACTGACTCTGGCCTTGGGGTTGGACTAGAAGACCTCCAAGGTCCCTTCCAGATTAATTTAGTTTAGTTTACTTCATTGTCCTTGCACCTTGTACAATGAAATTAAATACCATCTTCAATGTACAATTTATGACTATGAAAATAAAACACAAACACACCTCCTTCACATTCTATGCATTGAATTGAAAACCCCTCATATTGCATTAATATTTCACTATACAGTAGAATTCAACAGAGTTACTGCCCTGGGATAGAAGCTGTTTTTCAGCCTATTTGTCCTTGTTTTTATTATCCTGTACCATCTGCCAGATGGTAAAAGTTCCAAAAAAAGGGTTCCCAGGATGAGATGGATCTTTAAGAATGTTTTGAACTTTCTTTGAACTTTCTTAAGGCAGTGGGAGCTATAAAGCTCTTCCAAAGAGGGGAGAGGGCAACCCATGATCCTCTGGGCAATGCTGTTAACCCTCTGGAGTGCTTTCCTATCTGCCACTGTGCAATTGGCAAACCCTACAGAGGTGCAGTAAGTTAAGATACTCTCTCTGGTGCAGCGGTAGAAGGTCACCAGCAGTTTTTCATTCAGTTGTTGTTTTCTGAGAAGCCTCAGATAGTCTAATCTTTGCTGGGTCCTTTTGACCAGGACTGCAACGTGGGCACTCCAGGTCAGGTCCTCTTTTAGGGTAACACCCAGAAACTTAAAACTGGCCTCTTGCTCCACTCGGTCTCCATTGATAAGCAAGGGCTGGAAGTCTGATCTGTTCCTTCTACAGTCCACTATAAGTTTCTTGGTCTTATTGGTGTTGAGGACCAAGTTATGGTCTCCACACCACGAAAGCAATGGTTGGTCCACCTCATCTCGGTAGGCTGACTCATCCACCCCGGAGATGAGTCCCACCAATGTTGTATCATCTGCAAATTTAGTAATAGTATTACTAGCGTGAGTGGGAATGCAGTGAGTAGGTATGCAGATCCTACAATTTTGCGCCAAGGATCCATCAACCCCTTCAAAGTTACCAGCTCATGACACTAGATGAAATACTACTTGGATCAGAGGATAAACTGATAAGAAAAATTTACAGATTGTTATTGGATTATAAGCTGGAGGAGAAGTAGGTAAAAAAAAAACAATGTTGGCGTGGGCTAAAAATTTCGGGCATGGTATTAATTTGGATAAATGGCAAACTTTATGGGAGAGAAAGCCAAAAAATAACATTGGCCACATCGCATAAGGAAAACCTATATAAAATGTTTTATAGGCGGCATCTTCCTCCAGCAAAAGTTCAAACTGTATCACTCAACTGCTGGAAATGTACCCAAGGATACGGATCATATTACCACACATGGTGGAAATGTAGAAAAAAACAGGAGTTTTGGCATAGAATTCAGATGTGGCTTGAGGAGATGGTAGGGAATATAAAGTGGAATATAACCAGAATTTTTCTTACTCGGAATCATAACAGAAAAATATAATAAAGAGGAGATTTATTTAATAATACGCGTGACCATGGCAGCAAGGTTAGCCTTGGCTCAAAAGTGGAAAGGTAAAGAAATTCCCGATGAAAGCGAAGTAATGAAAAAGAGACGGATAAATTAACTTTGGAAATGAACGACAAAAATGAGACAGAATACTATAAAGCATGGGATACATTCTATCAATGGTGGGGAAAAAGGAAAGATCTAGAATCAAAAGAAACAGATGATTAGAAATAGAAAATATTGTATAAATGTGTGATGACCCGGAGTGTATCAAAAATATAACAAAAACCAAAACACAAAATAAAGGTCCTTGAATGCCTTCACTGTTTAATTGTTCGCAGTTGAAGATTCAACTATTTTCAAAATAACATTCCAAACGAAAGAAATACAATTCAAATTCAAAGAGCAGATAACAGAGGAAAAACCAAAAACAAACCACACTGAAGAAAGTTCCACAACAGACCAGGATAAATAATTACCAATTTCAGGAAGATAACCAGGTACAGTCCGTTGGAAGAACGCCAACCAAGATAAACTTGGCTACATAAACTCCTCTAGGAATAAAACACTAATTTGTCTCCAGCGTTTGTTAGCACGCAGATCCAAACTCTTATGCAGATCTCACACCTGTAATCCATGAAGAGGATCATGGCCCTCTCCTCCCGAGTAGACCACGTTTTTCCCTGATCCTCTCCTCCCTGCATGCCCTAGGATGGAGAGGGGATGGGCCTGGGTCCTCCTCAGAGTTAGTCTCCACCAGGGGCATGACAAAATGTATAAATGTATATAAAACATGTATCATATGCCATAATATGTATGACAAAACAGGATTGTAAGGCAATCACACCACATCCAATGTTTTTAACAATTTACTCAATAAAACTTTTGATTTTAAAAAAAATATTAATTTTTTTTTAAAAAAATAGTTACCAGAAAATTGGCTGTTTTTTCCTATTTCATCGCCACAGTCCTTATATTTTATTTTATTTTGCTGCATCTATCCGAATGCCTTGTGCTTTTAATATGTAGGCTGTAAGGTTACCATCAAGATATGAAATAGAAAAGGGGAAAAAACCCTCTGGGATGCTCGGAGCATTTAATTGGTGAGAAAGTTACTACGCTGTCAAAAGAAAGACGATACAATAAGAATAATTTCCAAATTTCCAAATCCACCTCACACCTGCAGGGCTGGAAATAGCTGGAAGATTTCTAATTTTCACTAAACAGATTCCTTTTGCCCTAGCAGGAGTAAAGAATAGTAAAGGCAGGCTCCCCTCTTACTATATCTCTGAATATCTTTTGCTTCGCATTTAATAGCTGGTCAAGTGGAGACATTTGGATTAAACCAGTACCGAAGTTTTTATTTTCTCTGTACAACGTCTGCATAAGACATTTTCAGTGCCTGGCCTACCTGTCTAAATTAGCAACTGTTGTGTGCAAAAAAGGGCCTGAGCATTTTTTCCTAACTGTCTACTGTAATTTTAGGCCAAACACTCCACCTTTTAGGGAATCTAATAGAAGAAAAGCTCAGGGTTGAACTGTGGGGTCCTTGATGCTCTTGATTGCTTAGTTGCAAATGTTTCATGACCCAACTAGGTAACAGCATCAGTGCTAGAAGGGAGTAGTAGTTGCAGAGAGGAAGGTGGGAGGAGGGGGAGGGGGATGAGGAAGAGGAGGAGGATGAAGATGACGACAACAACAACTATGGGGTCCTTGTTGCTCTTTCAGCTTGGTTGCTTTGTTGCAAACATTTCATGACCCAACTAGGTAACATCATCAGAAAGGAGTAGTGGTTTCAGGGAGGAGGAGGAGGAGGAGGAGGAGGAGGAGGAGGAGGAGGAAGAAGAAGAAGAAGAAGAAGAAGAAGAAGAAGAAGAAGAAGAAGAAGAAGAAGAAGAAGAAGAAGAAGAAGAAGAAGAAGAAGAAGAAGAAGAAGAAGAAGCAGTAGAGGAAGAAGAAGAAGAAGAAGAAGAAGAAGAAGAAGAAGAAGAAGAAGAAGAAGAAGAAGAAGAAGAAGAGATGACTGGGGAGTCCTTGGTGCTCTCTAGTTTGGTTGTTTCCTTACAGACATTTCATGACCCAACTAGGTAACATCACCAGTGCTAAAAGGGAAGGGGTCCTAATTCTCGGACTACCTGTTAAAAAAAATAAAAAAAATAAAATTAAAATAGAATAAAATAATAAAATACGATCAGATACATTGTACTTGTGCCGCAGTTATGTTCCAAGTTGGCCTTGCCCCATGATGAAGCAATTCCAAAAGGAAACTGAGTCACAGGCCTTCAGATTCAGAGCCTCCAAATCCAGACATCATTCCAACCCATTCTGGCTCTTTCCTTGCCCCATTAAGTTTTTGCAACTCTACTCAGTTAGCTACAAATCTACAACGCTCTTCATCAACTCCATGTTCCACCATCTTTTCGGAGATGTTTTCCACTCTCCCGGATTTGCATAATCCTTGTCCTAAATCACAGCCCAACAACCACGCTGCTCATTAGCCGCTGTTTAATTAAGCAATATGGATCCTGCTTTGATATTTACAATTCCACTCTGGCTGATTGATAGGGGAAAGTGTCTCATTTTTAAATACAGCGGCCATAAAGTTTAATACCGCTTGACTTATTGGGAGTTTCATTTACCGCTCCAGATGCAGCTCCAACCCAGCCTAGAGTAGAGTGGCCCTATTAAATTAGTGCTAACTGTGCGTGGAGCAATAGATGATGAGGTTCATTACAACTGGTTTGCCGGGTAATTATTACGATCTGGATTTACACACTCGTGCAAATCTACATTGCTCTTCTCGGACTCCAGGAAAGAGACAAGGAAGTACATCAAGATTGGATTCATGCAAACCTTGCACAGGTTCCGCCAAGGAAATTGTAGGCAACAGGTTATTTTGAAAAAAACTCAAATATGCAACAAGGAATGAAAAAAAATGGAAGTTGCCCAATCTATAAATAATATTATTTCTGATTGTGGAAGATGAAATGTCTTCTGTTCTAATATGCCCATTCCACTAAGGAAATAGAGATGGGTTTTGAGTGCAGTGTTGAATTCTGATGACTTGGTTCTTCAAGATATTCTATCTATCCATATTTTCTAAACTACAACACAGAAAGATAGATAATACACAGGGGTGGGATTCTCCCAATTCGCATCTATTCGTTAGAACTGGTTGTTAACATTCTAAGCAGTTCCGAGAACCGGTTGTAAGAAGAAATTCCTGGCCTAATCCTGTAAGGAATGTAGGAAGGAAACATTCTGATGTTGCTTACAGAAACTGCCTCTCCGTTGACCCTTATTACATTCTTGGCAGGACTAGACTTCCTATCTCAGGAACTTCTCTGGAGTTTTTTTCCCCTCCTTTGCTGGTACTTTGCTTGTATGGAGGGACCACTCAAAGTTACAATGGCCCTGAAAAATGTAACCTATGGCCTCCACCCCAAGCCACCCCAACGATGCCGTGGAGGTCATGTCCCGGTGCCTGGAGGCCGTGCGGAACTGGATGGGCGGGAACAGGCTCCGACTCAACCCTTCCAAGACTGAGTGGCTGTGGTTTCCGGCGTCCCGATATAGCCAGATAGTTCCATCGCTGGCTATTGGGGGTGAGATTTTGCCCCTTGCAGAGAGGGCTCGCAATCTGGGTGTCTTCCTGGATGTACGGCTGTCCTTGGAAGATCACATTCCGGCCGTCTCCAGGGGGGTGTTTCATCAGGTTCGCCTGATTCGACAGCTGCGGCCCTTTCTGGATCGGGATGCCTTACGCACGGTCACTCATGCCCTGGTCACCTCCCGACTGGACTATTGTAATGCCCTCTACATGAGGCTCCCGAATGGGAGCATCCGGAGGCTTCAGCTGGTACAGAATGCAGCCGCGCGGGTGGTTATGGGGGCGTCAAGATTCGCACATGTGACGCCCCTCCTGCGTGAGCTGCATTGGTTGCCAGTGGCCTCTCGGGTGCGCTTTAAAATTTTGGTGTTAACTTTTAAAGTGCTCCATGGCATCGGACCAGGATATTTACAAGACCGCATTCTGCCATTTTCCTCCCACCGTCCGGTGCGCTCCCACAGGGAGGGTCTCCTGCGGGTCCTGTCGGCATCTATGTGCCGGCTGGTGACCCTGAGGAATAGGGCCTTCTCTGTGGGGGCGTCTGCCCTCTGGAATGGGTTGCCTCCGGAGTTACGTACAGCCACGGACCTGGGGACCTTCAGGTGTGCCTTGAAAACCTGGCTCTTTGACCAGGCCGGCTTGGGCTGATTTTAGTTTTGGGGTGTTTTGTTTTTATTAAATTTTAGGGTTTTAGAGTATGGTTTTAAATTTGTTTACAGTCAGGGTTGGGTTTAATTTAGTTTTATTGTTTCACATATTTATTGTTTTAACTGTACGGCTGTGCACCGCTCTGAGTCCTTCGGGAGAGGAGCGGTATATAAATAAATATTTATTATTATTATTATTATTATTTTTCACACTTATGACTGTTGCAGCATCCCCACAGTCACGAGAGGCCAGGCAAGGAGATGCATACCTCGATGTGAGTGATATTGAGTTGGCCACACCCAGCCAATAACATGACCACCAAGCCACGCCCAACCAGTCACATGACCACCAAGCCACGCCCACCAACTAAGTCACACCCACAGAACCGGTTGTTAAAAAATTTGAATCCCACCCCTGATAATACACATTGTGGTTCACTGGCAGCTGGTGCAGACGGCAGTGGAATCGGACAGTGGGGAAGAATGTGGATCAGTCCGGGAGTCTGGAGAGGACTCAGATGAGGATTCTGCATCCAATGCAGAGATGGGGCCAGCACCATCTGTGAGTGGGGCGCTTCCTTCGGAGCCTCCGGAGTCTGGTAGCAGTGAGGCAGAGGAACAAGGGGAGCCTGTTCCCAGTGCACATGTGTGCAGAGCTGCTAGAAGGTGAGAGCAGCTGAGACAAAAAGGGCGACTCAGCAGTAAGGCTGGGAGATGATTGTCCCTCCCATAAGGGATAAAGGACAGGCAAAGGTAAAGGAACCTTTGCAGGAAGCAAGGTCATTCATTCTGTTCGGATTAATCCTTGAAGCTCTGTGTGGACTTTGTACTTCGGTTGGGTTTTTTTTTACAGTTCATTTGGCACTTTAGTTGTTGGCAGCAATTCAAAGGAGAGAAAGGTGACTGCTTATCTCGAGGGATTGTTTGGGACTCATTACAGGCTGGGAATGAACATAATTCTGAGCGTTGAAATAAAACAAGACTTATTTTAAATAAGCATGGGCGTAATTACGGTCTTGGGAAGCCTTGGTCAGAACAATACATTTGGAAGGGACCTTGGAGGTCTTCTAGTCCAACCCCCTGCTCAAGCAGGAGAACCTATATCAGTGATGGCGAACCTTTTTGGCACTGAGTTCCCAAATCGGAATGCAAGTGCATGCGCCGGAGCACTAGAAAGCAAAGACAGATGTGCACACTGGCCAGCTGGTCTAGGGGTTTCTAGAACTCCAGTGCATGCAAAGACCAGCAGGCCGGCATGCACATGTGCGCACCAAAAACCAGAAGAGCAGCTGGCAACGGCGTGCATGCCCTTAGAGAGGGCTCTGCATGCCACCTCTGACCCTCATGCCATAAATTTGCCATCACACTCTATACCACTTCAGACAACTGACTGTCCAGTCTCTTCTTAAAAACTTCCAGTGTTGGAGCATCCACAACTTCTGGAAGCAACTGATTAATTATTCTCACTGATAGAAAGTTTCTCCTTAGTTCCAGGTTGCTTCTCTCCTTGATTAGTTTCCATCTGTTGCTTCTTGTCCTGCCCTCAGGGGCTTTGGAGAATGGGTTGACTCCCAGGGCAGCCCCTGAGAGATTGGAACTCTGCTATCATATCACCTCCTAGTCCTTCTCCTCATAAAGACTAGACAATCCCGAGTATTTTTATTGCTCTTTCCTACTTTCTTCCTAGCTTAAAACTAGCCTAAAAATGTCAAAGTTGCAAGAACAGAAGTGTGTCCTCCAGCATCTAATCCATCCGCCTGTCCTCATGGTAGCCAACCAACTGTAGAAGGACACCCATCAGTCTACCAGAAGATGGTCTCACGAGTCAGTCCCATCACCATCAGGCTATTAACCATGGATTCCCAGGACTACCAGGAATCAGTCCACTTTTGGAAACATTCCAAGCAGTATTCCTCAACATCTTCATCAATGATTTGGATGAGGGGATAGATGGGGAACTCATCAAATTTGCAGACGACACCAAGCTGGCAGGAATAGGCTTAAGAAGATCCAGAAGGATCTGGACAGACCTGAACATTGGATGCTGTCTCACAAAATGAAATTCAGGGGTGAAACAAAGCAAGGTTCTATATTTAGGCAAGAAAAACCAAATGCACAGGTACAGTGTCAGGTTTCCAAGTGATGAAATCCATTTCAAAAGAAAAGAGCAAAGTCCATCTTCCATCATGATTTCTTTTATTTAGGAAAGCATCAAATTGACAAAGTCTGTTGTAATTCCGGATCTGACACAACCCAGAATTACACCACATAATATTGGAAGTTAGAAATAACCCCCAAAAGTCACATTCTCCAATAGAAGTAAAGCAACGTTGCCTGATGTCATCAATCTCCACCTCCAGGTCTCAGCAGGGTCAGCTTTCGTTCCCACGGGAAGAAGGACCACCTAGCCTAAACAACTCTCTCTATCTCCACTCCTCCCACCTTGGGAATCTGGCAAACCCAAAACCCTTCCTCCCATAACCAGCAGAGAGAAAGAAAGAAAGAAAGAAAGAAAGAAAGAAAGAAAGAAAGAAAGAAAGAAAGAAAGAAAGAAAGAAAGAAAGAAAGAAAGAAAGAAAGAAAGAAAGAAAGAAAGAAAGAAAGAAAGAAAGAAAGAAAGAAAGAAAGAAAGAAAGAAAGGGAATATATAATAAAGCTAAATAAAATGGCTACCGATGTGACAATTTTGAGCTTGACATACAGTATATGTGATATCTTGCTCAATAGTGGTGAGAGTCCTAGTGGACAGTCACTTAAATATGAGCCAGCCGTGTGCTGCAGTGAAATGAAATGTCTTCAAAGAAAAACCAGAAAGTCCAGTTGCCTCTTAGAACATTAGAAAGCTAGACTGTAGACCAGGGTTTTCCAACCTTGCCAAATATAAGACCTGTGGACTTTAACTCCCAGAATTCAGCCAAGCTGAATAGGGAATCTTGGGAGTTGAGGTCCATGTTGTCAGGTTTGGACACCCTAGCTCTAGGCCACGGATGTCAAACTCACTGAGTCACATTGCTGTCACATGACATATTTCTTCTGACCCAGGCTGCCTAAACCATAATTACGCACACTCTTATTTTAAAAACAAGACTTAGTTTATTGCAACACTGGGAATCGGAATTAATCTCAAACAGTCCCCCCAAGATAAGCACCCACTTTTCAGTTCTGTGAAGTGCTGCCAATAACAGAAGTATCAAATGAACTAGAAGAGAAACCAACCGAAGTACAAGACAAACCAACTGAAATACAATTAGTTTCAAGAATGAATTTGAACCGATCGAACTACTTTGCTTCCTGCAAAGGTTTCGTCATCTTGGCCTGACTTTTATCCCTTATGGGAGGGGAAATCACCTCCCAGCCTTACTCCCGAGTCGCCCCTTTTGTCTCAACTGCTCTCATCTTCTAGCAGCTCTGCGCACATGCACACTGGGAGCAGGCTCCCCTGGATCCTCTGCCTCACTGCTGCCAGACTCCGAAGGCTCCAAAAGCAACACCCAACTCCCAGATGGTCCTGGCCCCATTTCCGCATTGGACGCAGGACCCTCGTCCGAGTCCTCTCCAGACTCCCTGACTGGTTCCCGTTCTTCCCCACTGTCCGATTCCACTGCCGTCTGCACTGATTGCTGGTGAACCACAACAATATTGTGACATTTTTCCCTTTGCGAGTGGGCGTGGTCTGCGTGTGACGCAGCCAGCCTATGGGCCACCAGTTTGACACCCCTGCTCTAAGCTATTCCTTTGTGACTCTCTGCTACTGAACTGCTAATGTAGCCTTCAAGCATGAGAGAAACTCATCAGAACAACCGGTCTCCTTTGGTTGAGCTCTCCAAGGTGCTGAAAGAACTAACACTCATTCCCTTTTTAGCTGGGAAGCCTCCTTTTGAAGATACCTCAGCAGGTGGCATGGCCTGGCTGACTTCATTTGGGCTTTTAACCTAAGCAGAGGCTGTCTTTAATTAGTATCTGAAGAGTGGAACGCCACAGCTGAATATTTCATTTTAAAAAGTATATCGCACAAGCGGATGCAAACCACTTCCTTGCACTTGTGAAGAAAAATATATGGAAGTGTCCATGAAATTATTAAGTCAAGCCAACTTTTTTCTCTCCTTCTCTTGACCCCTGCTGGTTTTTTTCTGATTATCAAATTCATTAGCAATCTCAAAGTTCGAAACAACTTTGAGTAAACTTACAGCAATGTGTACATATTAAATTTTTGTATCTGTCCATAATGCTTGTATTTATGTGTAATCCTTGAATGACAACCGGTCAGCTAGTGACTGCTCAAAGTTACAACGGATCTCCCTGGGGTACTTACAACCTGGTTTCAAATTCCAATGATAGACCCACTTCATAGAAAGCTGACTTGCATGTTGGGTGCTTAACATCTGGCCTAAATTTATAGATGTTTGCAATGACCCCCGGTCTCATGGCTGCTTTTTAAAATGGTTTTGCTGAAAACGAATAAGGATAAAAATAATGTATAGTCACAAAATAAGAAACATATATATACAATGACACAATGCCTGTTAATGGAAATGAGATTTTTGTATTTTTTGTTTTTAAAGAATAAAATTAAAAAAAATTAAAAAATGGTTTTGCTGAAAAACAAGCATTTACTTTCAATTTAGGACAAAACCAGACCATAGTGAACTGTTGGTTCACTTAATGCCTGCCACATTCACTTAATGACAACTGCAAAAAAAAGGGTCATCAAATCAGGTCGTCTTGTGGGAAACTTGATTTACAACTGTCATGACTTGTGACCATGATTGGCAGCCTGAGTTGAGGGTTACCTGAATGTGTGAATGTTACATGAACAATTAGTGGAATGGGTTGCTTCCAGAAGTTGTGGGTGCTCCATCACTGGAGATTTTTAAGAAGAGATTGGACAACCATTTGTCTGGGATGGCAGAAGGTCTTCTGCTTGGCCAGAGGGTTGGTCTAGAAGACCTTCGAGGTCCCTTTCAGCCCTGTGATTCTAAGTGTAGGCTTCTCTTCAAAGAAGAGGGGGTCAACCTATTTTCCAAAGTACCAGGAGGCAGGACAAGAAGCAATGGATGAAAACCAATCAACCTGGAACTAAGGAGAAATTTCCAAGATTATGTGAAGTATTAACGTCACTTTATGAGGCCTTGCTTGATAAGGCCACACTTGGAAGACTGCATCCAGTTTTGGTCACCACGGTGTAAAAATGATGTTGAGACTCTAGCAAGAGTGCAGAGAAGAGCAATGAAGAGGATTAGGGGACTGGAGGCATAAACATACGAAGAATGGTTGCAGGAATTGGGTAGGTTTAGTCTGAGAAAAAGAAGGACTAGGGGATGACATGATAGCAAGGTTCCAATATTTGACAGGTTGCCACAAGGAAGAGTTTGTAGAATGGAAGAAGGAAGGAGGGGAAGGAGAAAGAGAAAAAAGGAGGAGAAAAAAGAAGAAGGAGAAGGAGAAGAAGAGAAGGAGGAGGAGGAAGGGGGAGGAGGAGGAGGAGGGAGGAGGAGGAGGAAACTGTGGAGTCCTTGGTACTCTCTGAGCTTGGTGGTTTTCTTGCAGACGTTTCATGACCCAACTAGGTAACATCCTCAGTGCTGGCAGAGGTTTACTCTCATTTTACGATCTTCCACAACTTTCCATTTGTTCCCTGGCGAAGACTTTTGTTGCCTTGTTGCCTCTTTGATGGGTGGCCTATTCATTTTATAAATAAAAGAAAGAAATCCATTTCTGTCACCCAGGGATCCTGAATTTAATTAAGGGTCTGCCCTAATTACCCCTCATCTTGTCTCAAATAACACCACCCCTTTTTTTTAAAAAAAAAGCCAGAATCTATTCTTTTACACAAGTGCCCCAAATCCAGATCTCGAACTCACAACAACCCACTCTGTCTTCCTCCCACCCCCAAGGATTTGCCCCAATTTCCCCCCTCCCCAGTTTAAAAAGCCCTCCCCCCCCCCAATGCTCATCTAAGCTATCGAGATGTTTTGAATTTTATTTCCAGCCTTCTGGAATAGCTCGTGCGTCGTTTGCAGATTTCCAATGCCTTCCCTCCTCCGAAACAAATAACTGGCATGATTGAAGAAGAGGGGGCTCTGGTGACAGCCCCCCTCCCCACCTCACTCGAATTACACAAGATTGATGAGAATAACCCATTTGGACTGAGTTCTCTTATTTTCTCTCTCATTCCTCACCCTGCAACAGGGAGATTTATTTTATTTTGATTTTTTTCTGGTTTCTTTCTTATCTTTTTTTTTTTTAAAGGCAGCTAATTTAAAAATGAAACACCGGTGGTGTGAAAACAACTGTATTCGTATTTTCTTCAAAAGTGTCAGGGAAAAATAACTTCCCAGCTTCAAGAGAAACGGCGTTGTCTTCCAGGCTCATGATATCTGTAGGGTCAGAGAGTTATATATATGGAAATAAACATTCTGGGGTTCTTTTAATGGTGACACGACAGCCGCTGCCGGAAATTCAGAAATTCAGGAACAGCAGGGCACCGATCAGAAAACATCACAACTCAGCTCTCCAAAAGGGAATCGAGACAACTAAAGATCTTTTGTACAAAGGTCACAATTCTTTTACAGATTAACAGAGTGGGAAGGGGTTATCTAGTCTAACCCCCTGCCCAAGCAGGAGACCCTACACCATTTCTAACAGATGGCAGCCCAGTCTCTTCTTGAAAGCATCCAGGGATGAAGCTCCCACAACTTCTGGTGGCAAGTTGTTCAATTGAATATGGAATACCAGAGTTGGAAGGGACTTTGTAGGTCATCTAGTCCAACCCCCTGCCCAAGCAGCAGACCCTACAACCATTTCTGAGAGACAGCAATCCAGTCTCTTCTTGAAAGCCTCCAGGGATGAAGCTCCCACAACTTCCAAGGGCAACTTCTGTTCCATGGGTTGATTGTTCTCACTGTTGGGAAATTCCTCCTTATTTCCAGGTTTTTTTTTTATTTATTTATTTATTTTAGGTTTTATATACCGCCCTTCTCCCGAAGGACTCAGGGCGGTGAACAGCCAACTAAAATACATGTAGACAAATATAAATAGTTAAAAAAGAATTAAACCCTAGGCTGTCCCTATAAAAATCTAAAAAACCCCAATTAAAATAAATTAAAACTTTGTACACCCATCCCAACTAATCTAAAAACCCCATTTAAAAATCCCATTTGAGTCAGCTCAGGCCGGCCTGCTCGAAGAGCCAAGTCTTCAGGTCACGTCTGAAGGCCCTCAGGTCACTGGTCATTCGTAGTCCAGGGGGCATCCCGTTCCAGAGGGCAGGTGCCCCCACAGAGAAGGCCCTGTTCCTCGGGGTCACCAGGCGGCACATAGAAGGCGTCGGGACCCGGAGGAGACCCTCTCTGTGGGAGCGCACCGGTCGGTGGGAGACTACTGGCAGAATGCGGTCATGTAAGTATCCTGGTCCGATGCCATGGAGCGCTTTAAAGACCAAAACCAGTACTTTAAAGCGAACCCGGAAGGCCACCGGCAACCAATGCAGCTCGCGCAGGAGGGGTGTCACGTGGGAGTATCTCGACGCCCCCATAACTACCCGCGCGGCTGCATTTTGTACCAGTTGAAGCCTCCGGGTGCTCCCCGCAGGGAGCCCCATGTAGAGGGCATTACAGTAGTCCAGACGGGAGGTGACCAGGGCATGGGTGACCGTGCGTAAGGCGTCCCGATCAAGAAAGGGCCGCATCTGGCGTATCAGGCGAACCTCTCAGGTTGAATCTCTCCTTGTTCAGTTTCCATCCATTGTTCCTTGTCTGGCCTCCAGGTATCTTGGAGAATAGCTTGACCTTTTCCTCCTCCCTGGGGCAGCCCCTCAATTATTAGAAGGCCGCTCTCCTGTCTCCCCTCGTCCTTCTCTTCCCTAGACTAGCCAGGCCCAGTTCCTGCAACCGTTCATCGTATGTTTTGGCTTCTAATCCCCTCATCATCCTGGTTGCTCTTCTCTGCCCTCTTTCTAGAGTCTCAACCTCTTTTTTATAGTGTGGTGACCAGAACTGGATGCATTACTCTAGGTATGGTCTTACTAAGGCTTAGTTTATAGAGTGGTATTAGTAGCTCATGTGATCTTGATTAAATCTCTCTGTTAATGCAATTTAGGATTACATTGGCTTTTTTTGGCTGCCAGCGCACACCGCTGTTTTTGTGACACATTCCTCACAATGCGATATAAAACATTCTGCACATGTAAACTCAAACGCGCACTCATACACACACACACACACGCACGCATGCACGCAAACCGCTGCAAGATACAGGGAGTCCTTAACGTACAATCCACAATTGAGCCCAGAATTTCTGGTTGCAAAGGGAGAGAATGATTAAATGAGTGTTGCCCCCTTTTTACGGCATTTCAGTGCGGGATGCGGTGGCTAAGACGCTGAGCTTGTCAATCAGAAAGGTCAGCCATTCAAACGGTTCAAATCCCTAGAGCTCCCGTTCCTTGTCCCAGCAGCTTCTGCCAACCTAGCAGTTCGAAAGCACGTAAAACTGCAAGTAGAAAAATATTGATTCAACCTGGGGCATCATAGGAAACGGGAAGGCATCGTATGTGAGAGAGAGCAGGTCCGTGGGCAGTTGGGGTACACATGGACTCAGCAAGTTTTATATACTGTTTCTAGGCCTTTACTGAGGGCCCGTGGTGGCTCAGGGGCTAAGACGCTGAGCTTATCGATCAGAATAGAACTTTATTGTCATTGTACAAGTACGACACTGTGGATGCACCCCAGCAACTGTTTGCAATGCAATAAAACCAAAGCACTTAAAGATAAAAATAAGAAAAATAGAGTACCCACGCCTCCATTTGCAATTTGAGAGTACAATATCTACGTTCCTTGTCCCAGCAGCTTCTGCCAACCTAGCAGTTTGAAGAAAGCATGTAAGAAATGCAAGTAGAAAAATAGGGACCCCTTTGGGGGGAAGGGAACAGCATTTTCCATGCGCCTTCCAAGGCGTTGAGTCCTGCCGGCCACATGACCACGGAGACGTCTTCGGACGGCGCTGGCTCTTCTTTGGCTTTGGAACGGAGATGAGCACTGCCCCCTAGAGCCAGGGAACGACTAGCACAGATGTGCAAGGAGGGGAACCTTTCCCTTTCCCTAATCTAAGGAAGAGAAGGACAAGGGGGTGACCTGACTAGCTGTCTTCCAGTACTCGATGGGCTGCCTCAGAGAAGAGGGGTCAGCCTCTGTTCTGTGACCGAATGGCTTGCCTTCAAAGGTGCGGATGCTCCATCACAAGAGCTTTTTAAGAAGAAATTGGACAACCATTTGTCCGGAATGGTAGAAAGTCACCTCCTCTTGGGGTAGCAGGTTCAGCTAGAAGACCTCCAAGGTCCCTTCCAATTCTGTCATTCTGTTACTCTTATCATTTAACCACCCCATAAACCCTTGCGAGTTGGAATCTGGGCAACTGAATGCAGCTAGCAGAGCGCTGAATAGCCGGATGCTCTTCCTGTTGCCAGGGCGAAGTTTTGTTTAGCATTCTGTTACTCTGTTACCCAGGAAGGTCAATCCATCTCACCTCAGATAGACAAAATCCAGCCTGCATCTGAAAGTGCTAGTGGGAAAATGGGAACATTGCATCTGGTGCCTTGAGCTCCGGAACAAAAGACGAGAAGTAAATCTCCTAAATATATTAATACAGACCACGGAGACGTCCTCGGACAGCGCTGGCTCTTCTTTGGCTTCGTGACGGAGATGAGCAGTGCCCCCTAGAGCCGGAAACGACTAGCACAGTTGTGCAAGGAGGGGAGCCTTTACCTTTATCTTTTTAACGGTGTTTCTAGCCAACATCGTTAAGTGAATCACTGCATTGTTAAGTGGGTAACCCGGTTGTTAAGCGAACCGGGCTTCCCCGTTGACTTTGCTTGTCAGAAGGTTGCAAAAAGGGGATCAAGTGATCCTTGGGATAGCCGCCATCATAAATACAGGTAATCCTCCATATACAACAGTTCATTTAATAACCATTCAAAGTTACGACGGTCCTGGAAAATGTGAGTGTCACAATTTTCCCAGTTACAACTGTTGCAGCATCCCCGTGGTCACCTGATCAAAAATATTTAGATGCTCGGCAACTGATTCACATTTATGACGGTGGCAGTGTCCCCAGGGTTACGTGCTCCCCTTTTGTGACCGTCTGACCGGCCAAGCCCACCTGCAGAGGTTCACTTAACTGTTGCAAAAAAAAGGTTGTAAAATGGGGCAAAACTCTCTTAACGACTTTTGTCAGGAATCCAGCATTCACCCCCATTTAAATCCTGAGTCTCGAGCCAAACTTCCAAAACTAAGCAGGATTTATTGGGAGTTAACTTGTCAGCACTACCTGGGTGTAGCCGACTCTGAGGCTATGATGACCCAGGATGGGATACAAAATAAACACAGTCACAAAAACAGGTGAAGACCCTTTTATTCCTTCACTTTGCTTCAAAGCTCCAAATATCCTTGACTGGAGACAAAAAACTCCCCCACAAGCAGTTACAGAAAGGAGGAAATGCAGTTTAAACAAAAAATGCCTATAAATTATAAAGAGTAAAAACAACACAAACCACACTGAAGCAATTAAGGGAACCAGGCAAGATAAGGGCTTGAAGATGTCCACAGATATTGGAACACACACTGGGAAGGACACCAAATTCAGACAGGAATGACAGACTAGAGATATTTCCATGCTTTGTTTCCAGCAGTGGCCCATACGCATGTCCGTCCTTTTAACCAGTTTTCACAGCTGCAGCCCATGAAGGAGATCAAGGCCTTTTCCTCCTCCATAGACCATTCCACTCACATTTCTCCCTGATCCTCTCCTCCCTGCGTGCCCTAGGATGGAGAGGAGATGGGCCTGGGTCTTCCTCTAATTGCTCAGCTGGCCTGTGCCCTTCCCCAGCCTCCTCCACAACCTTTGGAGTCACACTTCCACTCCCTGTCAGCTGTTCCTCCTCTCCCTTGGAGTCAGACTCCAACAGGGGCATGACAGAGGCACATCATTCATTGTCACCCTTGACCCTGGTTTTCCCCTCCACCCTCTGGGTGTATCATAATTCATATTCTCCAATGGGACACATCCATAGCCCAGAGTCATCAATCATGTTCTCCAGTTAGAATTTTGCAAGGCAGAAACATCGGTCACCTAGTTACTATCTTTGAAAACATTTATGGAATGCACTTTCGGTTTGCAAGCTGCCTCACTGCTCCCCCCTCCCTTTCTGTGGGCAACTCTAAAAAGACCAGAGAAATATTTTAGGAGTTGACAACTGTCTCATTTAGCAACAGAAATGTTGGGCTCAATTGTGGTCCCTAAGTTGAGAACAGCCAGTTACAAGCATCTGAATTTTGATCACCTGACCACGGAGTTGGATGCAACGGATTGTGAAATCCGTTTAGTGTCAGGGTTCTGACAGATGCCCTAATGAATTCATGAGCCTCAAGCCAGATTTCAAAAGAACTCCAATTATTTATTAGGAGCAACATGTGTTAAGTATTTAGCAGAGTATCCTTGGTGTCAAGGATTAATACAGCAGACGGAAGTAGTGTTCAGATTGTAGCAGTGAGTATAGAAGCACACAAGCACAGCAGTTGAAGTGCAAAGTCTTTATATACAATGGTATAAGCACAGTCCAAGTTTCAGTCCAATATCATACACAGTTCATTCATCAGTAGATTAGCTTACTAACCATTCTTGTTCAGTAGATATAACAGCAATACATCATCTACAATACATCCATGCATCAATGGAGAAATATAGTTACAAAGTTGAAGACACTTGTCAAGTAGCAGAGTAGCATAGTAGAAGCCTAGCAAACCAGTAGCAGCATTCCTGTAGCACAAACACAGACACTAGCCACGTGCTCTCTGGCTTCTTACTATATAGCTCTCCTGCTTCCTGTAGCCAATCAGCATCTTGGCTACAAGATAGTGCTGAGTCATTTCTGAATTGCAGCCATATATGGTAAACCAACATAGTGAAGTTTCTTAAAGAAACCTAATGACATGTCCGCACTTTTCCCAAGTGCAGGCGGCTCTGCCCTACGTAATTTACTGCCCACCTATAATCCTGTTTCTCCCCTCTTCCCAGGGTGTGTCATAAATCACATTCTCCAATGAAGCATTTTCTCACAGGCTGTGGAAAACATGCCTTTCCGGCTTGCTCTAGTAACCTGAGATACAGCAAAGGTATGCGTGGAAGGTGCTTAACAGATAACAGATAACCAGAGTTGGAAAGGACCTTATAGGTCATCTAGTCCAACCCCTCACCCAAGCGGGAGACCCTACACCATTTCTGACAAATGGCAGTCCAGTCTCTTCTTGAGGGTCTCAAGTGATGGTGCTTCTGGTCATAACAACCAAGCTTCTTCCCCCTCCTGCCTATGACAACTCAAGAGCAGTCCAGGATTGATTTACAAGTTGACATTTATATTATTTTCAGAGCTGTTTTAACTTTGGTTGTTAAATGAACTGATTTATGTTGAGGACTAACTGTATTTAAGGTCCAACCCTAGAAAAATTAGCTGATTTGGACTTGATTTAATGCAGCATCTCTATTTTCTGTCTTATGGGTCCTCTCCTGTCAATCCAGCCTGATGCAAATTGCCGACCAAGCACTATTTGGTGGTCTTAAGATGATGGCCGATAGTGATGGCCATTAAGTAATTTCCTGGACCCAGAAGAAATTGGCTGAAAGCTACATTTAACTCTCATCATCCTCATTCAGATGCATTCTCGGTCCTTAGAGCAGGGAAGGGGGGATTGTGTATTAAGAGAGGGAAGGAAAAGAGCACCCGTATGGCGAACACAAAATTTCATGCATGCTCTGACCAAGGAAAAATGAAAGTTTTCTGACGATTAATCCTCTTCCATCCTCTGGACATTTGAGTGTGCAATAGACAAACCTGCAGGGTGCGATTTTTGAAAAACAAAGACTCTAGAAAGCCCAAGAAAATGAGAGAACCAGTTGTGGTTACGATGCTGGCCTAGAAACCAGGAGTTGGTGAGTTCTAATCCAGGCAGGAAAGTCAGTGGGGTGACTTTGGGCCAGTCACTAGGAGATAGTGAGTTCTAGTCCTGCCTTAGGCACAAAAGCCGGCTGGGTATCTTTGGGCCAATCACTAGGAGATGGTGAGTTCTAGTCCTGCTTTAGGCAGGAAAATTGGCAGGGAAACTTTGGGCCAAAAACCAGGAGATGGTGAGTTCTAGTCCATCCTTAGGCATGAAAGGCAGCTAGATGACTTTGGCCAATCACCAGGAGATGGTGAGTTCTAGTCCTGCCTTAGGGAAGAAAGCCAGTTGGGTAACTTTGGGTCAACCACTAGGAGACTGTGAATTCTAGTATGATCTTAGGCACAAAAGCCAGCTGGGTGACTCTGGGCCAATCACCAGGAGACTGTGAGTTCTAGTCCTGCCTTAGGCACAAAGGCCGGCTGGGTGTCTTTGGGCCAATCATTAGGAGATGGTGAGTTCTAGTCCCACTTTAAATTTGTAAGCTTGTTTGAGTGAATTTGGGCCAATTACCAGAAGAAGGTGAGTTCTAGCCCCGCCTTAAATAGGAAAGCAGGCTGGTGACTTTAAGCCAGTCCAACTCTCTCATCCCAACCTACCTCACAGGATTGTTGTTGTAGGGAAAATAAGAGAATGAGGGAGTATTAGGAATGTTTGCTGACTTGATTTACTTATAGAGTAATAAAGGCAGGCTTAGAAAATTAAATATACAAAAAACACAAAAATCTTGACCCTATACTAGTTGAGAGAACATGGGTGAATCTCATGGCAGTTTATCTCATGATTTCAGAATCAGGACAGAGTTGAAAGGGACCTTGAAGGTCTTCTAGTCCAACCCCCTGCTCAGGCAGGAAGCTCTATACCATTTCACATAAATGGGTGTCCAGTCTCTTCTCCAGTGTTGGAGCACCCACAACCTCTGAAGGGAAGCTGTCCCATTGGTTGATTGTTCTCACTGTCAGGGAAATTCCTCCTTAGTTCCAGGTTGCTTCTCTCCTTGGCTAGTTTCCATCCGTTGTTTCTTCTCCCATCCTCAGGGGCTTTGGGGAGTAGGTTGACCCCATCCTCTTTTTTGTGGCAACCCCTCAAATATTGAAACACTGCTATCATGTCACCCTGAGTCCTTCTCTTCGTTAGACCAGACATGCCCAGTTCCTGCAACCCTTCGAACGATTTCAGTTCAATTATATAAATGTGTTCAATTGTAAAAATCTTCCTGTTTCTGTACAAACAAAAGACTTCCTGTCGTTCCTCAATTCCTCGATTGGCTTCTTCACTCTGGCCAACAGCTCACTGGGGGTGGGGGCAAGAGCAAGGACTCCCAAGGTCACCTTGTGGCCAGTTGTTGTGAGGAACCTGTGGCCAGTTGTTGTGGCCTATTGGCCACCGCCCCCTCCAGCAGCCAAATCAGAGGAGAAGGAGGAAGAGGAAGGGTGGGAGTCAGGATCAGCATCAGGGCAACCTGGAACCTCCGAGGGGGAAGAGGGAATGGAGCTGGCACAGAGAGAGGGAGAGGAAGAGAGAGAGAGGCAGAGCCTAGGCCATCCGTCAACCCTCAGATGGAGAGTCAACAGCCCCCCAGGTCTGGAGGTGGCAGATGAGGAAGAGGAGGAACAGCTGGGCCCAGTGCCTGATGTATGGATGCAAGACGACAGAGGAGAGGAGATCAGTGGAAATCTATGAGCCGGTACTCAGGATGGGAGCTCCGAGGGGGAAGAGGGAATGGAGCTGGCACAGAGAGAGGGCGAGAGAGAGGGAGAGGGAGAGAAAGAGAGACAGAGACAGAGAGAGAGACAGAGAGAGAGACAGACAGAGAGAGAGAGACAGACAGAGAGAGAGAGAGAGACAGAGACAGAGAGAGAGGAAGAGGAAGAGAGAGAGAGGCAGAGCCTAGGCCATCTGTCAACCCTCAGATGGAGAGTCAACAGCCCCCCAGGTCTGGAGGTGGCGGATGAGGAAGAGGAGGAACAGCTGGGCCCAGTGCCTGATGCATGGATGCAAGATGACAGAGGAGAGGAGATCAGTGGAAATCTATGAGCCGGTCCTCAGGACGGGAGCTTCGAGAGGGAAGAGGGAATGGAGCTGGCCAAGAGAGACAGATAGACAAACAGACAGACAGAGGCAGAGCCTGGACCGTCCGTCAGCCCTCAGAAGGAGAGTCAACAGCCTCCCGGTCTGGAGGTGGCTGATGAAGAAGAGGAGGAAAGCCGGGTCCAGTGCCTGACGCATGGATGTGCAGAAGGCAGAGGAGAGGAGAGCAGTGGAAATCTATGGGCCGGTCCTTGGGACAAAAGAGCCACCGCTGCTAGCGAAGCTCCACCTTAGCTCTGGGGATCAAAGGCAAGAAATGAATGGGTGTGGCAGGCAATGCTTCATCTCCCTGCTGGACAGACTTGTTAGCCTGCGGTGAGAGAGAGGAACTTCTTGCCATGGCTGCTGGCGCTCCTAATAAAGAAACCTTTGCTTCAACTTCATAGGATTTGTCGTGTTTGAGGAGCTGGGTCAGAACACTGATCTGATTTCCCCCCCGCACACCTGCTTCTGCCCCCACCGGTGTTTCCACACCCAGCATCTGGCCCAGTGATCTCCAGGAGCGGAATCTCAATTCCTTCTGGCAGAGGAAAGATTAATTACAAACGAGCCTTTAAAAATAAATCTGACCATTTAGATGCAGAGAGAGGGAGAGAAATAAGAAGCGGTGACTCCCATTAGCAGCCAGATGACTCTTAAATACTCCGGGCACGGCCTTTGCAAGCTGTTGGCATCGCAGGATCAGGTCAGTTTGGGGAGGGCGAGAGGCAAAAGGTTCTGCAGGGAATCAGCTGGCCATTTCCATTCATTAACCCCCAGGGCTTCCCAAAGCATAAAGGAAAATATTTCTGCTGGTTCTCCATAAACCTGCTCTGGGGGGGGGGGGGAAACGGATTTATTTCCTCCTGAAGCTTAAGGCCTATGGAGATAACAGATAATTAGAGTTGGAAGGAACCTTGTAGGTCATCTAGTCCAACCCCCCGCTGCCCAAGCAGGAGCCCCTACACCATTTCTGACAAATGGCAGTCCAATCTCTTCTTGAAAGTCTCAGGTGATGGCGCTCCCACAACTTCAGAGGGCAACTACTATTCCATGGGTTGATTGTTCTCACTGTCAGAAAGTTCTTCCTTATTTCCAGGTTAAATCTCTCCTTGTTCAGTTTCCATCCATTATTCCTTCTCTGGCCCACAGGCACTTTAGAAAATAGCTTGACCCCTTCCTCCTCTCTGTGGCAGCCCCTCAAATATTGAAAGATGCTCTCCTGTCTCCCCTGATCCTTCTCTTCCCTAGACTAGCCAGGCTCAGTTCCTGCAACCGTTCTTCATATGTTTTAGCCTCCAGTCCCTTCATCATCCTGGTTGCTCTTCTCTGCACTTTTTCTAGAGTCTCAATGTCTTTTTTATAATGTGGTGACCAAAACTGGATGCAGGACTCTAGATGTAGATTCTCAGTCATCCAGGTCACGGGTATCTCAAAGGTGATTTTTCAAAAGGCAACTGGACTTTCTCAATTTTTTGCAGCAATGATCAAAAAAGCCAATGCAATCCTAGGCTGCATTAACAGAACCAAAATCACATGAAGGGGAGACAGGAGAGCAGTCTTCCAATATTTGAGGGGCTGCCCCAGAGAGGAGGAAGGGGTCAAGCTCTTTTCCAAAGCACCTGAAGGCCAGAGAAGGAATAATGGATGGAAATTGATCAAGGAGAGATTCAACCTAGAAACAAGGAGGAATTTTCTGACAGTGAGAACCATCAACCCCTGGAACAGAAGTTGCCCTTGGAAGTTATGGGAGCTTCAACACTGGAAGTTTTCAAGAAGAGACTGGACTGCCATCAGTCAGAAATGGTGTAGGGTCTCCTGCTTGGACAGGGGGTTGGACTAGATGACCTACTAGGTCCCTTCCAACTCCGATTAGCTGTTATCTGTTAAGTATTTAGTACCTCTTTATAAAGCCTTAGTAAGGCCACACCAGGAATATTGTATCCAGTTTTGGTCACCAACAGCATAAAAAAGATGTGATGACCCAAGGTAGGATACAAAACAAACACAGTCCCAGAAAACAGGGGAAGCCCCTTTTATTCCTTCACTTTGCTTCCAAGCCCCGAATATCTTTGACAGAAGACCAAAAAAACCTCCCACACACTTACACAAAGAAGGAAAAAAGCCACACAAACCAGGCAAGATAAGGGCTGGAGGACGTCCACAGATAACACACCCTGGGAAGGACGCCAAACTCAGAGAGGAACTGTAAACTAGAGATATTTACACAATTTGTTTCCAGCGTTTGCCAGTACACAGGTCTAAACTCTTATTCAGTTGCCACAGCTGCAGCCCACCAAGAGGATCAAGGCCCTCTCTTCCCAAAGAGACCACGCCTCTCCTTTATCCTCTCGTCCCTGCATGCCCTAGAGTGGAGAGGGGATGGGCCTGGGTCCTCTGCCCTTCCCCAGCCTCCTCCGCCACCTCTGGAGCCACACTTCCACTCCCTGTTGGCTGTTCCTCCTCTCCCTTAGAGTCAGTCTCCAACAGGGGCATGACAGATGTTGAGAGTCTGGAAAGGGTGCAGAGAAGAGCAACCAGGATGAATGGAGGCTAAAACATATGAAGAACAATTGCAAGAACTGGGTACGGCTAGGGGGTGACATAATAGCAAATTCCAGTATTTGAGGGGCTGCCATCTATTTGAGGGGGTCCATCTGTTCTCCAAAACCCCTGAAGTCAAGACAAGAAGCAACGAGTGGCAACTAACCAAGGAGAGAAGCAACCTAGAAGTAGGGAGAAATTTCCTGACAGTTAGAACAATTAATCAGTACAACAGCTTTCCTCCAGAAGTTGTCAGTACTCCATCACTGGAGGCTTCTAAGAAGTGATTGGGCAACCATTTATCTAAAAATGGTATAGGGTTTCCTGCCTGAGCAGTGGGTTAGACTAGAAGACCTCCAAGGTCCCTTCCAACCCAGTTATTCTGTGTTTGTGTGTGTGTGTGTGTATCTTCAGGATTATCACTTCTTATCTGAGAAGCTTCTTCAGTTCTGACAATGGTGGAGGATGGAACTTATACTGTATTTGTTGCAGTCATCTGGTAGTTAGCAAGAAGCTTCACAAAATAAGGTTAGCAATTTTTAAAGCTTGCCTGTGTAATATTCCACCTCCCTTGGTGGAGATGACGAGCTGGTTATGGAGGAACAAGAAATCAAAATTGAATTTTAGAATTTTTTTAGAATTTAGAATTTATTTGTCAATTGCTTACAAGATAATAGGTATAAGTAAAACATAGTTATGAATACATGGATACATATAAGAAAGATAAAAATAAATAAAAGAAACAATAGGACAGGGACGGTAGGCACGTTGATGCGCTTATGCAGGCCCTCTACAGACCTCTTAGGAAAGGGTCAATACTGTCAATACTGTCAATAGTAGACAGTCTAAGGTTAAAGTTTTTGGGGTTTGGGGAAGAAAACACAAGAGTCAGGTAGAGTGTTCCAGTCATTGACCACTCTGTGGCTGAAGTCGTATTTCCTACAATCAAGTTTGGTAAGGTTAACCTTGAGTTTGTATCTATTGTTTGCTCTTGTGTTGTTATGGTTGAAGCTGAAGTATTCATTGACAGGTAGGACATTGCAATGTATGATTTTATACACCATACTTAGATCAGACCGAAGACGGCGTAGTTCTAGGTTTTCTAGGTCTAGAATTTCAAAATTTGCAGGAGCCTCCTGTGAACAGAAGAGAGCAAAAGTCCCCATTTATCTGTATTTACTTCCTTTGTTCCTGCATATGTTCATATGTATACTTGTTATGTTGTACATGTTTGACAAACAAATAAATAAAAGTCTCTTTCAACAGAGGCTCTTCTGGCTCTTTTTTCACATCCTGCTTCTCTTCCCTTCCTTTCCTTTTGTCCTTCTGGGTTCCTGAGACTGTCCTCTGTCCACTCCCCCCACCCATTCCGGCTTTCCAGCTGAGCTGCTTTGGAGGAAGGGGCAGCTAGGCTTCTGCTTGGTCAGGGGGGATGAAACTCAGCTGGATTTAGGTTCCTGCCCAGGGAAAATATGACAGATTTGGGGCATCCCAGTCCTGGCCCAGAAGCCAAATTGTTATTGCAAACCTTCAGGACTTGGAATAGCCATCGTTCTTTCTCTCTCTCTCTCTCTCTCCTCTATCTATCAAACTATCTATCAAACTATCTATCTGTCTATCTATCTATCAATCAACTATCACCAATCTATCATCTATTATCTATCAGTCATCTATCTATGTATCATCTATGTATCATCTATCATCAATCTATCATCTCTTATCTATCATCAATCATCTCTTATCTATCATCAATCTATCATCTCTTATCTATCATCAATCTATCATCTCTTATCTATTAATCATCTCTTATCTATCAATCTATCATCTATCAATCATCTAAATCTTCTAAATCTCATCTATCATCTTCTATCATCTATCAATCAGCTATCTGCTATCATCAATCTATCATCTATCTCTTATCTATCAGTCATCTTTCATCTATCATCTATCAATCATCTATCATCCATCATCTACCTATCATCTATCGATCATCCATCATTTATCATCTATCATCTATCAACCATCTACCTATTAATCATCTATCTATCTATCTATCTATCTATCTATCTATCTATCTATCTATCTATCTATCTATTGTCTAATATATATGCATCTACTGATCAATTTATCTATCAATCTATCAAGTCATGCAGCTATCCATCCATCCACCCTATATCTATCCATCCATTATCATGTATCCATCCCCACCTCTCTATCTGTGTCTTATGCATATGTACACTTCGGAACAGGCAACAGAATTTCATTTTTCATGTATGTGCCAGTGTGCTCACAAAATATGACAATAGAAGTTATCTTATCAGATGCTTGGCAACTGGCTCATATTGGTTACCAGTGGCCTCCCGGGTGCGCTTTAAGATCTTAGTGCTAACTTTTAAAGCGCTCCATGGCATCGGACCAGGATATTTACAAGACCGCATTCTGCCATTTTCCTCCTACCATCCGGTGCACTCCCAGAGGGAGGGTCTCTTGCGGGTCCCGTTGGCATCTATGTGCTGGCTGCTGACCCCGAGGAGTAGGGCCTTCTCTGTGGGGGCGTCTGCCCTCTGGAATGGATTGCCCCTGGAGTTACGGACAGCCACGGACCTGGGGACCTTCAGGCGTGCCTTGAAAACCTGGCTCTTTGACCAGGCCGGCTTGGGCTGATTTTAGATTTGGGTATTTTAATTTTCATATCAAATTTTAGGGTTTAAGGGAGGGGTTTTAATTGTTTTCAGCCAGGGCCTTTAATTTAATTTAGTTTTAACTTTTACATATTTGTTGTTTTAATTGTATGGCTGTGTACCGCTCTGAGTCCTTCGGGAGAGGAGCGGTATATAAATAAACATTATTATTATTATTATTATTATTATATTTATGACAGTGGCCATGTGATCCCCTTTTGTGACCTTCTGACAAGCCAAGTCCATGGAGAAGCCAGATTCACTTAACAACCATGTGACTCACTTAACATGTGATTCACTGAACAACTTTGGCAAGAAAGGTTGTACAATGGGGCAAAACTCACTTAGCCAATGTCTCACTTAACGACATCAATTTTGGGCTCAAAGGTGGCCCTCAGTCAAGGGCTACAAGAAAAGGCTGGCTGTCAGACAGCATTTTTAAACCCCCTATTTTTAAGCAAACCAAAAAGACCCTTTTTAAACAAAACAACAAAACATTTCATCCTTTCCCTCCAGCCGGCCTCTTCCGATCGTTTTATCGCAAGTCTCAAAATGAATAAAACATCACGCCTTCAAAACAAATCAAAGCCTTTATTACTCCAGGAGAAGGGGGAAAAAAAAGAATATACATATTTAGATTCCTTTTTCTAATATGAAATATATCATTGACTTCAAGTGCTCCTGAGTGAGCGCTTAGCTGCTGTCTGGGTTGAGCAGCATAGAAGAGCAGCCGGGTGTTGTGGCCCGTTGGCCACTGGCCCCTCCAGGAGTCAAATAGAAGGAGGAGGGGGAGGAGGGGTGGGAGTCAGGCCCAGCATCAGGACCACCTGGGGACTCCAAGGGGGAAGAGGGAATGGAGCTGGCAGAGAGAGAGAGAGGCGGAACCTGAGCCATCCATCAGTCTTCCAAGCCCCCAGATCTGGAGGTGGCTGATGAGGAAGAGGAGGAACAGCCAGGTCCAGTGCCTGACACACGGATGCTCAAAAGGCAGAGGAGAGGAGAGCACTGGAAATCTATGGGCCGGTCCTTGGGATGGAAGAGCAACCACTGCTAGCGAAGAGCCACCACTGCCCCACCTTAGCTCTGAGCAAACGTGAATTTATCTGGTCTCGTCGTGGCTTATCTGTGTGCCTGGCGTCTTCCCAACTGTGTGTGAGTTTTGCTGGACTTTCAAGTCTGCAATTCCTTCTTTCCCTGTCAAGTTAATTACTGCAGCATGGTTTGTGTGGATTTTTAGTTACAGTTTGTGTTGACCATGTTTTGGACTTGATTCTCTGCAGCCAAAGTCTGCTCCTGGGAGAGTTTTTCTCCAGCCTGAAGGTAACCTGGACACTGGGGGCAAAGTTTATTTATTTATTTATTTATTTGTTTGTTTGTTTGTTTGTTTGTTTGTTTGTTTGTTTTATTATTACACTTTTATACCGCCCCCTCCCCCCAAAAAGGGACTCGAGGCGGTTTACAGCCAAGATAAAATGACATAAATAATAAAAAATTTAAAAGAGATTTAAAAGAAATTAAACTAGTGGCTGGAATATTATAAAAACAGAATAAAAAGGGGTTTAAAAAGTTTAAAATATCCAAAATTTAAAACCCTAATAATTAATACTAGGCCAGACCGGCCTGTTGGAAAAGGTGTGTCTTTAATGCGCGCCGGAAAGTTCAAAGGTCAGGGATGGTCCGCATCTCTGAGAGTAATTCATTCCAGAGGGAGGGTGCCGCCACAGAGAAGGCCCGCACCCTTGGGGCCGCCAGCCAGCATCATCCGGCTGACGGCACCCCAAGGAGGCCCACCCTGTGGGAGCGCACTGGCCAGCGGGAGGCCGATGGTGGCAGCTGGCGGTCCCGTAAGTAGCCGGGTCCCAAGCCATGGAGCACTTTAAAGGTGACCACCAACACCTTGAATCACACCCGGAAGGCCACTGGAAGCCAATGCAGCTCACGCAGGAGCGGTGTAACATGGGAGCTCCGAGGAGCCCCCGAGAACACCCACGCGGCCACATTTTGCACTAGCTGAAGCCTCCGGATGCTCTTCAAGGGGAGCCCCATGTAGAGAGCATTGCAATAGTCTAAGCGGGAGGTGACGAGAGCAGAAGTGACTGTGCAAAGAGCACAGTTGGAGATAATAAAGGGACTCTCCTTGCTTATTTGACTGTGTTGCCTTTGTGCCACGCCCCTTTGGGTCATCACACACACCTAGTTTCCTTGGCTTTTCATTGTAAGGTTTAGTCTCCAGACCAGAGCTGGTAGTCAGCTGGTTCAGACGGTTCTGGTGGACCAGTAGTGAAAATTTTCACTGGTTTGGAGAACCAGCAAATACCATCTCTGGCAGGCCCCGCCCACTTGCTCCCACTTTTTTCTTCTCCTATATTCTGTTATTAGCTCGGCTGATTTGCGCAGTGGAATGGATGGCTGTGCCTCAGCTGAGCTAAAAAACAGCCCAGCTCACCAGAGTTCATGCAGAGGGCAGCGTTTGAGCCCTGCGGACACATGCACGCCAAGCAAGCTCTATGAACCGGTAGGAAAATTTTTAGAGGAAACCCAACACTGTTCCAGACCCCTGTTCATCTTCGTTGCTCTTCTTTGCACTCTATTTAGCATCATTTTGGGAGAATTCAGAAAAAAAAAAGAGACTCACCCCCAAATATCCTGATTTAATAGCGCCAACTCTGGGCAGAGCAGGAGAGATCTCAACTCAAAAAACATTCCTCAGCCTGTTTTAGTAGTTGCCATAGAAAAAAACAGGTGAGGAGGGAGGAAGGAAATCTGGAAGAGCAGATGCAGCAGTTTGAAAGCAAAAGTACATTCCAACTCTTATCTTTAAAAGATTGTAGCTAAAATACCTGAGCTTTCGCCTGTGAATATATTTAATTGGAAAACGTCAGGGGTGGGATTCTACCAGTTTTCACCTACTTGCTAGATCCGGTTGTTAACCTTCTAAGCAGTTCGGAGAACCGGTTGTTAGAAGAAATTACTGGCCTAATCCTGTAAGGAAGGTAGGAAGGAAACAGTCTGGTGTTGCTTACAGAAACTGCCTCTCCGTTAACCCTTATTACATTCTTGGCAGGACCGGACTTCCTGTCTCTGGAACTTCTCTGGAGTTTTTTTCCCCTCCTTGGCTGGTGCTTTGCTTGTGTGAAGGGACCATTCAAAGTTACAATGGCACTGAAAAAAGTGACTTATGACCGTTTTTCACACTTACGACTGTTGCAGCATCCCCAGTCATGAGAGGCCAGGCGAGGAGATGCATGGCTCAATGTGAGTGATGTTGAATTGGCTACGCCCAGCCAATAACATGAGCAAGCCACGTCCACCCAGTCACATGACCACCAAGCCACCCCCACCAACTAAGCCACACCCACGGAACCGGTTGTTTAAAAATCTGAATCCCACCCCTGGGTGACATGATTGATAACACCCAGCCCGTGAAGGTGCTCAATTGGAGAATCTGATTTATGACACACCCAGGGGGGAGGGGGGGAAACAGGGTCACAGGGGACTGGAAGTGACATAAGCCAGAGTTGGCATCATACAGGAAGTGCCAGTATGTTGCCTCTAATGGATTGTTTGAAGTTTCTTGAATTTTGGCTCAAGAATCATGATTTAATTAGAGTGATTGCTGGAATTGTGACAGCAAATCAAGTGGAAGGGCTACCCATTATCAGAGGCATCTTGGGTAAAAAGTAGGAATGTCCAGGCCGATCACCTTATAGCAACCCTAAATTCTATATCTGCACTCAATTTGTTTTTGCTTAATACAGGTCACCTTCAAGAAGTGAGAGGAGCCGAATGTCAACTCATAAACATTCCTATGCCTCTTTTAGTAGTTGCCATAAACAAAAGGGGGTGGAGGAAGGAAATCTGGAAGAGCAGATACAGCAGTTTGAAAGTGAAAGTACATTCCAACTCTTTATCTTTAAAAGATTGTAACTAAAATACCAGAGTTTTTGCCCGTGAATATATTTAATTTGAGAATGTGATTGATGACACCTAGCCCATGAACATGCTCAATTGGAGAATGTGATTGATGACACACTCAGGGGGGAGGGGGGAAACAGGGTCACAGGGGATTGGAAATGACATAGGCCAGAGTTGGCTTCATACAGGCAGTGCCAGTAGGTCGCCTCTAATGGATCCTTTGAAGTTTATTGAAGTTTGGCTCGAGAATCATGATTTAATTAGGGCGATTGCTGGAATCCTCACCCATCCATCATCAGAAGTGGTACAGACTTGATGTTGAGAAGAGGGGTCCCTCCACTTCTCCCAGATGGGTCTCGCCTCTTGTGGGCACATAGGACACGGAGCCTCCAGTTCTGCAGAGGTTTAACTGGTCACCAGCATCACCGCCTTAGTGGAGTCGGGCAGCCAGACTGGCATTCGGCCTGAGGTCAAGCAATTCCTGGGAGAAGTTCTCAGCCACCCCCAAAGGCAGCCCCGCCCCCACTCTCCAGCTGGGATTGTTCTCCAGGGTCTCTTGGTCAGCTTCTAAGGATTGTCCAACTGCCCCGCACCAAAGAAGGCAGACGGAGCCATCAGCTGCCCTCAGGTGCCTCCTTGGTGCCCAGCTTGTAATGGTGCTCAGGAAGATTCCTCAAGCGTTCAGCGGCCTGTGAGGTGAAAGGAGCATGGAGGGAGGAGAAGGAAAGAGGTGAACACAGGGGGCTTCCTCCTTCCCAGGATGAGGGGGTCTTTGCTGAATGCTGCTCCACCCCAAAAAGGGAACAAGACTCAGGAAGTTCTCCTTTCCTTCCTGGCTCCTTCAATTATTTTCACATTCTGTTATAGGGGGACTTCAAACTTGGTAACTTTAAAACTTGTGGGCTTCAGCTCCCAGAATTCCTCAGCCAGCATGGAACTCAGGAATACTGGCAGTTGAAGTCCACAAGTCTTAAGGATGAGGGATTCTGGGAGTTGAAGTCCCAAAGTCTTAAGGCTGAGGAATTCTGGGAGTTGAAGTCCCAAAGTCTTAAGGCTGAGGGATTCTGGGAGTTGAAGTCCACAAGTTTTAAGGCTGAGGGATTTTGGGAGTTGAAGTCTCCAATCTTAAGGCTGAGGAATTCTGGGATTTGAAGTCCACAAGTCTTAAAGGTTTGAAGACCTATCTCTTTCCTTTAGAACCGTGCATTTGTTAGCAACTTTAATAATCCCAAAAACAGTGTTTGGCCACCAGCTGCAAAGACAGGCAGACCCAGCAATGCCGACTTAAAGGCTACTTAAATCCCAAGAGAACTAGATGGTCCCCGTCCCTCTTCCAACCCTCAGCCTCTCCCTGCCCATCCCCATGGATGAGTCCAGCCACTAAATGCTAAAATTTAAAATTTGGAAGCTCCTTGGTGTTCTTTGAGCTCTGTTGTTTCCTTGCAGACTTTTCATGACTCAACTAGCATTGATGATGTTACCTAGTTGGGTGATGAAACGTCTGCAAGAGAACAACCAAGCTCAGAGAGCACCAAAGACTTCACTATTAACTAGGTTCAGGGAACATCAGTGACACCATAGTCTTTTCCTTCTCCTCCCTTCTAGCACTGATGACGTTCCCTAGTTGGGTCATGAAACGTCTGCAAGAAACCAACCCAGCTCAGAGAGCATCCAGGTCCCATCATTTCCACCCTGAGCTACAAATATTCTGCTTTATTTAAAACCTCTTTCAAAGGCAGGTGGGCCCCAGCCCCTTCCATCACTTACAGCCCATCTCCTAGCTCCCCCTCACCTGCTCTGGGGTCAGGTCCCTCTGGGCCTGAGCCAGCATCTCGTAGCCCACCATGAATTTACGGATGGTGGCAGAACGGAGGAGAGGAGGGTAATAATGGGCGTGGAGCTGCCAGTGCCTGCAGTCGGCCTCCAGGTACGGCCCCGTCGGAGCTCCTGTGGGGAAGAGGCGGCAAAGGGAGCAGAAAAATCAGATTTTTAGCACAAGGGAGGTGGGTTGGGTGCTAGCTGTAGCAGGATTTTCTCCCTGGGGTGCAGAAAGGACAAGGACGGCCAGGGTGAAAAGAGAATCTATAAACCCAACATCCAAGGCAGAGGGGAAGGCCGCTTTACAATCTGTGGACTTCAATTCCCAGGATTCCCCAGGCAGTATGATGGCTGACTGAGGCATTCTGGGAGTTGAAGTCTGCAAGTCTTAAAGCAGCCACAGTTGAAGATCCTTCCTTTAAAGAGCCAACATGCAAAGGCATTTCATATGCTCATTTTTAATCCATGGCTCTCAGCCAGGGGAAGGTGGCCAACATTTTAAAATGCTATAAAACCTCGTTAGCCAAGGTGTCACCTCGTAAAGCTTTCCTGGACTGCTCTTGAGTTGCTATAGGCAGGAGGGTAGAAGAACTGATGGAGAAGCTCAGTTGCTCTGACCAGAAGCAAATCCCACGCATACCTTCAGGCTGGTTACAGAATTATACCTGTCAATTTGTGCCAATTTTTGGAGATAGAACAATCTTTGGAAAATGATATTTACACACATACATATTGGCTCTCCACTTATATAAACCAGGGAGTGCCCCTAACTGTTTGAGAAACTGTATTTTCTTAACAGGAAGTTTTTAACCACTATTAATGCATTATAATGTGTCAATACTTTTTTATATATATTGTAAATAGTGATATCTATTGCTGGTCTAAGACTGTAATAAAGTTCTATTCTACTCTATTCTGTTTTTCTATTCTAATTCTATTCTAATTCTATTCCATTCCATTCCATGCATATCCTTCTCCAGATACAAGAGGCCTGTTTTCTCCAGCCCGGGAAAGTGCTTTTGTTTGGAGAATGTGATTTATGACACACCCTGGCAAGAGGGAGGGGGAAACAGGGTCATAAATTACGTGGGGCAGAACTGACCTCACTTGAGTAAAGTAGTGCTGACATGTTGCTCCTAATAAATCATTGGAGTTCTTTTGAAACCTGGCTCGAGGCTCAGGAATTAATTAGGGCATCTGTGGGAACCCTGACACATGGAATTCCTGCTGGTGGGGTCCAGGAGAAACTGGACCCTTTGGAACAGCTTGCCACCAGAGGTGAGATCCAGCCCCGTCTTCTTGGCCTTCAGGAAGGGCCTTAAAACCTGGGTATGCGGGCTGGCACGGGACCCCAACGCAAGATGTAGGCTGGAGGTGGTTGGTAGATTAACAGAGAAGGCACCATCGCTGCTCTCCCCCTAACCATCTTTTAGTCTGCTCTTAATCCTTTGTAACTTTGGCCTGTTTTTCATGGATAATGGTTTTCGTATCAGGAGGCTTTGTTATGTTGTAAGCCACTCACAGTTGCTCTGAGATGAGACTCATAGCCAAGGAAGGAAGGGGAGGGAGGGAGGGAAGGAGGGAAGGAAGGAAAACAGAGGGAGGGAGGACGGAGGGAGGGAGGGAGGGGAAGGGAAGGGAAGGGAAGGGAAGGGAAGGGAAGGGAAGGGAAGGGAAGGGAAGGGAGAGAGAAAAGGAGAGAAGGAGAGAAGGAAGGAACGAACGAAAGAGAGAGGGAGGGAGAGAAGGAAGGGAAAAAAGGGAGGGAGGCATGAAAGAAGGAAGGAGATGGGGAAAGGGAGGGAGAAAAGGAGAGAAGGAAGGATAAAAGAGGAAGGAAGGAAAGAGAGAAGGAAGGATGGAAAACAGAGAGAGGGAGATAGGAAAGAAGGGAAGGAAGGAAGATGGGAGGAAAGGAGAGAAGGAGTGAAGGAAAGAAGGAACAAACAAACAAATGAAAGGAGAGGGAGGGAGGAACAAAAGAAGGAGAGGAAGGCGGGGGGGAGGAAGAAGTTGGAAAGAGAGAGAGAAAGAGAAAGGAAGGAAGGAAGGAAGGAAGGAAGGAAGGAAGGAAGGAAGGAAGGAAGGAAGGAAGGAAGGAAGGAAGGAAGGAAGGAAGGAAGGAAGGAAGGAAGGAAGGAAGGAAGAGCCTTCCAACCCTGGGAAGGGATCTCCCCAAGGCAGCTGCCCAAGCCTCCTTGCCCTCTCCTGGAAGCTCACCATGCCAACCCATCGAGTAAGGGAAGGACACCTGGAAGAGGTTGTCGTATCGGGTGAGAAGCCGCTTCATGATGGACGCCAGGCCTGCCAAAAAAGGAGTCAGCGGGTCTCCTATACCCACCAAGCCATCCCCCACCCCCTCCAGCAGCTGGGCTGGAGCCCCCCCCCCCCACAAAACGCCATCATTTGCACCTCGCTGAAGGGGGTGGGGTGTGAAGCGAGGAAGAGGAGGAGGAGGGGTGTAGAATCCTTGATGGTCTCTGAGTTTGGCTCTTTGCTTTCAGGACCCAACTAGGGAACATCATCAGTGCTAGGAGGGGAGGAGGAGGAGGACTATGGGGTCCTTGTGGCTCCCTTGGTTGTTTTCCTGCAGACATTTCATGACCCAGCTAGGTACCATCATCAGTGCTAGGAAGGAGTGGGGCTTGGTCTCTTTATAGAAGAGGCTATCCCTCTCAGTGTTGGTGGGAGTATTTTGCAAGAAAACAACCAAGCTCAGATGTCCTCTTCCTCCTCTTCCTCCTCCTCCTTCTCCTCCTCTTCCACCTCCTTTTTCTACTCCTCCTCCTTCAACTTCTCCTCCTTCAACTTTTCCTCTTCCTCCTCCTCCTTCTTCTCTTCTTCCTCCTCCTTCCTCCTCCTTTTTCTCCTCCTCCTTCTCCTCCTCCTCTTCCCCTCCTTCAACTTCTCCTCTTCCTCCTCCTCCTTCTCCTCTTCTTCCTCCTCCTTCCTCCTCCTCCTTCTCCTCCTAACTTCTCCTCTTCCTCCTCCTTCTTCTCTAACTTCTCCTCTTCCTCCTCCTTCTTCTCTTCTCCCTCCTCCTTCCTCCTCCTTTTTCTCCTCCTCCTCCTCCTTCTCCTCCTCCTCTTCCCCTCCTTCAACTTCTCCTCTTCCTCCTCCTCCTTTCTTCTCTTCTTCCTCCTCCTTCCTCCTACTTTTGCTCCTCCTCTTCCGCCTCCTTTTTCTTCCTCCTCCTCCTCCTCCTCCCAAGGCCCTCCTCTCTCCATCGTACACAAACGGGAGACTTACTGTCTCTCTCGCTCTCCCGGAGCTCCTCCAGCCGCCGGATGTGTCTTCGAGGAAGCAGGAGTGTCTGGAAGGGCCACACTGCCCAGTAAGGAACCACCACTAGCCACTCCGCATTTTCCACCACGACCCGTTCCTGCAAGGCAGCCCCCCCGATCAGCCCCAGAGCCAGCATCCCCAATCGGAGACCGTCCCCCTCTTCCCTAACAGGCCAGCGGTCCCCACCTTCCGCTCGGCCTCCAGCCGGGCATACTCCAGCAGCATGGGGACAGAATTGTCCTGGTAGTACTTCCGTTGGGATTGGTCCTCCAGAGAGGCTTCGTTGGGCAGGAAGTTACTAGCCCAGATCTGTAAAGAAGGGGAGGAGAGTTAGGATACCATGTGGAGAACTAGGCATATCTAACAAAGGGAAGGACTGGGGGTGACAGGACAGCAGTCTTCCAGTATTTGAGGGGCTGCCCCAAAGAAGAGGATGGGGTCAATCTATCCTCCAAGGCCCCGGAAGGCAGGACGAGAAGCAACGGGTGGAAACTCATCAAGGAGAGAAGCAGCCTGGAACTAAGGAGGGATTTCCTCACAGGGAGGACTATTAGCCAATAGAAAGACTTTGCCTTCAGACGTTGTGGGGGCTCCATCACTGGAGGCTTCCAAGAAGAGACTGGACAGTCACTTGTCTGCAATGGTAGAGGATCTCCTGCTTGAGCAGGGGGTTCGACTAGAAGACCTCCAAGGTCCCTTTCCACTCGGTTATTCTACTTTCTGCTGACTGACAGGTGCCTGCAAAATCCCACCAGGCTCCAGGTTGACTCAGACTTCGGTCCTTCTGAGGTGGGTAAAATGAGGACCCAGATTATTGGGCACAAGAGGCTGATTCTGTAAACCGCTTAGAGAGGGCTGGAAAGCACTGGAAAACGTTATATAAGTCCAAGGGCTATGGCTATTTCTTTTCTCTCTTTCCCTTTCTTTTTTTCCTTTCTTTCTTTCTCTTTTCTCTCTCTTTCCCCTCTCCCTCCCCCTCCCCCCTCTTTCTTTTCTTCCTCCTTCACTGGTTGAATTTATATTCCTTCCCTTCCCTTCCCTTCCCTTCCCTTCCCTTCCTTTCCTTCCTTCCTTCCTAAAGGTTGACTCAGCCTTCCATCCTTCCAAAGTGGGTAAAATGAGGACCCAGATTGTTTGGATGCAAGAGGCTGACTCTGTAAACAGCTAAGAGAGGGCTGTAAAAGCCCTATGAAGCGGTATATAAGTCTGAGGGCTATTGCTATTTCATTTTCTTTCTCTTTTCTTTCTCTTTTCTCACTTTTTCCCTCCCTCCCTCCCTCCTCTCTCTTTCTTGCCTTCCTACTTCACTGGTTGAATTTCTATTCCTTTCCTTTCTACTAAAGGTTGACTCAGCCTTCTGTCCTTCCGAGGTGGGTAAAGTTGGGGGAAAGAGGCTGACTCTGCAAACCGCTTGGAGAGGGCTGGGAAGCGGTATATAAGCCTAAGGGCTATTGCTATTATTCAATGCAACAATTTGCCTCCAGAAGTTGTGGGTTCTCCATCATTGGAGTTCTTTAAGAAGGGACTGGACAGCCACTTGTCTGACATGACTGGAGGAGGAATTCTGGGAGTTGAAGTCCACAAGTCTTAAAGCTGTCAAGTTTAAAAACCCCTGGTATAAGGTCTCCTGCTTGGGCAGGGGGTTGGACTAGAAGACCTCCAAGGTCCCTTCCAGCTCTCTTCTGAACGATATCAGTGATATCAATGTCCCTTCCAGTCCTTGGATTCTATGTTCTACCTTTTGTAAACACACAAAACACACCCAACACACTCTGGACTAGGCAGCTTCATGCTTGTGCCTTGTAGCTAAGAGCAGGCCATTCGCAGGTACACACTGCCACCCTGTGGCACCAGGACAACCACAGCCACAAAGGCCTACGAGTGGGGTCTATGACAACTCGCCACAGGGGCAACCCACCACGGATAGGCCCCAGGGCAAATTGCTGTTGCAAACTGGCCACGGGACAAGAGTTGCGCTAATCTCAAAGGAACGATGGGATGGAATCATTTAAGAAAGGCAGGGGTGGGCTTCAAAAACTTTAGTAAGACTCTTAGCCACTAAACGGAATCGTAATTGAATTACTAGTGAAAGGAGAATTCAGAAGGCAATCAGACCACAATCCTACCTCCTTACGGATCTAGCACAAAATTTTAGCAACTGGTTCTCTACCCGGTTGCTGAGTAGGCATGGCCACGATGAGCGTGGCCTAGTCGGTCTCCTGCAGCACGGGCTCCGGAGGCTTTTGTTGAGCCTCTGGGAGGGTGAAAACGTTGGCAACCAACCTTGACAACGTTAAGACGTGAGGACTTCGATTCCCAGAATTCCTCAGGCAACTTTTACGACTTGAGGACTTCAACTCCCAGAATTCCTCAGGCAACTTTTAAGACTTGAGGACTTCAACTTCCAGAATTCTTCAGGCAATGTTGAGGACTTCAATTCCAAGAATTCAACAACCAACATTGAGGACTTCAACTCCCAGAATTCCTCAGCCAACGTTGAGGACTTCAACTCCCAGAATTCCACAATCAACTTTAAGACTTCAACTCTCAGAATTCCACAATCAACTTTAAGACTTCAACTCCCAGAATTCCACAATCAACTTTAAGACTTCAACTCCCAGAATTCCACAATCAACTTTAAGACTTCAACTCCCAGAATTCCTCAGCCAACTTTAAGACTTCAACTCCCAGAATTCCTCAATCAACTTTAAGACTTCAACTCCCAGAATTCCACAATCAACTTTAAGACTTCAACTCTCAGAATTCCTCAGCCAACTTTAAGACTTCAACTCCCAGAATTCCTCAATCAACTTTAAGACTTCAACTCCCAGAATTCCACAATCAACTTTAAGACTTCAACTCTCAGAATTCCACAATCAACTTTAAGACTTCAACTCTCAGAATTCCACAATCAACTTTAAGACTTCAACTCCCAGAATTCCTCAGCCAACTTTAAGACTTCAACTCCCAGAATTCCTCAGGCAATGTTGAGGACTTCAATTCCAATAATTCATCAACCAACATTGAGGACTTCAATTCCCAGAGTTCCTCAGGCAATATTAAGACTTGAGGATTTCAACTCCCAGAATTCCTCAGGCAACTTTAAGACTTCAACTCCCAGAACTCCTCAATCAACTTTAAGACTTTAACTCCCAGAATTCCTCAATAAACTTTAAGTCTTCAACTCCCAGAATTCTTCAGGCAATGTTGAGGACTTCAATTCCCAGAATTCCTCAGGCAACGTTAAGGCTTGAGGACTTCAACTCCTAGAATTCCGCAGCCAACTTTAAGACTTCAATTCCCAGAGTTCCTCAGGCAATGTTAAGAGTTGAGGACTTCAACTCTGTGTCTCACTTATCAACAGAAATGTTGGGCTTGTTTGTGATCGTAAGCCGAGGACCAACCGTAAATAAAAAGACGATTTGACTAAAGGAAAACATCCTTACGCCGATATTCCGTTTCTGCCCCTTGCAAAGAACAGAGTCCCTTGGAAACGAATCCTTGGCTACGTCCCCTCCCATTTCAGCCAGAGATCCCACTCACTCTACCCCCCCAACTGACCTCACCTGTCAGGCTTCAAAAAGGGGGAAAAATGGGGAAAATAAGAAACTCCTTTGAAGTCTCTGGATCAAAGGCCTCCCCCAGACAAGCATCTCCATCAAAACCGCAAAGATGTGGAATTGAACAAAAACCCTCTGAAATAATCAATCCCAGGAATAATTGATGCCCTGCCCTTCCACTTCTGGATAGTTTAACAGCTTCAAACTTGGCAGAACCAGAGAGACTGGAATGAATTTTTTTATATCTCTATCTCTTATCTCTATCTATCTATCTATCTATCTATCTATCTATCTATCTATCTATCTATCTATCTATCTATCTATCTATCTATCTATCTATCATCTATCTATGCAGGTCTTGGTGTGTTCGGGTCTTTTCCCATGTAAGATTGAGACTATCTTGGCAACATTTCGATGAGATCTCACTCGCCATCTTTACGCTGGTGTTTTCGGCTTTGTGCTTGTGCGAGCAAAGCGTGATCTGAGCTGCTGTCTCCCTATATATACTGGCTGTGTTGTCGTTTCTTGATTGGTTGATGGAGTTGATGTTTGCAGATTGGCTGGCTTTTTCTTAAGAACATGAGTGGCTGAGGTATTGGCTGTGTGTCTATCAGCCTCCTGTGTTGTAACGACTTGGGTAATGGGCTGTGTGATGACCTTCTGAGTTCTATTGTTGTGACATCCTGGGTCTTGTGCTGTAATCTCCTGGGTCATAATGACCTGGGTAATGGGCTGTGTGATGACCTTCTGAGTTTTATTGTTGTGACATCCTGGGTCTTGTGCTGTAATTTCCTGGGTCGTAATGACCTGGGTAATGGGCTGTGTGATGACCTTCTGAGTTCTAATGTTTTGACCTCCTGGGTCTTGTGCTATCTATCTATCTATATATATATTCTGATAAACAGACCTTGGGCAATTTAAGCTCTGTGGCTAAATTCAAGGAGAGAATCTGCTTACCTGACAATGAGGGTGGGAATTCGAACAGCCCATCATGGCTCCTTTGTTCTCAAAGATCTGGAAAGCAAAACAAACATGGAGACAAACTAACAAACAAAACAACAGGATTTCTTGGTTTGCTCCAGGGGTTTCCAACCTTGGCCACTTTAAGACTTGTGGATTTCAACTCCCAGAATTCTGGGAATTGAAATCCACAAGTCTTACTGTTGCCAAGGTTAGAAACCCCTGCTTTTTTTCCAAATCATCCTTCCATTATGGGAAGCTGGACCAGAATAGAATAGAATAGGATAGGATAGGATAGGATAGGATAGGATAGGATAGGATAGGATAGGATAACGGGATAAAGAATAGAAGAAAATAACAATAGAATAGATAATGGGATAAAGAATATAATAGAATAATATAATAGAATAAGAATACAATAGAATCAGGAAAGAATAGAATCAGGAAAGGATAGAATAAGGAAAGAATAGAATAGAATAGAATAACAGAGTTGGAAGGGACCTTGGAGGTCTTCTAGTCCAACCCCCTGCCTAGGCAGGAAACCCTATACCACTTCAGACAAATGGTTATCCAACATATTTTTTAAATTCCAGTGTTGGAGCATTCACAACTTCTGGAGGCAACCTTGTTCCACTGGTTAATTGTCCTCATTGTCAGGAAATTTCTCCTTAGTTCTAGGTTGCTTCTCTCCTTGATTACTTTCCACCCATTGCTTCTTGTCCTGCCCTCACCAACTTGAACACGTGTGGACTTCAACTTCCAGAATTCCCCAGCCAGCCAGCAAGTTGCTAAGCTTGAAAAACACTGGACCACACCAATGTAAGGTTTAAGCTGGGCAAGGCAGAGGATTCTTTGCAGAAATACTCACCTGCACCCAGGTGTAAGAGGCACCCAACTCGACCGCTATCTCTGCCCACTTGTCAATCACCCTGCGGATCTCAGCAAGAGACATCAGGGGCAGGGTAAGGTCAGTCCAGGGATGGAAGCACATGACTTTGCTGGGGAGAAGAGAGGAAGGAAGGGACCGAATGAGGCTTCTGGAATGATCCGGACAGGCAACCACAGAAAATAACATCTCCATCTAAGCAAGTGACCCATATCCTAAAGGAGACCAAGGGTGAAGTAGAAAAGGAGCAACCAGCATGAAAAGGAGCAACTCATGTCAGCATGGGGTCCTTGGTGATCTCTGCTTGGTGTTTTTCTTGCAGACGTTTCATGACCCAACTAGGGAACATCCTCAGTGCTAGAAGGGAGCGGGGTTGGAGGAGGAGGAGGAGGAGGAATGCAGGGTCCTTGGTGCTGGCTCAGGAATTTAGGGAGTTCAAGTCCACAAGTCATCAAAGGGGCCACCCTGCTCTGGAGATTACTAAGGACACCCCAGAGGAAAACAAGTTCTAGGAGGGTTGGGACTACATTAGCAAGATGGAAACCCAGAAGGAACCTCTGCTGATGGGTCAACCTTAAAGTCCTTGGTTCCCAGTGGCCTTTATCAAACCGCTATGGCCACACAACTGGCATTTCTTTTTACAAAGAAAATAACTCTTTGTTGAAGATAGGAACGGTAGCTGGGCAAGGGAAGTAACTCGAGGCTTGCTAATTATGAATATTCATAATTGTGTCATCTATTACTTATGCGTATCTATGATCATCACTTTCCCCTCCTTTCTGAAATGCATACAGGTAGTCCTGACTTACTACCTCAATTAGGGCCAACATTTCCATTGTTAAGCGAGACAGTTGTGAAGTGAGCTGTCAGGATTCCAACAGTTACCCCCAATTCAGTCACGAGTCTTGAGCCAAACTTTCAAAACTTCCAAAGGATTTATTGGGAGTTAACATATCCGGCACTGCCTGAGTGTAGCCGACTCTGAGACACATCATTCATTGTCACCCTTGACCCTGGTTTTCCCCTCCATCCCCTGAGTGTATCATAATTCATACTCTCCAATGGGATACCTCCATAGCCCTAAGTCATCCATCATGCTCTCCAGTTAGACTTTTGCACGGCAGAAACTTCAGTCCCCTACTCACTATCTTTGAAAACATTTATGGAATGCACTTTTGGTTTGCAAGCTGCCTCACTGCTCCCCCCTCCCTTTCTGTGGGCAACTCTAAAAAGAGCACAGAAATATTTTGAAAGTGAAAGTTGCCTGATTTCCCAAAAAATTTAAGAAGATGCTCCAGAGAGTTATAAACACAGCACAAAAAAATCATCGGTTGCTCTCTTTCTTCTTTGGAAGAGATTGCGAAGACCAGACTCCTCTCTAGAGCACTAAAATCTCCAGAGACCGTTCTCATCCTGGTCATTCATATTTCAAACTGTTACCATCAGGGAGATGTTATAAAATGAGGACTAATAGACTGAGAGTTTCTTTTCCAAGGCAATAATTGTCTTGAATCAAACAGTGCATTTGTGCTTTAGTCCTATGTATATAGTGGCATCTTTAAACTATTTAACTTATTAAATGTTTTAGACAGGTTTTAGACTAGGCTTATATTATTATTATTATTATTATTATTATTATTATTATTATTATTATTATTATTATTCTCTGTCGTGTGATTGTGATGTGGTGTTTGGGGCACTGTGCTAGAGGACCTTTCAAATTTCATTGTATTTGTGGAATGCAGTGACAATAAAGGTATTCTATTCTATTCAATAAGTTGCATAGTCCAATCTGGGGGCTTGTCTGGTTGTCTGGTTACTTTTCTCTTCCTCCTCTGGCCAGGAAGCAGTTGGAACGCCCTTGGCTCACAACAGAACTGTTTTGTTTTGGCTACAAAACCTCCAGCTATCTCTTATCGCCACCACTCCTTCCCCAGCTGCAGTCTGTTGTCAAGCCTGAAGCGATGTGAAAAGAAATCCCTATAGAAAAAGATACAGCTGCAGCCAGGTCAGCTTCAGGGTTATTTTTATTTATTTATTTATTTATTAAAATGTATATACCGCCCTTCTCCCGAAGGACTCAGGGCAGTGCACAGCCTACTAAAACCACATATATATAACAATTAAAATAGAATTAAATATGGGCTGTAACCGAATCTAAAATCCCAACCTTAAAATTCAATACATTAAACCCCATCCCCTCCCACTCAGTTTGTGTGTGTGTGTGTGTGTTTTAATGAGACTTAGCTCAGGAGAATCAAGGAGCAGGCTAGACTTACCACACGCCTCGCGCTGACGCTGACCGAAGCAAGGGATGTTCGTCGGGCTCTGCAGGAGAAGAAAATTCATCAGCAAGAAAGGACTCGGGTGGCCCTGAGGGCAACAGGTCCACCCCAAAGACTCTCAAGAGAGAGCACTAACGACCGGAGGACTGCAAGGAGCATAAATCCTTCCATCCTCCACCATCCGGTCAGAACTGAAGAAGCTTCTTGGGTGAGAAGCGAAATGTCTTCAAAAGAAAAAAAAAACAAGGAAGTCCTGTTGCCTCTTGGAAAAAGCACCGTTGGGACAACGCGGACCTCGATGGCGGAGAATCTCTACATCTCTTTTAGCTACGCACTGTGGGACGGACTCCCTTGGAAAGGGAGTAGGACCGGATTTCGGGGGGGGGGGGATTGCAGACTACAGGAACCATTTGCACTTTGGTTTGAGATGCAGGCAACCACAGACCCATCCCTAACAGCCTGTGCCTATTTTCAATACAGAGCAGAAACACAGGGCAGACAAACATCCTGCAGCCAAGAAGGATCCACGCCCATTTGCACCAACCAGGTGATCCCACAAATCTCCAAGTTGCCTCAAGGACTCTCTAAAAGAATGCAAAAGACCAGCTATCTGCAAGGAATCACTCCTCTCTCCTCTCTTCGTTTTCTTTTCTCTTTCTTTCTTCTCTCCTCTTTCTCCTTCCTCTCTTCTTTTTTCTTTCTGCTCTCTCCTTTCTCTTTCTATCTCTCTGCTCTCCTCTTTCTTTTTTCTTTCTCTTCTCTCCTTTCGCTCTCCTCTCTCCTCTGCTCTTCTTTCTCTCCTCTATCTTCAAACTTTCTCTTCTCTCCTCTTTCTCTTTTCTCTTCTTTCTGCTCTCCTCGCTCTCTCTTCTTTCATCTTTCTTCTTCTCTGCTCTCCTCGCTCTTTCTCTTCTCTCTCTTCTCTCTGCTCTCCTCTCTCTCCTTTCTCTTCTCTCCTCCTTTCTCTCTCCTCTCCTCGCTTTCTTTCTCTCCCCTCCTCTCCTTTACTCTCCTCTCTCTCTTTATCTCTCTCTTCTCTTTCTCCCTTTTCTCATCTCTTTCTATCTGCTCTCTCCTCTCTCCCATACACACACGCACATAAAGTAGGTACATAAATGTGGTGATTAAAATAATTTGAAGCATTTTGTATTTCCCCGTAACTTCCGAAGGACAGGGAGAGATCATGCAACCCAGGGCCCTCAGACCACCAAGCCAACATTCATGGCTCAGTCAAGACGAAAGGATTGGTGTACCAGGTTCCGGCGCATCCGGCTGCAATGCAGGGAAATCATTGTCAAAGACGAACGTGCTCTCGTAGTGGGGATTGACCTGCGTGAGACAAATAGAAAAACCGAGGTATTAATTCAATAACCAACTATTCGGTTCCAGGATTTTTTTCTCCTTCTTGAATATGATCGTCCTCAACATTACAACAGCACTTATGTACGTGACTTATGTCCGTTTTTCACACTTACGACCATTGCAGGATCCTCATGGCCACCTGAACAAAATTCAAACGCTTGGCAACTGGTTGATATTTATGACATTTGCAGAGTCCCATGGGTCTCTATGGTTCCAGCTCCATCTTGGGCAAGCACTTACCATGTATGCTGGCACCATCAACATCATCCAGGTGTGGATCAAATGCTGGCTTATACAAACCAGGAGGCTGCGAGTTCTAGTCCCAACTAAGGCAGGACAGCAGGCTGAGTGACTTCGGGCCAACCCCTCCCTCCAAGTCCAGCCCACCTTGCAGGATGGTAGTTATGGGACGAAGAGGAAGAGGAAAAGATGATTGAACTATGGGGCTGGACTAGAAGACCTCAAAGGTCTCCTCCAGTTATATAATTCCATGATTCTATTCAGTATGTTCATCACCTCCGCTATTATTTTAAAATAATAAATACTGTTATGTATAAAATAATAAATACAGGATGAAAAATCTACCTAATAGATCAAATTAGCTCGATAGCTGTGCTTCGCTACAAAACTACGTGATCAGGGTTAGTTTTTGGGGAGGAAAATAAGGGGGGGAATTCTGCCTCTGCCTACCAGCCTCCATCGGTATTCATCTGGCTAGCGTCCTGTCAGTGTGTTGAGAGAGTTGAGGGCTGTTTGGAAAGTGAAACAGTATTTGCTGTGTGAGCAAGAAGGAGCCAGCAAGGAACCTGGGCGTGGCTTAGCTCAACTGTTCTGTACTAAAGCTGCTTGGAGCTGCTGTGAAACTGAAACTCTTCTCCTCTGCTTGTGTTTTGCATTTGGAAGTGATTTCTTTCCAGGTGGGGAAGGGGAGTTGAACTCCTTAGCATCAGAGCATGTTAATAATAATAATAATAATAATAATAATAATAATAATAATAATAATAATAACAACAACAATAACAACAATAATAACAATAATAACAATAATAATAATAATAATAATAATAATAATAATAATAATAATAATAATAATAATAATAATAATAATAATAATAATAATAATAATAATATAGGAAATACTCTAAATGCTCTGGTGGTCATTTCGATAAAACTTTTCTTAGTGAGCCCCTAGAAGCCAAGAGGAAGATACATGTCAAATTTCGAGTTTGCAGGCTTGACGGTTCTGGAGATTTTGTGATGATGCGTGAGGGGCCTTTCGCTTTTATATAGAGAGAAGCTCCTAAATCCTTCAGTGGGCCATCCAGATGCCAGGATTAGGTCCTCCAAGGAAGGAAACCCCAGAAGGAGAAAGGAGCAAGCAACTTCCGGGCACAAAATCCAAAGTTGGGTCTGTTCTCCAGGTTGCCCACCTTGCCGTTCGCCCGCGTGGCCCCGGGACACAAAGGGTTAGCCGGGTCATGGCGTGGCGTGTCCTCCTCGGGGGGCTTCTCCAGCTGTCCTTGCCAGGGGCGCCGCATGCGGTGGGCAGAAACCAGCACCCAGTCCTCCCGCAGAGGGTTGTAACGCAGGTGCTGGTGCTCTGGAGAAGAGATGCGGGTGGTGAGGCAGGAAGGGGGGCCACCAGGTGATCAAGGACCCCGCGGGGGGGAACATGTTCCTTAGCCTCCCTCCCCAGCAATAGGCCCCTCCTCTCCAGAATGTCCTTGCCCCTCCTGTCCAGCAATAAGCCTCTTCCTTTCAGGATAGCCCTGCCCCCAATAAGGCCCCACCCCTTTGGACTAGTTCCTCCACTCTACCAATAGGCCCCACCCCTCCAGGATAGCCCCTTCTCCCCAACCACAGGTCCCGCCCCTCCAGAATAACCTTGCCCCTCCTGTCCAGCAACAGGTCCCGCCCCTTCAGAATAGCCCTGCCCCCGGTAAGGCGCCACCCCTTCGGACTAGCCCTTCCTCTCCAGGCATAGGCCACGCCCCTCTAGGGTAACCCCGCCTACTCCTCAGCAATAGGCCTCTGAAAACCCAGATCCACTCGCTCCACCCTCCCCACCCGAATGCCCCTCCCCTCCCGGACAAGCCACGCCCCCTTCCCAGTCTCCGCCCCCTCCTCCTCCCCTCCGCCTATCAACAGCCTCCCCTTTCATGGGAAGCCCCACCCTCGCCTGCCCAATTTAAATAGCGTCCCCCCTCGCCCTCGAATTTCCCCTGAGGGGCGGCGTTGATACCGCTGGGCTGGAACTTGGCAGCCGCCTCCATTCCTTCCGCCTCCCCGCGATCATGTGACCGGTGCCACGTGACCTAAAGAGAGTGGTGGGGGGAGTTGATGGAGGAAGCGCGAGGTCACCGCCTCGCGCGCGATTGGCGGCCTGGCATGACGCGAGCAGCGGATGAAGCGGGGGCGGAGCCGACCGCGGGTGGCGCCCGCGCTCATTGGCTCCGACGGGGGACGTCAGGGCGGCGATTGGCCGGGGCTGGCCAGCGCGTGCGGCGTGCCCTTGGCCGCCCCTCCTCCCTTCCTCACTGAGGCGGGCGGCCTTCTCTCGCGTCCCCTCAGCGGCGGCGGCGGCTTCGACGGGAAGAAGAGGCGGGAGGATGCGGTGGCTGCCCGGGCCGGGCTCGGGATGGGCCGGTCGGAGCCTGAGGTTGGGCCTGGCGGTGGCGGTGGCGGCGCTGCTGATCCAGGCGCTGCGCGGCTGGGCCTCCTCGCGGCGCTTCGAGTTCGAGCCTGAGGAGATCGCGCGCTTGGCCAAGCACCACGCCGGTCAGTGCGGGGGAGGGGCGAACTCCAATGTCCATGGTGCTCGGCGAGGCTCTGAGATAGGGTTTCAGTTTGACTCCACTCCCCATGGTGCTCTGCGTAGCCCTGGGGTGGGGGTGTGGGCGAACGTCCATGGTGTTAAGGGAAGCTCCGAGGAGGAGATTCAGGTGGACTCCAGTCCCCATGGTGCTCTGCGAAGCCCTGGAGAGGGGTGCGGGTGAACTCCAATCCCCATGGTGCTCAGTGAGGTTCCTAGGAAGTGTTTCAGTTTGACTCCAGTCCCCATGGTGCTCTGCAGAGCCCTGGGAAGGGGGTGTGAGCGAACTCCAATGTCCATGGTGTTCAGTGAGGCTCTGAGGAAGGGTTTCAGTTTGACTCCAGTCCCCATGGTGCTCTGCGTAGCCCTGGGGAGGGGATGCGGATGAACTCCAATGTCCATGGTGTTAAGGGAGGCTCCGAGGAGGAGGTGCAGGTAGACTGCAGTCCCCATGGTGCTGTGCAAAGCCCTGGGGAGGAGTGCGGGTGAACTCCAATCCCCATGGTGCTCAGTGAGGCTCCTAGGAAGGGTTTCAGTTTGACTTCAGTCCCCATGGTGCTCTGCAGAGCCCTGGAAGCGGGTGCAGGTGAACTCCAGACCCCATGTTGCTCAGCGAGGCTCTGAGGAGGGGATGTGTGTAATCTCCAACGTCCGCGGTGCTCAGTGGGGAGGGGATACGGTCGGACTCCAACCCCCATGGTGCTTGTCCCCTCTCAAGCGCCTCTCCTCCCCCCCCCACACCCCTTTGCAGGTCTGGACCACGAATTGGCCTTCGCCAAAATCATCGTGGAGCTGCGGCGGAGGCACCCGGGCCACGTGCTGCCGGACGAGGACTTGCGCTGGGTGTTCGTCAACGCCGGCGGCTGGATGGGCTCCATGTGCCTCCTGCACGCCTCCCTCTCGGAGTATGTGCTGCTCTTCGGCACCGCCGTCGACACCGGCGGCCACTCCGGTGAGCCCCACACAAGCCGGGACCCCCGAGATCTGCTACTTAGGGTTCTCTTGCCCATATAATACACTGAGTCCTCAACTTACAACAGTTCAGTTAGTGATTGTTCAAACTTATAGAGTAGAGCTGGAAGGGACCCTGGAGGTCTTCTAGTCCAGCCCCCTGCTCAAGCAGGAGAACCGATACCATCTCAGACAAGTGGCCGTCCAGTCTCTCCTTAAAAACTTCCAGTACAGTGCAAAAATTGACTGATGACCAGTTTTCACACTTAACACCATTGTAAGCACCCCCCCCGGGGTCATGTGATACCCTTTTGCGACCTTTGATTAACTTAACTATAGTGATTCACTTTAATAACTGGCAAGGAACATCATAAAATGCAGCAAATTCACTTAATAAATGTTTCACTTAGCAACAAAAATGTTGGACTTCACTGTGGTATGTGGAGGATTACCTGTAATTGTATATTATTAATATATGTTGCTCAAGTATATTTATTGTGAGAAGCAGGAGTCCTAGCTTATTTTGCATTAGTTGGTGTTAAGATTGATAGTAGGTAGTTATATTATTTGTATCACACCCTTCACTGTTTTTACAAATAACTCAACAGTGAACATATCTGATCCTAGTTTTACTCCTTTTTTTGTACAACAACCTTATGAGGTGGACTGAGCTTAGAGAATGACTGGCCCAAGGTCACCCAACTGGCTTTCATGCCTAAGGCGGGATTTGAACTGCCGGTTTTCTGGTTTCTAGCCTGGTACCTTTACCACTAGACTCAACTGGATACAGAAATGTATTCCTGTGTTCGAAGTGAAGCTCTCTGGTACGAAACCAGAAAGTCACCCTAGCTTAATAAACTTCCTAGGGCAAAGCCTGTTTGCGCATCGGTGCCCTTCAAACACTTAAGCTGTATCGTTGACACAACGTCGTTTTTGAACTGGTCTTCCTCTCTATAAAATTAAATACGAACAGCTAGAACTTGGATGCTAGCTTGATCATTATGGCAAGACCATTGGCCAACTGCAAAATGCAATTTTCCTTTCTGGACAGTAAGCTCTCTTGGGTTGCACACCACATATGCTTCCAATGCTTATTTATAATTCTTGCATCTAGACAGTTTGGCTTTTTTGGCAGCTGCAGCACACGACTGACTCATATTTAAATAATTGTCCACCAGCGCTCCAAGATCTCACAGTTACTACTATTGAGCAAGGTACACTTAAACTGTACCTGTGCATTTGGCCGGGGGGGGGGGGGTGTTGCCTAAATGTAGAACCTGCCTTTTTTCACCATTGAATTTCATTTTGTTAGAAAGTGCTCAATGTTCAAGTGTATCGAGATCTTTCTGAATTTTAAGGCCATCTTCTGGAGTGTTGGCTATTCCTGCCAACTTGGGTGTCATCTGCAAATTTGATGAGCTCCCCATCTTTCCCTCATCCAAATCATTGATGAATATTTTGAAGAGTCCTGGGCCTAAAACACAGCCCTGGGACACCCCACCATATACTTCCCTCTGTGTAAACGCATTTCCATTGAGGACTACACGTTGAGTGCAGTTGGTCGGCCAGTTACAAATCCATCTGGTGGTGCTGTCTAACCCACATTTTTCTATCCTATCAAGTAGTAGATTGTGATAATTTCTTGTAATTTCTATTGCAGTGTTTTTCAACCTTGGTAACTTTTAAGATGGGTTGACCTTTGCAATCTTAAAGTTCACAAGGTTGAGAATCACTAGCTTATATGGCGTTAGGAGCGGGCAGTGACTGCAAGAAACAAAGCAGAAACTTGGAAACTCTTATCAGCTGATCCAGCCATCTTGCCTGTAACTGGGACTAGCGTCTGGGTGTTCTTTCTCCCCATGGCAGGTCGCTATTGGGCTGACATTTACGACACGGTCATCTCAGGGACCTTCCGGCAATGGAAAGAGGGAACGACTAAAAGCGAGATTTATTACCCAGGTGAGTTGCAGATTCCTCACCTGGAGGCCTGCGCAGGAAAGGGAAACCCTAAGGTGAGGTTCCAACTGCTGCCTGTTTGCCTTCTGCAGGAGACACCATTGTCCACCGTTCCGGAGAGGTCACCTCCGTGCAGTGGAGTGCCGGCACGTGGATGGTCGAGTATGGCCGAGGCTTCATCCCCTCCACCCTGACCTTTGCCCTCGCTGACACGATCTTCAGCACTCAGGACTTCCTCACCCTCTTCTACACCCTCCGGGTTTATGCCAAGGCGCTGGTCTTGGAGGCTAACACGTACTTCAGCAGCACGAGTCAGTGAGTCTCGCCCCTCTCACCAGCTGATGAAAGGGTCGCCCCCTTCCCCGCCTTCCCGTCTCGTGTGCTAGCGAACTCGGTGCGGCTCCCGGGCTTGCCCGGTTGGGTGTATTGCACGTGTGTCAGGAAGCAAAGATGGATCCATATCCTTCTCCACGAGTACCTGAATGTCCTGCTGTAAATAGGTATCCCATGCTGCTCACAAGGTGACGATTCGGTCTCTCATGGAGACCGGATATTCAAAGTATTTTGGAGCCACGCAGAGAAAGAAAGTCCTGGATGTTTTGTGGAAGAAGTGGTGCCCGTGTGCCATGGGTGTCGGCGCATAGTTGACCCAAACAATGCCATTTGCATGGTGGCGTGTATCTTGTCATGGTGGCATTTGCCAGGCTCCTTTGGGAAGAGATGTTGCATCCTCTTTGCATGCTTTGAGTAGAGACGCCTTTTCTGACGCCGTCACCAAGATCTGTTGGTCTTTCTCTGCTTTGTTCCAAAAGGGCCTCTTGATCCCCACAAAATTGATAGGCAGCTGAGAAACGACAGCAGAATTTTTTGGATTGAGCCCTTAAAAGTGTACATTTGCACTACTGTTTAAGCCAGACAAATACTTCCTGGCACTTCCTTTCCTTCCTTCCTTCCCCACTTCAATTTCTCAGATGGAAAACGGGTAACTTGGCTGAGCAATATCTGCATTCACAGGTTGGAAAGCACCCATGCAGACTGGTGTTTTGGCTGGGCTTCTGGAAAGTTCTTTCCGGCAGACTGGCGTTGTTCCCTGGGATCTCTGTGGATCTTCCACAGCTCTGTCTTGCTTCTCACCTGGAAAAGTAATTTGGAATTCCAGTTGTGTTTTCCTTGGGTCTACAACAAACCTTTTCCTGCTCACCACAAATCAGCCAACTCTGCTCCTTTGTAGACAATTGGTTCATCCTTACATGCTTGCAACACCCAATTTCAGCTAATTTCCTCGTCTGTTTTAGGTCTTCCAAATCATTACAAAGACTGGCACGGGGGGAGACATTTTCCTTTCCCTGCCATATTCTCCTCCTCCCACTCGAGAGAGAGAGAGAGAGAGAAACTCAAAGCCCACAATCGGTTGGTAATTATTGTCCACACGTACCTCATCTATTTCAGACTAGACCTGTTTGGAGCTAAATCTAGCCTCTTTGAGTTACCAGGCCGGGTCGGTTAGCTCCCTTGTGGAATTTGCACGTTTATATCCCTTCCATGGCCCAGTGAGCCACCTCATTCAAACGGAGCTTGTGGTTTTGAAGAGATGCTATTATAATTAAGCAGTAGCTGCTGTGTAGTAGGACAGTTAGCCTTTTAGCTGCCTTTCGTGACTGGTTCTTCCTGTATGTCTTAATGCCTGAAGCACCAATAACCAAAATGTCCTTTTGCAGCCCTCCCTTTTTCCAAAATGGATTGTAGACATTCTCAAGATCTCATCCAGTTTGGTCCTGTGATAATACAGAACTGCCATCCGTCACCCGAACTATGCGCCTTATTCTCTTGAGCTATGCACGTGTGTGTGTGTATTTATATATATATATATATATATATATATATATATATATATATATATACCTCCTGTCATTGATGTTATATGGCTGAGAACCAGTTGTTCATGGAGCTTTAAGTGGTCCCTGGAAGAAAGGGCCAGGGATCCAGTGTGGCTGAACCTGCTTGACTCAGAAATGGCCAAACCCTGAATGTTCAGTTCTTTGACTTGAAATTCAAGCAATGGGACCAAACCCAGAGTTGATTCTCTAAAGAAACCAAGGCACTTTTTTTTCCCCCTTAGAATATCCTGAAATTGCAACCATCAACAGAGGGGTTTCATTACCCAACAATGACTTTCCCTTCATATCCGGTATTATTAACCAGAAGATCCTGTTTCTGTGGCATGGAAATTAGGCTAATGGCATATTGGGGGTCAGTTCTGGACTAGCCCTGGTTCCAGAATGCCAGAGAGAGAGAGAGAGAGAGAGAGATCCTCATCCGGAATGCTTCTTTCTCTGGAACATTCCAAGTCTTCTGAAAGAGTCCTCCATTTTCCTCAGTACCCTCTTGAGATTGCTAGATGGTCAAAACTTTGCTCAATTTTGGCCCAGTCTGGATCCTTCCTTTCTCTTCAACTTATTTTTGCCTAGAGGAAAGAGCTAGACGGAAAGGGGGGCTTTTGCCTTCTTGCACGTTGTTGAAATCCTTCCCTCCCTTTCACCATTTGGCTTTGGTCCTTTTTCCCACTGAGTTTTAGATGTAGAAAGTGCCAGGAGGCGGCAATAATGGTTTGTCCTGGCCAACCCCAGTGTAGTTGGGGGGAGGGTCTCTCATCCCTCCTTGCAACAGCCATGAAGACCCTGTTGAAACTACTGTTCAACTGACACCCCACCCCCACCCACATGGCTGCTGCGTGGAGGGCTGGTATGGTCCAGTAGCCCAATTCAATGGGTTGCATTGGCTGGCAAGTTAGCCTCTACCCATGAGAGAGCCCAGATTCCTCCCTCCTTCCCCCCCCCCCAAAAAAAAAAAATAGGGGCATCCTTGGCCTTTACCAATTTCTTCTTTTCTTTCTCCTGGGAGTTGGTCAATCCTACAGTCTTAAGCGCACATATATTCCCCTCCCCTTTCCTCCCACACTGAGCTGAAGCCCTCCTTCGTTCAGGTCAGATCAAAGGCAGTGGCGCATGGCGGAAAGTTTTGGCCGGCTGCTCTCTCAGAAGCCGTCCTCCAGTGAAGCTGCCATGGACGGGCCAGACTTTCCTGTCCGTTGGGACCATCGGTCAACTCTATAAGCATGTCCCCGGTTTCTGTTTCTCTGTTACTGCAAATGTTACCACGAACAAGTGTTTGAGAATCCGTGTGGGTGTGTGGTTGTTCTACTTTGACTAAAACAAACAAAACACAATACAATGGGCTGTGATTAAACCTGGCGCTTTGTGTGTGTGTGTGTCTTTCCGTTTTCCTTCGTCGCTGGGACCGGTTGCCAAATAGACCTTTATGAACGACTCCCTTGTACTCATTGGCTCCGTGTGGATTCCCTGCAGGGATTGGGCAGAGAGAGAGATTCAGGCACATTTGACCCAGATTGTATATGCACAGGTAGTCCTTGACATACAATGGCTGTTTTAGTGACCGAAGTGACAACGGCAACTGATAATATAACCTTATAGGACATTTAGTCCAACCTGCCGCCCAAGCGGGAGACTGACCCTTGCAACATTCCCAGGGTCACGTGATGAAAATCTGGATGTTCAGTCACTGGTTCACATTTATGACGGTTGCAGTGTCCCAGGGGTCACGTGATTCCTCTTTTGCATCCTCCTGACAGACAGAGTCAAAGGAGAAGCCGGGTTCACTCATCAACCATGTTGCTAGCTTCAGAACTGCAGCGATTCATTTAACAACGGTGGCAAGCATGGTTATCAAACGGGGCAAGATCCACTTAACAACTGTCTTGCTTAGCAACAGAAATCAGCTGTCACTGGTGAAGGACGAGCTGCATCGATATGATTCCCATCATTTGGGCTCCTGTAGAAGCCAGCGTTAACGTCAGTCTTCGAGCTCTTGGGAGCAGAGACTCCATATGTGGGGGGGCAGCCACCTTACTTGAACTGTCTCTTGAGGGAATGGTGGAATAATTGGATGAAATATTACTTCTCGCTTAACCGTCAAATTGGGGCTTCCTAGATGATGTCTGCTAGTAGATTTCTCTCCCCCCCCCCCCCCCGGAAGGTACTTCAGTTGGAAATGGAACCTTTTGAAGTATTGAACCCATCTAACTTCTTTAGGAGAGAGCTTCCTGGGTGTTTTTAGAGCTTCCAAGTGTTTATGGTCTGTCCACACTTCAAACGGAATGTCACGGCCCTCTAAAAATTGTCTCCAAGTTTGTAAAGCCCAACGGACTGCATAAGCTGCTTTTTCCCATACAGCCCACCTTCTTTCAGTGTCTTTGAGTTTTTTGGACGTATATGCGCAAGTTGGCAGATCTCTATTATCATTTTTCTGGAGTAGAACTGCTGCCACTGCTGCGTCGCTAGCATCAGCCTGCACTATAAAAGGCAATGCTGGGTCAGGGTGTTTTTAGAATGGGTTCCTGTGCGAAATGCCTTTTTAACAATTCAAAAGCTTTTTGGCATTGCAGGGTCTATTTGAGGGGCTGTCCAGGTTTTGCCTTAGTCGTCCCCCCACTTCATTGGTAACTCTCTGAAGGGGGAGCTTGCACAGCCAGTTTACAGTGAAGGCCGTAAAATAACAAATGGAACATTTCTCTCATTGTGCTATGCCAAGAAACAGTGAATCGTAAATCAGTGAAACCAGTAGAATTGCAGGAGGAAGTCTTGACAGTTTCCAAGGTGTGATGACCCAGGGTGGGATACAAAATAAACACAATCACAAAAACAGGTGAAGCCCCTTTTATTCCTTCACTTTGCTTCAAAAGCTCCAAATATCCTTGACTGGAGACAAAAAAACTTCCCCAGAAACAGTTACGAAAAGGAGGAAATGCCATTTAAACTAAAAATGTCTATAAATTATAAAGAGTAAAAACAACACAAACCACACTGAAGCAATTAAGGGAACCAGGCAAGATAAGGGCTTGAAGATGTCCACAGATCTTGGAACACACACTGGGAAGGATGCCAAACTCAAGAGAGGAACCATAAACTAGAGATATTTCCATGCTTTGTTTCCAGCCAGTACGCAGGTCCATCCTCTTATCCAGTTGTCACAGCTACAGCCCATGAAGAGGATCAAGGCCCTCTCCTCCCGAAGAGACCACGCCTCTCCCTTATCCTCGTCGTGCCCTAGGATGAAGAGGGGATGAACCTGGGTCTTCCTCTGACTGCCCAGCCGGCCTGTGCCCTTCCCCAACCTCCGGAGCCACACTCCTACTCCCTGTCGGCTGTTCTCTGAGTCAGATTCTAACGGGCATGACACAAGACTTCGGCCTTTGTATTTGAGGGAATTGTGCCCGGGAAGACTTCAGGCCGCAGGCAGTCTTCAACTTAATGATATCAAAATTGAGGCCAGAGTTCCTGTTGCTAAGTGAGAAAGCTGCTTAAGTGAGTTTTGTCCCCATTTTACGACTTCTTGCCACAATTAAGTGAATCCCTGCACTTAAGTTAGTCACACAGTTGTTAAGTGAACCTGGCTTCCCCCCTCCCCCCATTGATTTCGCTTGTTCGGAAGGTCACAAAAGGGGGATGACAAGACCCTGGGATACTGCAACCGTCATAAATGTGAGTCAGATTGATGACTGGATTTTGCTCACGTGACCCTGGGGATGCTGCATGGGTTGCAAGTATCAAAAAACATATGTCGTTTTTCATGCTGTTGTAACCTCAGTCACTAAATGAATGGCTTGCAAGTGAAGGACTGCCCCGTGTTGAATCCTTACTGGTTTCTTTTTTTAATAAAAGTTTTATTTAAGTTTTCACAAAACACACAAATACAAATAAAACATCTTTTTTTGAGAACAGCGTGCCCCCGGGTTATCACTTCTCCATACAGACGTAAATTCAATATATATTTATCTTATACATTTTAATAGAATAGAATAGAATGCTTTATTGGCCAAGTGTGATTGGACACACAAGGATTTTGTCTTGGTGTAAATACTCTCAGTATACATAAAGAAGGAACATTCGTTAAGAATCAAGAATCCATATCTTATAACTATTTTCGCCATTTTTTCAATAGCTTTTCCCTTTCTTTATTTCCAATAGCCTTATTTTAAATTATCTCATTCCTTTCTTAATTCAATTACATATCTTTTTCTAATTTTTAAAACCTTTCTAATCAGTGTTTTTATGCTTTTGTCTGTCCTGTTTACAATTTCATATTATCTTTTCTCATAAAACAAATTTTCCCCTGTAATTACTAGACTGGAGTGTAACACCTTTGTATCTTTTTTCAAATCTTGTTTAAAAAAACGGTTTCTTGAAATGCCGTTTCCACTTTTAGTTCAGTTTCTTAAAACCCAGGAGGTTTGGCACCAAACTGATTTCGGGAAGAATTCTACTCTCCAGCTCTGAGACGGATATGTGCTTTTTCACCATGCTTGAAGTGGTAAGAGGGCACCAGGGACCCCCACCAGCATGAAGATGTCCCACAAGCCCTCCTTTAGCTGGCCTTCGTGTGGAAGTTAATGCTTACATCCTCAAAAAGAGACGAAGACACGGATGGAAACCACGCCCTCCCTGCCCCAAAGAGAACCTGTTGACCAGCGAGGCACAGCCGCTGGGAGGAAAAACTAGGGCCAACTGGGTGTAGATGATTCTAAAGAGAGCTTGTTCTTCACACACGGCAGTTGCGGGAATTGCTTAACGGGGTTTCTGAGCTTTGCGAGAATAAAACTTGTTTATCCTGCTCATTTGGTTGCCTCTGGCGTAGCCAGAGCATGAAAGCTTTTCCTGCCACGGTCGCTAAACAAGTCCATTGTTCACCGTGAGGTGGTTTTCGCCAGAAACAGAAGTAAACCCTGGTTTCCAGTAAGAACGTCATAAGGCACATTCACACCACCCTGGGGGTGTCACAAATGGCCATAATAATATAGGCCATAGTTACAGTTTACTTCATTTTCATTGCACTTCATACAACCAAATCAAATACCATCTTCAGTGCACATCATGACCATGAAAATTAAACACAAACACACATCCTTCACCCTTCACACATTGAACCAAAAACTCCCAACACTGCACTATACAGCAGAATCCAATAGAGTTCCTGCCCTGGGATAGAAGCTGTTTTTCAGCCTATTTGTCCTTGTTTTTATTATCCTGTATCATCTGCCAGATGGTAACAGTTCAAAAAAAAAAAAGGGGGGGGGTTCCCAGGATGAGATGGATCTTTGAGGGTGTTTTGAACTTTCTTAAGGCAGCTATAAAGTTCTTCCAAAGGGTAGAGGGCAACCCATGATCCTCTGGGCAGTGACATTACTCCTTTGGGGTGCTTTCCTATCTGCCCCTGTGCAATTGGCAGACCATTCAGAGGTGCAGTAAGTTAAGATACTCTCTATGGTGCAGTGGTAGAAGTTCACCAGCAGTTTTCCATTCAGTGGTTGTTTCTTGAGAAGTCTCAGGTGGTATAATCTCTGCTGGGCCCTTTTGACCAGGGCTGCAAGGTGGGCACCCCAGGTCAGGTCCTCTTTTAGGGTAACACCCAGCAACTTAAAACTCGCCGAGTCTCAAGATGCAGTCATGCCCGGGGAGGTGGGGTAGACATTGGAAACTGGGTCACAGGTCCTATTTTGGAGGTCTTCTGTACCTCTGAATGGTCACTAAGCCACGAGTCATAAATCCAGGACTATCTGTAGCTAAAAATTCTGGCTTCCCACTGCAAATTTTCCCATGCTGATCTTACTGCCTGTTGCATCCAAAGCCCACCAGGGGGCAGCAGCCACCCACCTTTGCACAAATGCACCTTAATAGAGCTTAAATTGCATTTGTGTTTACACCAGGCTCTCTTTAAATTGGTCTGCTGTGGTGTTTTTTCTCCCTGTATTAGTTGCCTACTTGTTTAAACTCCAAGCAAGCCTGACCCCTCTACTTCCTGGGTAGCCATCTTAATACCTGGGAGAAGACCACATCTTCAAGACAAGGGATGACAGGATAGCAGCCTTCCCATATTTGCACAAATTTAAGACAAAGAGATTAAACAGATAAACAGAGTTGGAAGGGACCTTGTAGGTCATCTAGTCCTACCCCCTGGCCATGCGGGAGGCCCTACACCATTTCTGACAAATGGCAGTCCAGTCTCTTCTCGAACGTCTCATATGGGAGAGTAGCTATGAACATGCAACCAAAACCACACACACACACATACACACCCTTTTATGGCCACCTGCATGGCATCTGTCAAAGAGAAGGTGGACATCTTGACTTAGTTGAACCTCCTTGAATAAACTGCGGGAACTTCCTGAACAGCACAAAATGATGCTACTCTGGGATAGGATGCACAGATGGGAGAGAAAATAAAAACAGCAAGCAAATCCTGGACAGCTTAACACCAGATAGCTTGTTATTTTGGCCATGGCATGTGGGGGAATTCACTGGAGAAAGCAATCCTGTTTCGAAGAGTTAGAGGTAAAAGGAAACCAGATGTGAAAGGACACTGTGGCTGGGCACCAGCCAGAGCAGAAAACAAATCAAAGAAGCAGTGCAAGATCGGAAGATGTCAGGAGACCTGGCCCAGAGTATCGTTAACAGGAAGAGACAATGAAGATCAAGGGAGGCACTAATACCACTCTACAAAGCCTTAGTAAGACCACACCTAGAGTGCTGCATCCAGTTTTGGTCACCACACTATCAAAAAGATGTTGAGTCTCTAGAAAGAGTGCAGAGAAGAGCAATCAGGATGATGAGGGGACCGGAGACTAAGTTATACGAAGAACGGTTGCAGGAACTGGGCCTGGCTAGTCTAGGGAAGAGAAGGACCAGGGGAGACAGGAGAGCAGCCTTCCAATATTTGAAGGGCTGCTCCAGAGAGGAGGAAGGGGTCAAGGTATTCTCCAAGACATCCAGACAAGGAACAATGGATGGAAACTGAACAAGGTGAGATTCAACCTGGAAATAAGGAGAAATTTTCTGACAGAACAATCAACCAATGAACAGAAGTTGCTTTCAGAAGTTGTGGGAGCGCCATCACTTGAGACTTTCAAGAAAAGGTTGGACTGTCCTGTGTCAGAAATGGTGTAGGGTCTCCTGCTTGGGCAGAGGGTTGGACTAGATGACCTACAAGATCCCTTCTGATTAACTCTGATTATCTGTATTCTGTATCAACATTATCTTTATCGCTCTTACACTTTCTAGCCATGAAGACAATTAACCACTGGACGGCCTTGCCTTCAGAACCAAAGATCTAATTTTCCTTAAAACAAAAAAAAAATCTGCACTAAATTTGAACCGCTCATTGGACCACATTGAAATGTGGCTTGTAAATACAACAGTATATCATTGCCTGATAAAATACAGGGAGTCCTTGACTTTCAATGGTTCATTTAGTGACCGTTCAAAGTTACAACGCTGCTGAAAAAAGTGACAATTTTTTTCGTACTTGGGATCATTATAGCCGCCCTGTAGTCACGTGCTCCAAATCCAGACACTTGGCAACTGACTCATATTTATGACGGTTGCAGCCTCCTGGGGTCACATGATCCCCTTTTGCGACATTCCCACGAGCAAAGTCAATGGGGAAGCCAGATTTATTTAACAACCATGTTACGTATTTAACCACTGCTGTCATCCATTTAACAACCATGGCAAGAAAGGTCATAAAAATGAGTCAAAGCTCAACTGTCTTGCTTAGCAACAGAAATTTGGGGCTCCATTGTGGTCGTAAGTCGAGGACGTTACTGGAAGCTTTCAAGAAGAGACTGAACTGCCATCTATCATAAATGGTGTAAGGTCTGTTTGGGGGGTTGGACTAGATGACCTACAAGTCCCTCCCAACTCTGTTAATCTGTAATTGCAATAAATGGTGGTTTGTTCAGCAAAAGTTAGTCAACCAAGCTAAGGGTCTGTTGATTCTTTCCGGAACAGCATAACTTAAGCTGCTCAGGAAGTTCCCGGAGTTTATTCAAGGAGGATCAACAAAGTCAAGATGTCCACCTTCTCTTTGATGGATGCCATGCAAGTGGTCTACATAAAAGTGCAGGGGGCTTTGGTTGTATGTTCATAGCTGCTGTCAACTCCAATGTGCAAAATCCCTAGGCTCTTCCCAGTGGTGGGATTGGAATAACTTAACAACTGGTTCTCTGGCGGGGTAGGCGGGCCGGTTGGTCATGTGACTGGATGGGTGATGTCACTCACACCCGCCTCCCGGCCACTTGCCTTCAAGGCAGAGGTAGGTGTCATGCCCCTGTCGGAATCTGATTCGGAGGAGGAAGCCGAACAGCTGACAGGGAGTGGGAATGTGGCTCCATTGGCTGTGGAAGAAACTGGGGAAGGGCAAAGTCCGTCTGGGCAGAGCGGGGGAGAGGTAGAGCAAGGGAGGGGTAGAACAAGGGAGAGGGAGTTCAGAGGAAGACCCAGGCCCATCCCCTCTTCATTCTAGGGCACGCAGGGAAGAATGGAGAAGGGAGCAACGTGAGTTGCATGGCTTACGGGGGAGGAAAGGGCCCTGATTCTCTTCATTAGCTGCAGCTGGGAACAAAGTGTTTAAAAAGGGAAGCTACGTGCAGCAAACTATTGGGAGCAAATCATAAGTTATCTTTTATTGTCAAGGCTTATCTCTGTGCCTGGCATCTTCCCAACTGTTGTGTTTTGCCGTGCTTTCAAGTCTGCAATTCCTTCTCCTGCCTTGTCAAGTGAATTACTACAGCGTGGTTTGTGTGGATTTTTAGTTAGAGTTTGTGTGTTCCTTGTTTTTGGACTGAATTTCCTCCACTTAAAGGTTGTTCCTGGGAGAGTTTTTCTCCAGCCCAGAAGGTAACCTGGACATTGGAGGCAAAGTTGGAGATAATAAAGGGACTCTTCTTGCTTATCTGACGGTGTTGCCTTTGTGCCACGTCCCTTTGGGTCATCACAGTAGGATTCATCTGGTTGGGGCTAATCCCACCACTGCCTGGCCCTGCCCCCACCCATCCTTGGGACAAAAAAACCAGGCTGTTTTGGGGAGCCAAAAACTGCCTAAAAAAACATCCCGGAAAACAGGCCGAAAACCGAGCAGGAGGCTGGGCCAGCCAGTGGTGGGATTTGCCGGTTTGCCAAACCGCGCAGAATCTTAACAACCAGTTCGCTCAAACCGGTGCAAATTGGCAGCAGCCCACCTCTGACTCTTCTCCTCGGACAACCGAAACCCACGTCTTCCTTCCCTTCACCTCTAAAAGTTCTCTCACTTTTAAAAGTGAGAGTTTGGAGACTTATGGATCCGAGTAGTGGTTTAGCGTGTGCGTGTGTGAGTGGGGTGTGTCTGTTTATTTGATCCATTCCATTTAATTCTTTCCATCGAGCCGATGGTCATTAAGATTGCTGGGTTTTTCCAATTAGCAACGCTTCTATTCTTTGGGGCTATGAGCACGTTGCGCAGTGCTGGAGCACCTTTCTCAGAGCATGGGTGGGCGCATCGCTTTCGTATTAAAGAAAGCTGCATTTCCTGTTTGTAGGGTGCCGTGAATGGGTTTAATGGAAAGGACACATTTTATCTGATTGGGTTTTTTTTCATCTGCACCATTCTTTCATGAAGGCATGTAATAAATATTGTTATTGTCATCCTTCCTTCTTTTTCCCCTGATAATCCATTGACCAGGGTCCATAATCTGCTGCCATCACCTCCTTCTCATCCCCCTTCTCCTTGTCCTCCTCCTCCTCTCTTTTCTTTCCACTCTCTTCCTTCTTCTCCCTTTTCTTCTCTTCCTTTTCCTTCTCTCTTCTCCGCTTCCTCCTCCTCTTCCCATTCTTCTCTTCCTTCTTCTGCTCCTCTCCTTCCTCCCTTTCCTCTCCTCCCTTTCCTCTCCTCCTCTCCCCTCTTCTCCTCTTCTTTCTCCCTTCTCCTTCAACTCTTACTTCTCCTCTCCCCTTTGTTGTTCTCCCCTCCCTTCTCCTTCTCTAATTCTTCTCCCTCTTCCTTGTCCTCCTCCTTCCTTGTACAGGTGGATGTACAAGGTCTGTTGCTCATGAAAAACCATCTATGGCAAAAGAAAGTTGTTCATTAATGTAGGCAGGTCCTGGCAGGGTACACCACTGGTTAGAGCAACCCTTGGGCAGAAGGAGACTGCAGTAGTGGACAACCAATTAAATATGAGCTAACCGTGTGCAGCTACAGCCAAAAGAGCCAGTGCAATCCTAAATTGCATTAGCAGAGGGATACAATCAAGGGAGGCACTAATACCACTCTATAAAGCCTTAGTAAGGCCACACCTAGAGTACTGCATCCAGTTTTGGTCACCACACTATAAAAAAGAGGTTGAGACTCTAGAAAGAGGGCAGAGAAGAGCAACCAGGATGATGAGGGGACTGGAGGCTGAAACATACAACGAACGGTTACAGGAACTGGGCCTGACTAGTCTAGTGAAGAGAAGGACCAGGGGAGACAGGAGACAATCTTCCAACATTTGAGGGGCTGCCACAGAGAGGAGGAAGGGGTCAAGCTATTCTCCAAGGTGCCCGAAGGCCAGACAAGGAACAATGGATGGAAACTGAACAAGGAGAGATTCAATCTGGAAATAAGGAGAAATTTCACAACAGTGAGAACAATCAACCAATGGAACAGAAGTTGCCCTCGGAAGTTGTGGGAGCGCCATCCCTGGAGATTTTCAAGAAGAGATTGGACTGTCATTTGTCAGAAATGGTGTAGGGGCTCCTGCTTTGCTGGAGTGGAGATGGACCACATGACCTACAAGGTCCCTTCCAACTCATGATTGTCTGTTATCTGACAGGGAGGACAATGAATCACTGGAACAACTTGCCACCAGAGGTTGTGGCTGCTCCATCACTGGAGGATTTTAAGAAGAGACTTGACAGCCGTTTGTCTGGAATGGGATAGCATCTCCTGCTTGAGCAGGGGGTTGGACTAGAAGACCTCCAAGGTCCCTTCCAACTATGTGATTTTGTTAACCAGTGGAGTGGCTTGCCTTTAGAAGTTGTGGATGCTCCTCTTTTAAGAAGAGGTTGGACCCCTTGTCTGAAATAGAATAGGGTCTCCTGCTTGAGGAGAGGATAGACTAGAAGACCTCAAGGTCCCTTCCAACCCTCTTATTCTGAAATCCCTCAAAACAGCTGAACGAAGACGCCTCTGCGGCAGACCAGGAAACCATAAACAGAGGACGGCCTGCCCTCCGACCTAAACCCCCCCTCCCTGCCCCCCCTGGCTCTTGGAAGCTGAGATGGGGACCCCCACATACACACCCCTCCCTCAAAGCCCATCGCTAAAAAGTTAAAGCCGGTCGATGTTGATTTGCATTCCTGAGCAGCGGCCTTTGCTCGGCCCGATAGATCAATGGGCCCTTCATTTCTCCAGCCAGGAGTTGCTCAAACCTACTTTAAAACAAAGATAGATATAGCGATTGTAAGTAACTGGACGGCGCAGCAGTGGCAGCGTTTGAACTGTTATCACTGAGCTTTCCACCTCACCCCCCCCCTCCCGGCACAGCCCCCTCCCACGCCAGCCCCAATCCATCCCATCGATTGTCATAGGTGACACTAATTAATAAACAGGGAAAGCTAATGAATGCAACCGCAGTCACGGGGGCTTCCGAAACCGTAGCTGCTAATGACCAAGTTGACTTTAGGGGGAAGGATTAATTTTAAAAAACATCCCCGATTGAGACGCCTAGGAGACACCTAAAACCTGAGAGGTGGCAAAAAAAGGTCCCCCCCCCAAAAAAAAGACAGTTTGACCTGTCCTCGACTTAACGACCACGATTGTTACCACTATCTCAGCATCTACTCCTGTCCTACTACCGCAGCACCATTGAGAATATGCTGACATAAGGCACTCTTGCATGGTAGGGGAACAGCTCTATAGCGGACAAAAACGCTCTACAGAGAATCATTAAAACTGCCCAGAAGATCATTGGTCTCCAGCTACCAGCCCTGGACAACATCTTCGCATCTCACTGTTTAAGAAATTTGCACAACATGCTCAGAGACTCTTCCCATCCTGCTCACAATCTTTGTAACTGTTGCCTTCTGGCAGAAGATACCGAACAATTCAAACTCGGACCACACGAGTTTTCTGAAAATTTTTTATCCCAGAGCTATAATGGCACTTAACAACTAACTTAAGAACCACCATCAGTACTGAGCTGTTGGACAGGACTACTTGGTCTGGTTTGTGGAGGCTTGTGTGTTTTTAGGAGGTGGGGAATTTTGGTGGGTGGGGAAGTGTTTGGGGATTGTAATGTGTGTGTGCGTGTTGGGTCTGGTCTCTGGGTATTATGTGAATTTTGTTGTATGTGTATACTGTGTATATATGTACAATGACAATAAAGAATTCAATTCAATCTATATCTCTATATATCTATCTCTCTATCACTATAACCATGTAACTATCTGTCTTACCTATCTATCATCTATGTCTGTCTGTCTGTCTGTCTGTCTATCTATCTATCTCTCTCTCTATCACTATCTATAGTTCTTTGTGGTCTTCTAGTCCAACCCCCCTGCTCAAGCAGGAGACCCCATACCATTTCAGACAGGTGGATGTCCAGTATCTTCTTAAAAGCCTCCAGTGATGGAGCACCCACTACATCTGGTGGCCCAGCTGTTCCACTGGTTAATTGTCCTCAGTGTCAGAAAGTTTCTCCTCAATTCCAGGTTGCTTCTCTCCTTGATTAATTTCCACCCATTGGTTCTTATCCTGCCTTCAGGGGCTTTGGAAAATAAGCTGACCCCCTCCTCATTGTGGCAGCCCCTCAAATACTGGAATGCTGCTATCAGGTCCCTTCTGTTCTCTAGAACTAGCCATATTCAAATCCTGTAACCATTCTTCACATGTTTTTGTCTCCAGGCCTTTAATCATCTTGGTTGCTCTTTTCTGCATTTTTTGCAAAATTCAATATCTTTGTGTGTGTGTGTGTGTAATGTGACCCAACCTGGATGCAGCATTCCAGGTGTGTGGCCTTACTCGTGAAATCGTTCCATTTCAGTCGCTGGCTAGCAAAACAGGTCTTGCCCAAAGCAGAGAGCGAAAGGGCCTCTGAAGTTTTCTAAAGTTTTGAGACTCCGACCCAAAAAAACTTCTCCCGTAATTAGCCAAGTTTCCTTCGACAAGGGAGCCGGAGAAGAATCAGAAAGGAAGATGGATAAAGGCCCCCGTAGCTTTTGTTCTGTGCAGTCGATACTTTTATTGAAAGAGATGCCATCGCCCCAAAAAAGGAAAGAAAGGATAAATAAAAGCTTTGTTCAACAAAGAGCGACAATTAAAAATGGCAAGGCTAGCAAAAAAAAGCCACACACACACAAACCCTCTGATATAAGCAGGGAATCGCCTTGGGAGAAACATCCATCGTAGCCGCCAGCCCTTCTCTGCAAAACCCCACTCGGCAGGCCTCGCAGGAGGTCGATGCCGGATGGGGCCGTTTTGAAATCAAGCAACTGTACCAGTTGAGCATTCTGGCAATTCTTTTGGCCACAAACACCCTTCAGCTTCTCTCTGGCACATGAACTCTCCCAGAAATCCCCCTGCGATTTACGATTTATATTGACTGTTTCCTGGTATGATTTGATTGCTTATTGTACCCCATGACTATCATTAAGTGTTGTACCTGATGATTCTTGACTCTTCACAAATGTATCTTTTATGTACACTGAGAGCATTTGCAAATTCCTTGTGTGGCCAATCACACTTGGCCAATAAAGAATTCTATTCTATTCTTTCTTTCTTTCTTTCTTTCTTTCTTTCTTTCTTTCTTTCTTTCTTTCTTTCTTTCTTTCTTTCTTTCTTTCTTTCTTTCTTTCTTTCTTTCTTTCTTTCTATCTATATCTACCTACCTACCTACCTACCTACCTACCTACCTACCTACCTACCTATCTATCTATCTATCTATCTATCTACCTGATTTGGTTGCTTATTGTATCCTATGATAATATTGAGTGTTGTACCTGATGATTCTGGACTCTTGAGGAATGCATCTTTTCTTTTATGTACACTGAGAGCATTTGGACCAAGACAAATTCCTTGTGTGTCCAATCACACTTGGCCAATAAAGAATTCTATTCATTCTTCTATCTATCTATCTATCTATCTATCTATCTATCTATCTATCTATCTATCTATCTATCTACCTGATTTGATTTCTTATTGTATCCTATGATAATATTGAGTGTTGTACCTGATGATTCTGGACTCTTGAGGAATGCATCTTTTCTTTTATGTACACTGAGAGCATTTGGACCAAGACAAATTCCTTGTGTGTCCAATCACACTTGGCCAATAAAAGAATTCTATTCTATTCTATTCTTTCCCCATCTCTCTCTCTCTCTCTATCTGTTTTGATTGCTTATTCTACCCTATGACTATCATTAAGTGTTGTACCTGATGATTCTTGACAAATGTATCTTTCCTTTTATGTACACTGAGAGCATTTGCACCGACAAATTCCTTGTGTGTCCAATCACCCTTGGCCAATAAATAATTCTGTTCTATTCTGCCAGCCACGCTGGCCTATATTTATTTCTTAATAAAATGGATCGGCCGCTCATCTTACAATCGGAGCAACTCTTGAGTGCCATGTTGCAATAAAAGCAAGAATGAAACATGAAAGACCTTGAATACAATAAAATTAATAGGGATTGGATAAAACTCAGAACTAAGGTACATGTTGAATCAGAATAGAGCTGGAAGGGACCTTGGAGGTCTTCTAGTCTAGCCCTCTGCTTAAGCAGGAGACCCTAGACCAGGGGTCTCCAACCTTGGCAACCTTAAGATTTGTGGACTTCAACTCTCAGAATTCTGGGAGGTGAAGTCCACAAGTCTTAAGGTTGCCAAAGTTGGAGTCTCCTGCCCTAGACCCATTTCAGACAGGTGGTTGTCCAGTCTCTTCTTAAAAACCTCCGGTGATGGAGCACCCACAGCTTCTGAAGCTAAGCTGTTCCACTTGTCCTCCCTTTCAGGAAATTCCTCCTTGGTTCTATGTTGCTTCTCTCCTTGACTCGTTTCCATCCGTTGCTTCTTCTCCTTCTCCTGCCTTCAGGTGGATTAGACCAGGGGTTGCTAACTGCTGGGCCAGGGACCACTGGTGGTCTGCGAGAAATTTTTGATGGTCCGCAGAGAAACGTCCCCCTCCCCAAAGCAATTAATCTAGGCTGCATGGGAACACAAGGCTGTTGTGTCGGCCGAACGCAAACCTTACCTTGAGTAGAGCCACGCAAGCTGAAACTGGAAGGTGAGACCAACAGCGAGGGATGGAAATCTGCCCCAGGGTGGCTTGCTGACATTGGTGGGAAGGCCGGTCCCCTATTCCAGAACTGCCAGAGTCCCAGGACTGGCCCTTCGGTCATCCCGGAGCAGCTTGTCCAGTCCATGACAGGCCGGTGCACCCAGGTGGAGGAGCAGCTGCTCCAGGATGACCAAAGGGCCAGTCCTGGGACTATTGCAGCTCTGGAATAGGGGACTGACTTTCCCACCAACGTCAGCAAGCCACTATCAGTTAAAATTCATCTTAGTAGTCCGTGGGATTTGAAATTAATGAGTTTGGTGGTCCCTGGGGTCCAAAAGGTTAGCAACCCCTGCTTTGGAGAATAGGTTGACCCACTCTTCCGTGAGGTGACCCCTCAAATATTGAAAAGACTGCTATTTTACACTTGGAGAACCAAGACTCAGAACTGACCGCTGGCCTCTGGATTCCAGTCTAATCCTTTGGGACCCCAGAACTCTTTAGCTTCACCCTTGCCAAACCCAGAGCGAAGGAGTATTTGGAACGGGATGCCCCCGGGACTACGAACGACCAATGACCTGAGGGCGTTCAGACGTGACCTGAAGACCTGGCTCTTCGAGCAGGCCGGCCTGAGCTGACTCAAATGGGATTTTAAATGGGGTTTTAGATTAGTTGGGATGGGGTACAAAGTTTTAATTTATTTTAATTGGGGGTTTTAGATTTTTATTGGGGCAGCCTAGGATTTAATTCTTTTTTAACAATATTTATATTTGTCTATATGTATTTTAGTTGGCTGTTCACCGCCCTGAGTCCTTCGGGAGAAGGGCGGTATATAAAACCTATTAATAAATAATAAATAAATAAATAAATTGGTATGCTCTCCAAAGCATCGGTGAAGAGACCGTAAAGATTGAATCGCTTGATTTCTTCTGAGTTTCTATTGCTCTTCAACTTGCCATTCAAGCCGGAGGAGAGAGGGGTGGAATGGAATACTAAGATTTCGTCTACGGACCATAATAGCCTGAAAGTCGCCAAGGTCACTCCTGCAGGTGTTAGATGGAGACATGGACATAACCCAAAACAAAAGGAAGTTTTACAAGGAGTAGGGAGAAAAGAAACATGTCATTTCACTAAGCGAGGATTTGCGCAGGTAAATCAGAGCAGGTCTCAGGTCCCTGTCAGAGTCTGAATCCGAGGAGGAAGACAAATAGCTGACAGGGAGCGGGAGTATGGCTCCATTGGTGGTGGAGGAAACTGGGGAAGGGAAAAGTCCAGTTGGGCAGAGCAGGGAAGAGGGAGAACAAGGGAGAGGGAGTTCAGAGGATGACCCAGGCCCACCACATTTTCATCCTAGGGCACTCAGGGAGGAAAGGAGAAGGGAGTAACGTGGGTTGGGTGGCTTACGGGGGAGGAAAGGGTCCTGATTCCCTTCATTAACTGCAGCTGGAAAGAGAGTTTAAAAGAGCTGCATGCTGAATGCAGCAGCTGATGACAGCAAATGTGAGTTTATCCTTGGTTATTTGCGTTCCTGGCGTCTTCCCAACCATGTTGAATTGCTACTGTTCCTTCATGTCTGGAATTCCTTTTCATGTCCTGCCAGACTAATTACCACATTTTGTCTTGATTGGACTTTTAGTTCCAGTTTTTGTTGACCACGTTTTGGACTTGATTCTCTACAGCCAAAGGCTGTTTTTTTCTCCAGTCCAGAAGGTAACCAGGACATTGGGGGCAAAGTTGGAGCTAATAAAGGGACTCCTACTGATTATCTGGCTGTGTTGCCTTTGTGCCAGGCCCCTTTGGGTCATCACAAAGGGTTTTGCTTCTGCAGTTCTGAGATGGTGTATCCAATAAAGTTATACTTTGTGGGATTCAAAATCTCCCGAGAGTGTTTATGGAAATTCTCCGTCCTCCATTCTCATGGTTGTCCCGAAGGTGCTTTTATTTTCCAAGAGGCAAATGGACTTTCTGTTTTTTTCTTTGAAGACATTTCGCTTCTCATCCAGCGTTGATTGGATGGTGGGGGATGGAAGGGTTTAACAAACCTCCAAGTGCTCTCAATGACCCTCTAAAAGGATGCAAATGACCAGCTGTCTGCAAGGAGTATCAATCCTTCCCTTCGCCACCATCCCGTCAGAGCTGAAGAAGCTTCTGGGATGAGAAGCGAAACGTCTTCAAAGAAACACCAGAAAGTCCAGTTATGCCTGTTGAAGAGAAAAAAAAAAACACCTTTGTTTACTTCTTTTGAGTTCGCTAGTTGGTCCATTGACAGAGACTTGATCATCCCCAAGAGGACCTTCCCTCTGGCACTTATATATTTATCTATATATCTCCCCCTCCCCAATGGCTGGCTCCCTTTCCCTGCCGCCTGCCACCCCTGCACTTCAGACAATTAGATCCCCTGCTGGAGGCCCATGGATCCGTTTTGATGACTGCTCAGGAGATAGCAGGAGGCCTTCTCCATCCAGCCTCCCACCCCAGGGGTCCCTCCCCCCCAGCCCTCTAATGAACACATCCGAGGCCGAGTCTCACCTGCACCCATGCGATGCTTCCCAGCCTTGGCTGCAGCCCTCAGCCCTTCGGTTCCCCGCTGGGTGATGATTGGCAGCAAGAGTCTAAGGTGAGACCCCCAATTAGCCATGGAATCGATGGCCGTTCCTTGGAGCCCCCCTGCAGGTCGCCGGGCTGCCTGCGCCAGACGCTCCAGCTTGTTAAGGTGGTTTAAGTCCCCGGGATTCGGGGAGGGGGGAGGCGCACGCACACCTGGCCCCCACCCCACCCAAGAAGGGAAGACCAGATCCTCAGCCCAACCTGCCAGTGGCTTATTAAGGCTTTATCGATCTGTCGCCTTCCAAGGTTTGAAACTCCGGAGCGATGGGCCGAGGGCAGGTAAGGATCCCCCTTTATTTCTTCCATTGCATTTAATTCCGATTGGAATACGAACCCCGTTTTCCTAATGCTCCACAAGAAAAGGTCTAACCCTAAAAGCAATTCCGGTGGGTTATACAAAATCTTCCGATTTCGAAAAAGAACAGCAGAGGAAGAAAGCTAGGCTCCCAGGTATAGGAGCATGATATTGTGATTGATTTAGGATAAAATACATTCAGAATTTGTCAAAGTATCAGGGAGAAAAAGTCCCCAGTAGAATTGATTTTTTTTTTCCCCCAGTGGGGATAGGGGTGATCGGTGTACAGTTAGAGTTGGGGGTCATGAAAAAGTAGCACAATCTGGAACAGGAGATGAAAAGCATTTATCTGAGAGATCTCATTCCTCCCCCCCCCCTCCCCCATTTCCTTCCTCCCTCCCTCCCTTTCATTTTTCCTTCCTTCTTTCCCTCCTTTCCTTCTCCTCTCTCCATTCTACCCTCCTTCCTTCTTTTCTTCCTTCCTGTTCCTTCTTTCCTTCTCCCCTCCTTCCTTCCCTTCCTTCTTTCCTTCCTTCCTTCTCCCTCCATTCTACCCCTCCATCCTCCATTCCTTCTTTCCTTCTCCCCTCCTTCCTCCTTTCCTTCCTCCTTTCCGTCTGCCCTCCTTCCTTCCTTCCTTCCTTCCTTCCTTCCTTCCTTCCTTCCTTCCTTCTTCTTCTCGCTCCATTCCACCTCTCCTTCTTTCCTTCCTTCTTTCCTTCTCCCCTCCTTCCTCCTTTCCTTCTGCCCTCCTTCCTTCCTTCTTCTTCTCCCTCCATTCCACCTCTCCTTCTTTCCTTCCTTCTTTCCTTCTCCCCTCCTTCCCTTTCTTTTTCCTTCCTTCCTTCCTTCCTTCCTTCCTTCCTTCCTTCCTTCCTTCCTTCCTTCCTTCCTTCCTTCCTTCCTTCCTTCCTTCCTTCCTTCCTCTGATATAACAATATGTAACTGGAATGTTTGGAAGTGGGGGTTGGACTAGATGACCTACAAGATCCCTTCCGACTCTTGTTTTTCTGTTCATTGAGAGGGACATAATGTGTGAATCTGGCCGTTCTGCTGTGGTTTTATTTGCTTGAGCAGACCTTGTGTGGCGAACACAGCAATATTTTTTTATTTAACCTAGGCATGGCATGCTGAATCTGGATGATCACGGACCAATCAGGAGCTCTAACTTCAAGTCCCACCATAGCGATGAAAGAAAACTGGGCAACTTAACACACCAGTCCCTCTTTCTCAGCCCAACTCACCTGACAGGCTGGTTGTTATGGGGAAAATGGGGGGAGGAAGGTGGATGTGTTTGGTGCCTTGAGCTTTTTTTAAAAAAATAAATAAATAAAGGCAGGATGCAAATAAATAAAAACTACTGCCTGTGCCATCCCCTTGTAAGCATTAACTGTGGGGGAATATAAGTATTGTTGATATTGTCACCATAAAGGCTTGATTGAAATACAGCAAGTGAGAAACATTTCTTTTTGCCCATAAAAGACATTTGTTTTGTGCATTGTGTTCCATCATACCTAGAATGTTTCCCACTGCAACCAGAAACAACATGTGACCGGACACACATTCAGGGCCCCCCTGGCCAGGAAAAAACTAGGCAATTGTTTCTAACGTCTAACCTTAGAGACTATCACCACCCCTGGAACGCTTCAAATCAATGGAGAAAACCTAAAGAAGGTGGACATTTTTTTTTGTATCTGGGATCCCACTTCCAAGGCAATGGTAACCTCAATGGCGAGGTGCGAGTCAAGGTGAATGCAGCCTCGATGCGTTGGCGAGAACACAGCGGTGTGTCGTGGGATGGACGAATGCCAACCCATCTTAAATCTAAGATTTACAAGACAACCTTCCACCTTGTTGTGCCGTATGGCCCTGAACGCTAGGCAGCAGCAACTGGGACCGATAGCTCTCTCCATGCCATGGAAATGCAAAGGCACCGTTGGATATCGGGCACCTCCCTTCTGGCGCACATCACAAAGGACACCGTTTGACAACGTTTTGGCGTGGTACCACTTACAGAGAAGATGAGAGAAAGCCAACTCTGCTGGTAGGGACATGTCCAGAGAGCAGCACCTTCCACCGTGGCCAACTAGAAGTCAATGGCTGGCGACCTCGCGAGCATCCAAAACAGAGATGGCAAGACACCATCAACAAAGATATGCAAGCTGCGGGCCTGCGCCCCGGAGATGCAACTGACCATGCAAAGTGGCATACAATGACCAGAAAAACGGACCCTGCACTTGCGGGAATACGCTAGGAAGAAGAAAGGACTGTTTCTAATGTCAGGACCTTGGACAGCTCCAGGGCACAAGCTGGGCGGGTTCCTTCTCCAGATTCAGGACCCTGGACAGCTCCCAACCCTCCTTCTGAAATCTATGCCAATTTTGGACTTTGGGGCTGCATTAAACCTGGGATTTTTAAAAAACCCAACTTTTCTTACTCTCAAACCCCACTTCCTTTAGCACTGAATGTATTACCTAGTTGGGTAATGAAACGTCTGCAGGAAAAATAACTAGGTTCCGGGAACATCAAGGACCCCAGAGTCCTTTCCTCCTCCTCCTCCTCCTCCTCCTCCTCCACCTCCTCCTCCTCCACCACCACCTTCTCCTCCACCTCATCCACTTCCACCACCTCCTCCTCCCCCTCCTCCTCCTCCCCCTCCCTGCAAACCCCATTCCTACTAACACAGATGACATTACCTAGTTGGGCACTGAAACATCTGCTAGAAAACAACCAAAGTCAGGGAGCACCAAGGACCCCACAGTTCTCCTCTTCCTCCTTTCCCATCTAGCACTATTACCTAGTTGGGTCATAAAATGTCTGCAAGAAAACAATCAAGCTCAGAGAGCACCATGCACCCCACAGTCCCCCTCTACTACTACTACTTCGTTCCTTCCTTCCCTCTCCTCCCCCCCACCCTTTCTACCACTAAAAGAGGTGGATTGCACTAGTGAGACCACACTTGGAATACTGCATCCGGTTTTGGTCCCCATGATAACAAAATTGAGACCCTAGAAAGCATGTAGAGAAAAGCAACGAAGATGATAAAGGATCTGGAGGCTAAATGATGCAGTGACCGCTTGAAGGAATTGGGCATGCCTAGTTTAAAAAAAGAAAAGAACTAGGGGTGATATGATAGCACTTTTCCAATATTTAAGGGGCTGTCACAAGTGGATTGACTCAATCTCCAAGGCACCTGAAGGCAAGACAAGAAGTAATAGGTGGAAGTTCATCAGAGGGAGATCCAATCTAGAATTAAGGAGACATTTCCTGACAGCAAGAACAATTGATCAATGGAACAGTTAACCTTCTGGAGTTGTGGGCGCTCCATTGCTTTTCAAGAAAAGATTGGACACAACCATTTGTTGGGATGGTACAATACTGTATCTCCCGCCTTGGGCAGCGAGTTAGACTAGAAGCCTTCCAAGATCCCTTCCAGCCTTATGATTCTATGATGAATCTACAGTGAGGTCACATTATCAACCACAAAGATCCTCATGCCAGGAACAGCTCAGATTTCCTGGCTGCTGGGCCAATCCTAGATCCATCTTTAACGGTTACATGGTGAAGGAATGGAAGGTTTCCGTTCTGACCCAGACCTTCCCAAGATCATGAAACCGACTCCTCATCCCAATAAAACCCCTTTTATTTAGGTTAAAGGGAATTCCTCTCCAGCAAAGTCCCGGCAAACAGACTTTCATGAGATTTCACAACGACAGACCTTGATCAGGCTTGGAGAGTTGCCTGGCTGATACCTTCCAAACGCCACGCTGTAGCAGCAATGACATGGCAAGAAGTCAGGAACAGATCTTCACCCCAATGAATTGAACTAATTGTCTCTGCAAACCCCACTCCCCTTTCGCTCCTCTTTATTCCTTATGGGAGGGGCCATTCACCATCCACTGGTGCCTTTACTCCCGAGTCGACCCTTGTTCCTCAGCTGTTGTCTTCTTCTGGCAGCTCTGCTCATGCACACACTGGGAATAGGCTCCAGCTGTTCTTCTGCCCCACTGATCTCCAACTCCGAAGGCACCTGATATAGGATGGCCCTGGCCCCATCTCTGCCTCTGATGCAGAACCCTCGTCTGAGCCTTCCTCAGCCTCTAGGACTGGCCCATGTTCCTCCCCAACCTCCTCACTGTCCGAGTCCACTACCAGTTCCTCTGGCCGCTGGCGGGCCATGAGAGTTTCATTCCTGATCCATCTCTAGACGTAAAAGATGAAATGGACTCCTGGCTGCAGGAGTTGTTCAGAAGAGCTTCCTTCTCCTTGTAGTAGACAGATCGTTCCTCAACAGGATTGATGAGAGCCCGCGGGAAGCTCCCATCAAGTGCTGAAGACAGCAAAACAGTTATTACATCAGAACAAATATTGTCTGGCAGAGTTAGGGAGCCCGTGTGTCTTCCACACCAATAATTCAATGCCGCTTAATTAAAAGGATCGTTTGAAAAATTAAAACAATGCATCCGTGGTTTAGAATACGTTATCACATTAGCCATTTTCCATTCCGTTAAAAAAATAGCAACTCGAAAACAGCTCAGGGAAATGTTAAACCAGCAGATTATTTTTTTCTAAAAGCAACATTTGGATGGGGCCCTTTCAATTTGACAGCCCATGAACAGGGGCATCCGTGGAAGACAGGATGGTGACTGCAACCACAGAGTTGAAATCCCACCATTTTTATGTACAGAGGGCTACAATATCCATCTTGATTTTTTAAATACCTCCTCTGTATATAGAATAGAATAGAATAGAATAGAATAGAATTAGAATTAGAATTAATTAGAATTAGGAATAGGATAAAATAGGATAGAATAAGGATAGAATAAGAATAGAATAGAATAGAATTAGAATTAAAATTAGGAATAGAATAGAAATAGAATAGAATAAGAATTAATTAGAATTAGAATTAATTAGAATTAGGATTAAGAATAGGATAGGATAAAATAGAATAGAATAAGAATAGAATAAGAATAGAATTGAATAGAGTAGAATAGAATAGAATTAGAATTAATTAGAATTAAAATTAGGAATAGAATAGAATAGTTGGAAGGGACCTTGGAGATCTTCTAATCCAACCCCCTGCTTAGGCAGGAAACTCTATACCATTTCAGACAAATGGATTGTCCAATCTCTTCTTAAAAACTTCCAGTGTGGGAGCATTCACAACCTCTAAAGGCAAGTTGTTCCACTGATTAATTGTTTTAACTGTCAGGAAATTTCTCTTTAATTCCAGGTTGCTTCACTCCTTGATTAGTTTCCATTCGTTGCTTCTTGTCCTGCTTTCAGGTGCTTTGGAGAATAGCTTGACTCCCTCTTCTTTGGGGCAGCCCCTGAGATATTGGAAGATTGCCATTATGTCTTCCCTAGTCCTTCTTTTCATTAAACGAGACATACCCAATTCCAGCAACTCTTCTTTGTATGTTTTAGCCTCCCTAATCTTCATTGCTCTTCTCTGGGCTCTTTTCTAGAGCCTCAACCTCTTTTTTACATCATGGCAACCAAAACTCAATGCCGTATTCCACGTGTGGCCTTACCAAGACATCACAAAGCGGTATTAACACTTCACATGATCTTGATTCTATCCCACTGTTTATGCAGCCTAGGATTGTGTTGGCTTTTTTGGCTGACTCATATTTAATCGATTGTCCACTAGGACTCCGAGATCCCTCTCATAGTTACTACTATTGAGCAAAGTACCACACATACTGTACCTGTGCCTTTTGTTTTTCTTGCCTAAATGCAAAGCCTTACTTTTTTCACCATTGAATTTCATTTTGTTAGGTAGTGCCCTGTGTTCAAGTCTATCCAGATCCTTCTGTATCATGAGCCCATCTTCTGGAGGGTTGGCTATTCTGTCAGAGTATATTCATGAACTAGAATAGAACTTGGTAACAGGGTCAGCCAATGAATAGGCATAGCAGCTAAGTCAGCCAATGAGGACTGTTTGGAAACTGAAACTAGAAGTAGCTTAGGTGTGGCTCTGTATCAAGCTCCGCAGCTCTGAAGCTATGTTGAGCTCAGAGTCTATTGGAAATGAAACCGCTTCTCTCCTCTGCTTGCCTGCAGAACTAAAGTGAAACTGAGGTCTGTTTCTGAGCTCCTGAGTTGCTGCTATAAGTTGCTTGCAACACTGTCTGAGTTTGCTCCGTGTTGGAGAAATCTACAACTGGTTTGTAAAATCTACTTGTTCTGTTTACAAAGATGTCAAATAAATCTGTGTTTATTTTTCTGGCGCTGAATTAACGCTGCAAAAACTCTGAATATATTCCTGCCAGCTTGACTGCGACAAAAATTCTCCCCTCAACTGCTCAGTCCAATCTCTCTTGCTTGGTGATATCTCTTTTCTCCCATCCTGCTTTCTAATCCCTCCTCGAAGATCCTTCTCTTTTGATTTACTTCGTGTGTTTGCTCGTTTTATCTATCCATCCATCCATGCCATTTATATGACGTCCATCGTGCCATCAGGCAACCCCAGGCAGCTTCACCTGGCAAGGCGGGTAGTCCTCGACTTACAACCACAGTAGAGCCCCAAAATTTATGTTGATAAGCGAAATGGTTGTTAAGTTAGCTTTGCTCCGTTGTACGACCTTTCCGGCCATAGTTGTTAACCACCATTGTTATTAGATTAGTAACAGGGTTGTTAAACGAATCTGGAAGTCTGCAGAGATTCCAAGTGGCCTCAATGACCCTCTAAAAAGGATGCAAATGACCAGCTGCCTTCAAGGAGTATCAATCCTTCCCTTCCCCACCAATCCAGCCAGAGCTGAAGAAGCTTCTTGGATGAGAAGTGAAACGTCTTCAAAGAAAAACCAAGAAAGTCCAGTTGCCTCCTGAAAAAGCACTTTTGGGACAACCATGACCTGGATGATGGAGAATCTCTAGAGACTTTTAGCTATATACAATTCGGGATGCACACCCTTTGAATGGTCATTTGCATCCTTTTAGTTGAGGCCACCTGGAGGTTTATCTGTGTCCTTGGGGAACCTCCACCCTTCAAATGGTGTGGGAGTAGGAAAGGGTTTCCCCAAAAATTGAAGACTACAGGAACCATTTGGTGGTCATTTGCGTCCTTTTAGAGGGTCATTGAGGTCACCTGAAGGTTTATCTATACACTTGGGGAACGTTCACCCTTCGAATGGTATGGAAATAAGAACGGATTTCCCCCAAAATTGCAGACTACAGGAACCATTTGCACCACTCAGATGACCCTGAGGACACAAACAAACCTTCAAGTGGCCTCAACCACCCTCTGAAAGGCTGCAAATGCAAGGGGTATCAATCCTTCCCTTCCCCACCATCCAGTCAGAGCTGAAGAAGCTTCTGGGATGAGAAGCGAAACATCTTCAAAAGGAAAAACCAGAAAGTCCAGTTGCCCCCTGAAAAGAAACACTTTGGGCATAAATGAAACTGGGTTCCCCACTGACTTTACTTGTCAGAAGATCGCAGGACCTGATCACCTGACCCCAGGACACTCAACCGTCATAAATATGAGTCAGTTGTCTAATTCCGCTCACATGACCATGGAGAGGCTACTAGGGTTGTGTGTGAACACCCATAGTTCCCTTTTTCAACGCCATTGTAACTCGGACAGTCACTAAGCAACCTGTTGAGGACTACCTATAAATGTGAAGGAGGGCAGCAAAGATGGTTTCCTACTTCCTCTGGGTAAAAATCCAGCTCTGTTGCATCCTGAAGACCTAGCAAACTTTGAGACACCCAGGCCTGCCGTCTCCTCTAAATGTGCTTGTTGAGGTGTAAAATTAGCAATGCAGCAAAAAAGGATTGTGGCATGTGTGTCTGTGTGTGTGTTTGTGTGTGTCACCCCCCCCCCCACCCTTCAAACAGCCCACCTCCCAGGTATATCTATCAGCCACTGACAGGCTGAGGGAGCGCAAAACACCGGCTGTTAATTCGTTTGTGTTTATTCCTTACGTTAATGAGTCTTTTCCAGCTTCCCAATAATAAGCCCATTAGCTACAAATGGGGGCAAGACAACACTCTCTCCCGATTATCGCCCAGGCTACAAATCTCCGTTAGTCCTAATTAAAACAACTGTTCAACCTTTAATTAAGTCATCTTTTTTCCTTCCTTTTTTTTTTTTCATTCCTGGCAAAATCACAAGAGCGTAAGGGGGTCAATTGGAAGAGTTCTGCCAGAGCCGGTCTCCTTCCAAAAGCAGGATTTCAGCCCTGAAATATACAACGGAAGAGACTTGTGGCATGCTCCCATATTCCTAGAAAGGGTTAACTTATGAACCTCCACACCAGAGGCTGCATGGGGCCCCAAGGGCACCCCAGGGTGGCATTCAAGCCCAGCATCTTGTGCCTTGAAGGTCTCAAAAGGCAACCACCCAACTAAGCTACCGACCAACTTAACGATGGAAGAGAATATCTGTAGCTCAGGCCTGGGCTTTGAGGTCCTTGGTGGTCTCTGAGCTTGCGGGTTTTCTTGCAGATGTTTCATGGCCCAACTCGGGAACATCACCAGGGCTAGAAGGGAATGAGGTGGGAGGAGAAGGAAGGAAGGAAGGAAGGAAGGAAGGAAGGAAGGAAGGAAGGAAGGAAGGAAGGAAGGAAGGAAGGAAGGAATGTGGGGTCCTTGGTGGTCTCTGAGCTTGGTGGTTTTCTTGCAGATGTTTCATGGCCCAACTCGGAAACATCACCAGGGCTAGAAGGGAATGAGGGAGGAGGAAGAGGAGGAGGAGGAGGGAGGGAAGGAAGGAAGGAAGGAAGGAAGGAAGGAAGGAAGGAAGGAAGGAAGGAAGGAAGGAAGAAAGGAAGGAAGGAAGGAAGGAATGTGGGGTCCTTGGTGGTCTCTGAGCTTGGTGGGCTTCTTGCAGACGTTTCCTGGCCCAACTAGGGAACATCACCAGGGCTAGAAGAAAATGAGGAGGGAGGAGGAAGAGGAGGAGGAGGAGGGAGGGAAGGAAGGAAGGAAGGAAGGAAGGAAGGAAGGAAGGAAGGAAGGAAGGAAGGAAGGAATGTGGGGTCCTTGGTGCTCTCTGAACTTGGTGGTTTTCTTGCAGATGTTTCATGGCCCAACTAGGGAACATCACCAGGGCTAGAAGGGAGGGGCTGGAAATTGCATGGACATTTTCCAAAAGGCCCATCCTGGCCCAGTGGGTTTGCCCAATCCAGCACATTTCTTTATCCGCTCCCCAGCTCAACAGGGCCAACCTTCCAAGTGAAGATTGAAATCGTCCCTCGATCGTCCCTTTGGAGACTTCTTCAGGAGCCCATCTTTGGGCACTGCTAGAGCAGGGGTGGCAAACTTGATTTCATGGACGGTGGTATCAGGGTTGTGTTTGACCTGGGGGGGCTTGGGGGTGTATGGCCAGAGTGGGCATGGCCAGCTCGATGATGTCGCTCATGTTGAGGGCACCGGTGGTGGCTGAGTGCTTCTCTCAGACCCTCCCTCCCTCTCATTATAATCTCCCTTTTCTTCTTTTTCCTTCCTTCTTCCCTCTCCCCTCCCTTCCTTCCTTCCTTCCTTCCTTCCTTCTCTTCCTTTTCCTTCCTTCTTCATTCTCCTTTCCCATTCCTTCCTTCCTTTTCTTCTTTTTCCTTCCTTCTTCCCTCTCCCCTTCCTTCCTTCCTTCCTTCCTTCCTTCCTTCCTTCCTTCCTTCTCTTCCTTTTCCTTCCCTCTTCATTCTCCTTTCCCATTCCTTCCTTCTTTTTCTTCTTTTTCCTTCCTTCCTTTTCTTCCTTTTCCTTCCTTCTTCCCTCTCCTTTCCCCTTCCCTCCTTCCTTTTCCTTCCCTCTTCATTTTCCTTTCTTCTTCCTTCCCCTCTTTCCTTCTTTTTCCTTCTTTGCTCTCTTCCCCTCTTTCCTTCTTTCTCTTTCCTCTTTCCCTTTCTCCTTCCCTCTCCCTTCTCACGTGCTCAAATGCAAAAGGGGAAACGTTTCTCCTTTGGTTTCATTCTTAAGTTTGTTTTGCTAGCCCTCGGCCAGCGAAAACGGACCATGTGACCCTCCCAAGCTCCATTTTCACTGGCACAGCCACCTGGTGGCTGTTTCCAGGATGGCCCCACGAGCCAGATCTAAGCACTCTTCACACCCCTGTGCTAGAGAGCACTGCACAAAAGACATCGCACAACAGCATCCATTAACAATGGTTGAGGCTGCCAGAAGTGCGAGAGGCAGAACTTGTAGGATTATGCGCCATCAAGTCTCAGTGCCCATTTAGCTTTATTTAATCCATTAAAATTTTACCACCCCCACCCCCACCTCTCTCTAAGGCCACAGTGGGCGGCTTAAAGACTCTAAAAAGAGAAACCGAAAAACAATTGAAATATTAAAACCATGCCATGGAAAGTCGAGGACTACCTGCAACCAAGGTTCGCTGCAGTTATTATTTATTCAGTCTGTAACAACCGTGTGAGTAACTTAACAACTGCCGTGATTTACTTAACGACGGGGGCCAGGTCAAGTTGTCCAAAAATAGCAATAGCAAGAGCTCTTAGACTTATATTCCGCTTCACCGTGCTTTTACAGCCCCTCTCTAAGAGGTTTACAGGGTCAGCCTCTGGCCCCCAACAATCTGAGTCCTCATTTTACCCACCTCGGAAGAACGGAAGGCTGAGTCAACCTGGAGCCTGGTGAGAATTGAACTGCAGACAATTATCAGTAGAAGTGTCCTGCAGTACCGTACTCTGACCACTGCGCCACAGAGGCTCTTGCATGATCTTGCATATTATTGGAAGATGGAAATAAGGTGCCTCCCAGCCAGGGGGGACATGGCCACCCCATCACACCTAGAGTACTCTGTCCAGTTTTGCTCACCACTCTATTAAAAAAGAGGTTGAGACTCTAGAAAAAGTGCAGAGAAGAGCAACCAGGATGATGAGAGAACTGGAAGCTAAAACATATGAAGAATGGTTACAGGAACTGGGCCTGGCTAGTCTAGTGAAAAGAAAGACCAGGAGGGACATGATAGCAGTGGTCCAATATTTGACAGGCTGCCACAGAGAGGAGGGGGAGTCAAACTATTCTCCAAGGCACCCGAAGGCCAGACAAGGAATAATGGATGGAAACTGAACAAGGAGAGATTCAACGTGGAAATAAGAAGAAATTTCCTGACAGTGAGAACCATCAACCCCTGGAACAGAAGTTGCCTTCGGAAGTTGTGGGAGCTTCATTACTGGAGGCTTTCAAGAAGAGACTGGACTGCCATCTGTCAGAAATGGTGTAGGGTCTCCTGCTTGGGTGGGGGGTTGGACTGGATGACCTACAAGGTCCCTTCCAACTCTGTTAATCTGTAAGCCTCACCAGGGAGAATCTTAAGGACATCACGAAGGTCCGGCGGTTCATCAACTTAATCCTTCCTTGCAATAGGCTTATAGAGGCTGTCAGAATCCTGATTTATTGACCCAAGTCCAACCTCGGTCAATAGGAGCTGCTCGGACTAGTAAATTGTAATATTGACTCACTGGGTGGGAGGGGGGAGAGAATGACACAGAAAGAAAATCTTCATCGAATCCATTTGTAACCCAACGAGGAATCAGAGTCCTGCTGGAAATGGGCAAGGGATCTGCTGGCCAATTAAGGCAAGAGGGAAACTAGGAACCGGGAATAGGACGTTTGGAGGATTTGGGTTTCTCACATAGAGGGCTGGAAGGGACTTCAGAGGTCATCTAGTCCAACCCTCTGCTCAAGACAAGGGACCTTATATCACCCCCGTCAAATGGTTATCCAGACTATTTTCGAAAACCTCCAGTGATGGAACCCCCATAACTTTTGAAGGCAAACCTTTAATAGAATGAAACAGTTGGAAGGGACCTCGGAGGTCTTCTAGTCCAACCCCTGCTGAAGGGAGGAGGCCTCATACCATCCCAGTCAAATGGTTTGTTGTGGTCTGTCGGCCGAAGGCCCCTCCAGTAGCCGAATCAGAGAAGGAGACGAGGGAGTCAGGATCAGCATCAGGGCAACATGAAAGCTCGGAGGGGAGAAGAGGGATTAGAGCTGGCAGAGAGAAAGAGAGAGAGTGTAGAGATAGATAGATAGATAGATAGATAGATAGATAGATAGATAGATAGATAGATAGATAGATAGATAGATAGATAGATAGATAGATAGATAGATAGATAGATAGATAGATGGATGGATGATAGATAGATAATAGATAGATAGATAGATAGATAGATAGATAGATAGATAGATAGATGATAGATAGATAGATAGATAGATAGATAGATAGATAGATGGATGATAGATGGATGATAGATAGATAGATAGATAGATAGATAGATAGATAGATAGATAGATAGATAGATGATAGATAGATAGATAGATAGATAGATGATAGATAGATAGATAGATAGATAGATAGATAGATAGATAGATAGATAGATAGATAGATAGATGATAGATAGATAGATAGATAGATAGATAGATAGATAGATAGATAGATAGATAGATAGATAGATAGATGAGAGAGAGAGAGAGTAGAGAGAGGGACGGAGAGGGAGAGGGAGGGAGGGAGGGAGGGAGGGAGGAAGGGAGGGAGGGAGAGGTGTGGAGTCTGGGCCGTCCATCAGCCCTCAGATGGAGAGTCAACAGCCTCCAGGTCTGGAGGTGGCTGATGAAGGAGAGGAGGAACAGCTGGGTCCAATGTCTGATGCATGGATGCAAGACGGCAGAGGAGAGGAGAGCAGTGGAAATTTATGGGCCGGTCCTTGGGATGAAAGAGCCACTGCTGCTAGCAAAGCCCCACCCTAGCTCTGTCTTGCCCTGCCTTCCAGTGCTTTGTAGAATAGCTTGACCCTCTCTTCTTTGTGGCAACCCCTCGAATATTGGAAGGCTGCTATCATGTCCCCCCCTAGTCCTTCTTTTCTCTAGACTAGCCAGAGCCAAATCCTGCAAACTTTCTTCATATGTTTTAGTCTCCAGGCCTTTAATCATCTTAGTTGCTCGCTCTTCTCTGCACTTCTTCGAAAGTCTCAACATCTTTTTTGTAATACGGTGACCAAAACTGGATGCAGTATTCCAGATGTGGCCTTACTAAGGCATTAATAAAACCACCCCTGGAATGAGCTGCCATACATTGCTGACTCATACTTAGGTAGTGGTCCCCTTATTACTGGTTTGAACCTTTATGCTTTCCTCTAAGTTTGCATCTGCAATCTGTTGTTTTCCAAGTTTGTATCTGCAATCTGTTGTGGTTAGCCGGCAGCAGGTGTGGATGGCTGAGGAGAGCAAGGACTCAGGTGAGGAGCCAGGACCATTAGGGAGTAGACTGCTGCCTTCAGAGATTGTGAGGGCTGTCAGCAGCGATGAGGAGGTTCCCGAGGAGCCTGTGCCAAGTGCGCATGTGCGCAGGGCTGCACGCAGGAAAGAGCAGCTGCAACAGCACAGGCAACTCAGGAGTAAGTCTGCAAAGTAATGGCCCCTCCCTGAAGAGGATAAAAGCCAGCAGTGAAGTGAATGTTCTTTGCAGGAAGCAAAGACATTTTGAAACTCAGCCTTGTGGACATTACAGTATCTTAAGTTGGTATTTGAAGACTTTTGTGTTGTGAAATATTTCTTATCTGTGATTCTTGGCAGCCTCGTACAGTTTTGGAAAGCTTTGTGTTTATCAAACTTAATTAGTTTGCAACAGCCTTTTAACTGGGGATTCGTAAGACACCTTAAAAGGTTTCTGTTCCCTTTGTGCTTGTTTTCTTGGAAAAGGGTTTGGGTCAGAACACAATCTATTTGCAGTTTTCACACTAGCTACAGATTCTGGGAGTTTTGTCTTGAAGAAGGCCAGTGCAGGTCTGCCAGAAGGTTCATTGCCAGCTGCTAAGAGTCATGCATGATGTACTTCAGGTGGGTGTGTTTATTTTTATCAAAAGCTGTTTATGTTTTCCTATTTTAAATCGCCTTTTCTTAGCCTGGTGCATTGTTTTGCTAGGCGAGCATCCATTTTTCTAAGGAACGATGTATGATTTTTGGAATGCATTCATGGAAAGCAAGTGCACAAATTCTTTCTGAAATTGTGAGGTGTGTTAAGGCTGCCACGGAGAGTTGTATCCACGCAGGTGAGAGCTGAACCTCCGAAAGGAAACACATTTTCTAATACAGCTAGTCCTCGACTTACGGCCACAATTGAGCCCAGCATTTCTGTTACTGAGACATTTGCTAAGTGAGTTTTGACCCATTTTATGACCTTTGCCACCGTTGTTAAATGAATCCCTGCAGTTGTTAAGTTAGTAGCACGGTTGTTAAGCGAATATGGCTTTCCTATTGAGTTCGCTTGTCAGAAGTTCGCAAAAGCGGATCACAACTCCAGGACATGGCAACTGTCATAAGTCCATGCCAGTTGCCAAGCCTCTGAATTTTGATCATGTGATTTGTGAGGAAGCCGCAAGGGTCGTGAAAAAACGATCCTCAGTCACTTTTTTCAGTGCCGTTGTAACTTTGGACTGTCATTAAGTGAGCTGTTGTAAGTCCAGGACTGCCTGTACATCTTATTGTTATGGACTCTTGCGAGTCTGGCTGCGTTTCTCACAATCCCTCTTATACTCCTTTGAGTAGAGAGGAGCTTTGTCCAAACTTCCGTGTATCGTCCCCTTTCCCAGGGATCAGCTGTGAGGCCCGCGCATGTGCAGTGAGATAAGTTTGCCTGCGGCTCACGTGCCGGCACAAATGGCTCTGCATGCCACTTGTGGCACACGTGCCATAGGTTCGCTATCACGGCCCTATATCATTTCATGTATTTGTGTGACTGTCATTTTTGAGCTTCCCAGCCAGATTCCAACAAGCATCAATGGGGAAAGCCGGATTCGTTTAATGACCTTCTGACTTGCTTAAGAACTGCATCCCAAAAAAGGCTGTAAAAAGGGCTGCAACTCACTTAACCACCACAATGGAAATTTTGTTTCCAAATGTGGTCGTAAGTCGAGGACCAGCTGTGTTATCTTCAAAGCCATCTCCATCTCAAGGTGAGCAGTTCCAATATGCCCGGTTCAGACCAACATAAGGGGGAAAAAATGAAAGCCTCACACAACGATTTCCTCTTTTGAAATTACTTTCGTTTTTATTTTCATCCTTATCGATACTCGCATTCATTCCCCTGAGTGCCCCAATCCAGCTTCCCCCTCAGTGCCTGGATTGACTCCGAAACCTAGAAGAAAGTTGGGGAGAAGCATGGAGAGAAGCCAGCAAGCAGGGCAGAACAACGAAAGGATTGGGGAAGGGAAAGAGGGGGGAGAGGGAGAAAAGAGGGAGACAGAGAGAGGGTAAGAGAGGGACAGAAAGGAAGAGGGAAAAACGGGAGAGGGAGACAGAGAGGAAGGGAGAGAGAGAAGGGAGAGAGGGAGGGAGGAAGATATAGAGTATGACAGAAAGGGAGTGACAGAGAGGGGAAGGGAGAGGAAGGGAAAAAGAGGGGAGATATAGACAGGGAAAGGGAGGGAGAGAGAGGAAGGGAGAGAGAGGGAGAGATGGATAGGGAAAAGAATGGAGGGAGGGAGGGAGGAAGAGAGTGGAAGAGAGAGAGAGTGACAGATGGTAAGGGAAAGGGAGGGACAGTGGGGAGAGGAGAGAAGAAGAGAAAGGGTAAGAAAGAGAGGGAGGAAGAGATATGGAGGGAGAAAGAGGGGAGATGGAGACAGGGAGAGGGAGAAGTGAGGAAGAGTGTGGAAGATAGAGGAAGAAGTGAGGGAGGAAGAGTGTGGAAGATAGAGGGAGTGATAGAGGGAGTGACAGAGGGAGTGACAGAGGAAGGGAGAAGTAGGAAGAGTGGGAGAGGGAGACAGGGAGGGAGGGACAGAGACGGAGGGAGAAGGCGAAACAGGGAGGGAGGAAGAGGGTGGAAAACAGGGAGAGGGAGGGAGAGAAGAGGATGGAGAGGGAGGGAATGAGAGGGAGGGAGAAGGAAAGAGAGGGGGAGGAAGGGAGAGAAAGGGAGGGCATGAGAGAGAGAGAGAGAGAGGAGGACGCAGGAATTACACCAGGGTGGGAAAAGTGAACCCCACCAGCCAAACACCGAAAAGGAAGAAACGGAGAAAGTTGGAAAGACCCCGAAGGGTGGAGAAAAGACCCCCCCTCCCCCTCCCCCACTTCCTTCCTCCTTCCCTTCCCCAGGAAAGCCAAGTGCCCAGTGAGTCCAATCTTTGGTACAAGAGCTTAAAACCCCACGAAGTCCACAAAGCGTCCTCTGCGGGCTCCGTAATAATGTCCATCTCCAGAGACGGCTCTGCCAGCGGGCCCTTGGATGGAGCCGCATCGTCGTCGTCCGTTGTGGTCCCCAGAGGTCCAGCCGCACCATATTTGAGCGTGGCAGGTGGTTGTGCAAGGAGGCCCAGTGAAGGGCTGTCATCTTTGGTCAAGCGCACGATAGTTTCCCCGTTGCTGGGCAGGACAGTACCGCTAGGAAGAGAAGACTCTTAACCACCAAACCGCCGCCACGGCTTGGATCGGCTGCCGCTGGTGCAGCGGTTCTGCGCTCTCCGTGGCAGCTGTGGGTTGAACCCCCAAGTTCCAGCTCCCAGGAGCCCCTTCCTCTCCTCTCCCCCACCCCCAACCCTCCCCTTGGCACATCTGAAAAAACATGAGGTAGATGAAATCACTTCCCTTCTTTGGTACGTCGACATTCTGCACTAGCACAAAAGAAACACCCGTTGGGTCCCATCCCTCCACCCCAGCCCCCCACCCCAGAACCCACTGATTCCCAAGGAGACACAACCCCCTTCCTACCCCCCCACCCCCAAGGGTTGCCTCAACACCCCAAGGGGTTGTCCCCACCCAACCCCATCCCTCCAAGCAACGTCATGAAAGTGCAACCCGAGTGTCATGCCATTGTTGGACTCTTGATTCCGAGGGGGAGGTCGAGCAGCTGACAGGGAATGGGAGTGGGGCTCCGGTGGCTGTGGAAGAAACTGAGGGAAGGTGGGCATTCAGAGGAAGACCCAGGCCCACCCCCTCTTCATCCTAGGGCATGCAGGGAGAAACCGAGAAGGGAGCAACGTGGCTTACGGGGGAGAAAAGGGCCCTGATCCCCTTCATGGGCTACAGCTGGGAAAGCTGTTTAAGCATGCATTATTTTGGTCAAGGCTTCTCTGGGTTTTTGGCATCTTCCCAACTGTGATTGCTGCGTTATCTTGTGGAAGTTTGCAATTTATCATCCTGGCTTGCCGTGTTAATTACTTCAGTGTGGTTTGTGTTGGTTTGTTAATTTCTAATTATCTTTACTTTGGGTTCGGACTGCATTTCTTCCCTTGATAGACAGTTTTTGGAAGAGTGATCTCCATCCGAGGATCATTGGACATTGGAGGCCAAGTTGGAGGCATTAAAGGGAATTTATCTACTTTGGTGACTTTGTTATTTTTTTTTTGCCACACCCCTTTGGGTCATCACACCGAGAAATGGGAGGGGGGTTCGGTTGTGTCCGTAGGGAGGGCATCGTGGGGAGGAAGAGCGGGTTGGGTTGGAGCAAGGGTGAGAATGGAAGTCATGGAGCCCCCAGGGTGTCCTCTGAGCCAAGCGAAGGCAGTTTTGATGGGAACAAGGGCAATTGACCCTCAAGTCTTCTCTCCGCACCCCAATCCTCTCTCGACTGGCCTGTCCCACTCACGCAGTCTCCCTATCTTGACAGAAGGACAGACTGGGAAGGGAATTTCAGAGGTCTTCTAGTCCAACCCGCTGCCCAAGCAGGAAGCCCTATGCCGTTTCAGGCAAACGGTTATCCAACCTTCACCTCAAACTTTCCACCTTCCGCCAGAGTCATTGACTCAGAGGGGACCTCCGAGGTCTTCTAGTCCATTTCCCTGCTCAAGGCAGGAGGCCTTATACCATTCTGGTCCAACGGTGGTCCAATCTGTTGGGTTTGGGTTGGGCTTTCTGGAGGGTTTTCGAGATCTCCTGTAATGGAGCAACCACTACTCTTGTTGTGATTAATTGTTCTCACTGTCAGGAAGTTTCTCCTCACTTCTAGATTGGATCTCTCTTTAACAAGCCTTCTCCCTGCCTTGGTCCATCCCATAAGCTTCATAAGTCCTGCTGATCTTCCAACCATTTTTCCACCTGTGTTGGGTCTATCAAAGGGAGGAGTTCCATGCAGCTGTCACTAGAACTAACGCACCGGGAGTTTTAATCCCCCCACTGCCACACTTACACAGCTGTGCCTTCTCCAAGATCTTTGATTTGGTTGGGACTGGCAACCCCTCACAACCACTGTTGGGCTGAGCCGTAGACCCTAGGTGAGTGTGCGAAGAAGAATTGGTGAGTGTACAAAATCAGGATTGAGGTAGGACCCTGTAGTGGCGAAGGCTGGGAAACGGAAGAAGCATGTTAAGAGCATGGCCCTATGCCTGGTCAGGGAATGGTGGAGAACCCCGTTCCAGTTGAAGACTTCTAACCACCATCAAGTCCCAACTGGTGCCCATCATCCAACCACAACCAAGGAAATCAATGCAGGTGAAGAAGCCGTTCGCTAGCTCCACCATGGCTCCAGAATAACAAAATTGCTCAATCTTTTCTTGAAGGCCTCCAGGGATGCAGCACCCACAACTTCTGCCATTCCACTGATTAATAGAAAACCAGAGTTGGAAGGGGCCTTGGAGGTCTTCTAGTCCAACCCACTGCTTGAGCAGGAGACTCTACACCGTTTCAGACAACTGGCTGTCTAATTTCGTCTTGAAGACCTCCAGGGATGGTGCTCCCATTAACGTCTGGAGGCAAAGCATTCCACTGAATAACCAGCTCCCTTTACCACCTCCTCCTCAGTGCCAACAGTGTCTCATCGTCCTGTCCTTTGCCCTGCCCCGAAGTCCCTTTCCAAGCCCCTCCAGAGCTGGGGGCCTGGGGTGGGGCCTCACCCCTTGCCACCCTGAACCAAGAAGCCAGATGCCCTCTACTACGAGGTCCCCACGCAGGATGGAGGAGTGGAGGCCGTTGTCCGAGGGGTGGAGGACAGGCTGCGGGGCTTCTCCTGTCAGGGCGAGGTGCTGGCCGGAGCACGCCCCCGAGATGTGGCGGAGAACAGCGGGCTCGGTGGCATCCCTGTGGTGGCGTGGCTGTGGGTGCCTCCCGCAGCGCCCAGGAGGGCCGATCGCCTGGCAAACAACACGCCTGTCGGAACGAGAGAGGGGCTGAGTTGGAGGAGATCAACACACACAACAGCTGCTGCTCCCACCTGCCCAAATCCAGGGTCTGCTCCCTGGAAGGCCACCCCTGAATTTCAGCTCCCTAGTGGCCGCTGACCTACCATAGAGCTCTGCTCATAGGTCAACATTTGGGAATTTTAAATTGGATGGCCTGTCCTTGAGGTTGGCCATGGTGCCCTTTCTTCCATTTAATTCAGGGGTCTACCAAGAACCCCTCGTTTCAACCCTGAGCTATAAATATTTTCTTCTAGCCAGACTACTTGTATATAATCTCCCTCCCTTCTAGCACTGATGATGTTATCTAGTTGGGTCATGAAACAGCTACTAGAAAACCACCAAGCTCAGAGACCACTAAGGACCCCACATTCCTTCCTTCCTTCCTTCCTTCCTTCCTTCCTTCTTTCCTTCCTTCTCCTCCTCCTCCCACCTCATTCCCTTCTAGCACTGATGATGTTCCCTAGTTGGGTCATGAAACGTCTGCAAGAAAACCACCAAGCTCAAAGAGCACCAAGGACCCCACATTCCTTCCTTCCTTCCTTCCTTCCTTCCTTCCTTCCTTCCTTCCTTCCTTCCTTCCTTCCTTCCTTCTCCTCCTCCTCCCACCTCATTCCCTTCTAGCACTGATGATGTTCCCTAGTTGGGTCATGAAACGTCTGCAAGAAAACCACCAAGGTCAAAGAGCACCAAGGACCCCACATTCCTTCCTTCCTTCCTTCCTTCCTTCCTTCCTTCCTTCCTTCCTTCCTTCCTTCCTTCCTTCTCCTCCTCCTCCCACCTCATTCCCTTCTAGCACTGATGATGTTCCCTAGTTGGGTCATAAAACGTCTGCAAGAAAACTACCAAGCTCATAAAGAGCACCAAGGACCCCACAGTTCTCCTCCTTTTCACAAATCCCCTCCCTTCCAGCACTGATGATGTTACCTGGTTGGGTAATGAAATGTCTGCAAGAAAACAACCAAGATTAAGGACTCTGGAGAATTTGGGGATTCTAAATTGGATAGTCTGTCCCTAATGTCCCTGGCCATGCCACCTTTTTATTTTCTTCCATTTAATTGAGGACCAAGGACTCTCATTTCAACCCTGAGCTACAAATATTTGCTTCTAGCCAGGCTGTTTGTATATAAAAGGGACAGCCAATCCCCACTCCTTTCTAGCACTGATGATGTTACCTAGCTGGGTCATGAAACATCTACAAGAAAACAACCAAGCTCAGAGAGCACCAAGGATCCCACAGTCATCTCCTCCTCCTTCTCCTCCTCTTCTTCCTCCTCCTCTTCTTCCTCCTCTCTTCCTCCTCCTCCCCCTCCCTGTAAACCCCACTTCCTTCTAACACTGATGATGATGTTACCTAGTTGGGTAATGAAATATCTGCAAGAAAACAACCAAGCTCAGAGAGGACTGTGGACTCTTCATTTCAACCCTGAGCTATAAATATTATCCTTCCTTGGCACCATTTAATTCTCAAAGACTGGCTGGCAGAAGTCCCTGTACCTTTCCTTGCCAAGGTTATTCAGAAGTGGTTTGCTATTGCCTCTTTCCTAGGGTAAAGCAAAAGTGGCTGGCCGAAGATCACCTATCTGGCTTTGAAGAAGTCACAGTCTCTCGGTTTCTAAGCTTGAAGAGTTGAACCGAAGGGCCTTTATCATCTACACTAACCTGGCTCTTATTTATGCTGCCTTGTTTAACCTGTTTATGGAATTTTCCCCCAATATATGCCCCCTCAAATTAAACGAAGGGGCCATGGAGTCATCCCAAGATTCCCAGCTAGCAAGTCTTGCAATCTTCAAGGCATCTGGGACTTCAACTCCCAGATTTCACCAGTCAGCCACTTGTGTTAAAAATTCTGGAGGCTGGGAAAAGCTGCTATGTGCTAAGCCAGAAAAATGGGTTGACTCTGGAACCTGCTTGTCCCACAAGCCATCTCTCCCAGGGGTGGGATTCAAATTTTTTAACAACCGGTTCTATGGGCGTGGCTTAAGTGGTGAGCATGGCTTGGTGGTCATGTGACTGGCTGGGCATAGCCAACTCAACATCAATCACATCGAGGCACGCATCTCCTCGCCTGGCCTCTCATGACTGTGGGGATGCTGCAACTGTCGTAAGTGTGAAAACTGGTCATAAGTCACTTTTTTCAGTGCCATTGTAACTTTGAATGGTTCCTCCACACAAGCAAAGTACCAGCAAAGGAGGGGAAAGAAACTCCAGAGAAGCTCCTGAGACAGGAAGTCTAGTCCTGCCAAGAATGTAATAAGGGTTAACGGAGAGGCAGTTTCTGTAAGCAACACCAGAATGTTTCCTTCCTGCCTTCCTGACAGGATTAGGCCAGGAATTTCTTCTAACAACCAGTTCTCGGAACTGCTTAGAAGGTTAACAACCGGTTCTAGCGAATAGGTGCGAACTGATAGAATCCCACCCCTGATCTCTCCTCTTCCAAAGCTAGCTATTCCTCAGATACTACCTCTCCCGGTATCCTGTACCAAGGATCAGAAAACCCCCAGGTGGCAGGGAAAGCTAGAGCTTTGCGACCTCTGGATTTGCAGCCTGCGTTCACCCGAAGAGGCTCTTTACCTGTGTAGACAACGCCGTTTATTTCTATCGACATGTTGATGCTGCTAATGCCGTTGGTGGACAGATTCAATGCCGCCTCCTGTCTGTCATCTGGAAGGAAACAGGGAAGGGGAATGAGGAAGGCAGAGCAACGGAGGGGTTAGTTAGGGTTCCAAGTAATAGACCCATAGCTGGCAAAACTCCGAGGCAGGTAGATTCCTCAAGGAATAGCTTTACTGGAAATATCATTGCTGTGGATGTTGTTGTGCTTCGCCGGCAGTCGGGGCAGATGGCAGTGGAGTCAGACAGTGGAGAAGAAAGATGACCAGTCTGGGAGTCTGGAGAGGACTCGGACGAGGGTCCTGCATCCGATGCAGAGATGGGGCCAGGACCATCTGGGAATGGGGTGCTGACTCCGGAGCCTTCGGAGTCTGGTAGCAGTGAGGAAGAAGAACAAGGGGAGCCTGTTCCCAGTGCGCGTGTGCCCAGAACTGCTAGAAGGTGAGAGTAGCTGAAGCAGAAGGGGTGACTCGGGAGTAAGGCTGGGAGGTGATTGCCCCTCCCATAAGGGATAAAAGTCAGACCTCAATGATGAAACCTTTGCAGGAAGCAAAGTCATTTGATTGGTTCGGATTAATCCTTGAAGCTCTGTGTGGACTTTGTGCTTCAGTTGGTTTTTTATAGTTCATTTGGCACTTTAGTTGTTGGCAGCAATTCAAAGGAGAGAAAGGTGGCTGCTTATCTCGAGGGACTGTTTGGGACTCATTACAGGCTGGGAATGCACATAATTCCCAGCGTTGAAATAAAACAAGAGTTGTTTTAACTAAGCTTGTGCTTAATTATGGTCTGGGAAAGCCTGGGTCAGAACAGATGTGTTACTTGGAACCCTGACACCAGCTACTTTATTGATTACTGCCTATAATACAGGAATCTTCCCCAGGCCGGTGGCTTTCACATGGGAAAGATCAGATAAGGCTCAAAAGTATTCGGGAGGGTCAGCCCTTGTCCTCTTTTGTGTTTACGTAGTGAGTCCAGGCTACATCGCTGCTTGAACCTTCTGCCCAACTGAATTAATTTTTTCCCCACAGAGACTGCAGAGAACTGGGGAATGGCGATCGGCCTGGTGGGAATAGATGTAGCCTGCCAGTGGCCAATGGAGCTGGAGGGAGACTCGGACAGTGAGGAGGTTGGGGAGGAACTTGGGCCAGTCCTGGAATCTGGGGGAGTCTCTGACCAGGGCTCTGTGTCGGAGGCAGAGACGGGGCCAGGACCGTCCGACAGTTATCAGCTGCCTTCGGAGTCAGAGATCAGTGGGGAAGAAGAACAGCTGGAGCCTGTTCTCAATGAGCACATGCACAGAGCTGCCAGGAGAAGGGAACAGCTAAGGAACAAGGGTCAACTCGGGAGTAAAGGCACAAGTGGATGGTAAATGGCCCTCCCATAGGGAATAAAGAGGAGCGAAAGGGGAGTGGGGTTTGCAGGAGATAATTAGTTCATTTGGGTGAAAATCTGTTCCTGCATTCTTGCCAAGGATTGTCTGCTACAGTGTGGCGTTTGGAAGATACCGGCCTGGCAACTCTCCCAGCCTGATCAAGGCCTGTCGTTGTGAAATCTCATGAAAGACTGTTTGCCAGGACTTTGCTGAAGAGGAATTCCCTTTAACCTAAATAAAAGGGGTTTATCGGGACGAGGAATTGGCTTTGTGCTGCTGGGGAGCCGAGGTCAGAACAATAGATTGCTCAGCCTCCCCCACCCAACTACACTTCCCAGGTGCCCTTGGGCCAATGCGGAACTCGACGGAGATGTTCGCCACCCCCGAAACCTGATGGACGAGGAACCCACCTCCGCGGCTGTTGACCTTGATGTTGACCGGGAACTGGGAGGCCATGGCCAAGAGGTTCTGCTGAAGGGCCTGCTGGACCAGGCGCTGCTGCTCTTCGGCCACCAGCGCCATCTTCTTCTCCGGGGGCTCGCTGGTCTCCAGCTTCTCCCGCAACTGCTCCAGGGCGGCTGCCTGGGACGCAGCAGCTTGTGCTGCCACCAGGTGATGCCCGGCTAGGCTGACGGGGATGGCGATGCGGCTCGGCACCCCAGCTGACAGGAGGCTGTCTTCTGCAAGAGAGGAGGGGGAGGAAGAGGAGGAGGAGGAAGAGTCAACAGAGGGCAATAAAGGTGCAGGGACTCTCTAAGAATGTCATGGCTGTCATCTATCTATTTCTATATATCTATCTATCTTTGTATCTATCCATCTATCATCTAACTATCATTTATCTATCTATCACAATTTATCTATCTTTCAGCTCTATCTCCACCTATCTATCAGCTGTCTGTCTATCTATGTCTTGGTATCTATCACAATTTATCTATCAGCTCTATATCTATCTATCTATCTTCTATTTGACCATTTACCATCATCCGTACATCTATTCTGTCATCTATCATCACCTATCTTTTCTATCATTTATCTGTCTGTCTATAATTTATCTACAGTATTATCTATCCTCTATCAATCAGCTATTGGTCTATTTATATCTAGTTAGTTATCTGTAGTTATCTATCTATTATCTATTTATCTATCAATCACAATATATCTATCAGCTCTCTCCATCTACCTATCAGCTGTCTGTCTTTCTACCTACCTACCTATCTACCTTTGTGTCTATCTATCACTTTATCTCTATCTATCATCATTGTCATATCATCTTCTATCTAAGCATTCATCATCCATCCTATACATCTATTCTGTCATTTATCATCATCTGTCTATCTTTTCTATCATTTATCTGTCTGTCTATAACTTATCTACAGTGTTATCTATCCTTTATCAATCAGCTATTGATCTATTTATATCTAGCTAGTTATCTGTAGTTATCTATCAATCATGTATTGATCTATTTATATCTAGCTAGTTATCTGTAGTTATCTATCATCATTTGGTATGGTTTCTATTCATCTATCTATGCGTCTCTCTCTCTCTCATGTACTAGTGGCATGAATGATACCTTTCTTCTTCTGAAGCCCACCCAGTGGTATGTAATCTTACTGGATGTACTTCCCTATTCCCTCATACTATTCATCAATTAATACCCACTTGTAGGTATATGCCAACTCGCTTACTGCTACTTCCAATTTCCCCTTTTTCTCAATGTCCCAGACATTCGTGATCCAAAACATGTCTATTTTTTGATTGTCCAGCAAGTATGTGCTTTTTGCAGAAGTAGCAGATAGCAAACCTATTGCTGTGCCTGAAAAATCAGCTCAGCAGATTGCAAATATTTTGCCATGCTTGCAAAAATCAGCTCAGCCGGCGTTATTATATACACTTAATTCAAGGCCTTCAATTAAGCAGAGGCCTATTCTAACTTTAAAACTAGCTGCCCTTTTCTCACGCCCCCCCCGCCCCCCCAATGCTGGTGGGAGTGGTCTTGGTGATCCAATGATTAGACCAAGAGTAGTCAACTTTTTTATACCTACCACCTACTTTTGTACCTCTGTTAGTAGCAAAATTTTCTCTAACCGCCCACCGGTTCCATAGTAATGGTGATTTATAAAGTAGGGGACAAAACCCCCACCGCCTACCATGAAAGCTGGAACGCCCACTAGTAGATGGTAGAGACCAGGTTGACTACCACTGGATTAGACTGTTGTTTACTGAGTTAGTAACCAACCGAGAACAGAGAGCAAACCCCTCCTCCCTTCTAGCCCTGATGATGTTCCCTAGTTGGGTCATGAAATGTCTGCAAGGAAATCATCAAACTCAGAAAGCATCAGAGTTTGCTGTGAACTCCAAATATTCCCATCTATCAATTAGTCTGTTGTGCTGAGAAAGAAAAAGAAGATTGAAAAATATGGGCCCTTCCCAGATGTGTCGAACCACAGCTCCAATAAGCCACTACCAGCCAGCAAGCATGGGGGGGGAGGGGGGGCTGGTGCATCCCGAAAGGAGCAGACTAGAGCTTTGGCGTTCCTCTGAGCCTCGGAAAGGTGCGAGTAAAAAAAGTTGAGTTTGCAAAGGGATAAAGCCCAGAGTGTCCTTTTCCAAGTTTTCTTTCTTCCTTTTGGTGCATTCAGGGCTGAGCTTTTATCAAGGAACAGCCTGAAATGCAATTAAAACAAATCAAACACAGTCAGTGAGACTTTTTCTTCTCCTTAAGGTCCTTTCTTAAGTTTAGATTTAGTTGAGAAAAAAATGACTTGACCCAGAAGGTTTTCACGCCAAATATTGGCTGCTGGAGGGAAAATCAGAAGGGGTGAATCAAGAGATTTAATACAAGACTTAATGGCCACTCGTTTAACGACGGTTCAAAGTTACAACACTGAAAAAGGAACCGATGATCCTTTTTCATGCTTAAGACCAGTGGTCATTAACCGGTGGGCCAGGGACCACTGGTGGTCCGCGAGAAAATTTTGGTGGTCCGCAGAGAAATGTCACCCCCAAAGGAATTAATCCAGGCTGCGCGGGAACACAAGACTGCGCCGCCCACATGGCCCGCGGGAACACAAGGCTTGCATTGCAAACAACACGAGGTAGTGAGGGGAGGAGGGAAAGGGCAGAGGGGAGGAGGTTGCCTCACGCCCCTGGCCTGGCCACTGGGCTGCTTCTTTCCGCTTCTTCTTCTGCTTTTGGCTGCACACAAGGAAAGCAGCCAAAGTCTTTCTCTCTCTCCTCAAACTCTGCCAGAAATGAGTCTTTGGGACCCTGCAAGGCCTCCTGCGCCAAGAGGCTGCGCCGGCAAAGACTCATTTCTGATGGAGTTTGGGGGAGAGAAAGAAAGACTTCTGCAGCTCCTGCTGCTTTCCTTGCATGAAACCAAAAGTCTCTCTCTCTCTCCCCCTGAGAACGGAGCTGGAGATAGTATCCTGTGATCCCAAATAAAGAATAATCCATTGGTAGGAAAACGGGGTGGGGGATTTTCCTGCAGACTTTTGGCGGGGGTTTTACCAGGATCTCTGGTCCGCGGGATTTAAAATGATGAGTTGGGGGGTCCCTGAGGTCCAAAAGGTTGGTGACCCCTGCTTAAGACCGTCGCAGCCTCCCGCCAGTCAAAATTCAACCACTTGGCAACTGACTCGTATTTCTGATGGTTGCCGTGTCTCCCGGAGTCATGTGATTCCCTTTTGTGACTTCTGGAAAGCCAATGGGGAAGCCAGATTCACTTAACAACCGTGTGACTAACATAACAGCTGCAGGGATTCACTTAACAACAGTGGCAAGAAAGGTAATAAAACCAGGAGGGACTCACTTAGCAACCATCTCGCTTAGCGACTGAAACATTGGACTCAAAATTGTGGTCGATCAGAACTACCTGTACTCCAAAAAAGCGGATATCTTCCTGCAGAGATTCAGCCCTTCACCCTTGCTCTGCCTTGGCCCTCTTGCCCGGAGACCCTCTGTTAAGATCTTGGGATTTAAGAGCCAACCAGCAGGGAAGCTGATACAATAAGAATGAATCAGCATAGCACGGGTATTTCCCTTTAAGACTGGGGATGCGTTCTATCCCTTTAAGAGGTATTTGTATAAAGGCAGCCATTAGAGGACTTGTTCTCTCTCCTTGTGTCTGGCATTCATTGCAGAAGTTCTCCATGTAGAGTTAAGAAGACAGATTGCTTGTAAGGTATTTTGCCTACCACATGTATGTCTGTACTAGCTTGATACCCATGCTTCGCTACGAAACTATGTGGTCAGGTTTAGTTTAGTTTTTGGGGAGGAAAATAAAGAAAAGAAAATTCTGTCTCTGCCTACCAGCCTCCATCGGTATTCCTCTGGCTAGTGTCCTGTCAGTGTGTGAGGAAATTGAGGGCTGTTTGGAAACTGAAGCAGTATGTGCTGTGTGAGCAAGAAGGAGACAGCAAGGAGCCTGGGCATGGCTTAGCTCAACTGTTCTGTACTAAAGCTGCTCGGTGCTCTGAAGCTTAAACTGAACTGAACCTCCTCTCCTCTGCTTCTGTTTTGCCTTTGGAAGAGATTTCTTTTCAGGTGGGGAGGGGGAGTAGAACTCCTTAGCATCAGAGCGTATTAATAATCATAATAATATAGGAAATACTCTAAATGCTGTGATGGTCATTTTGAAAAATCCTTTCTTACAAGCACCTAGAAGCTAAGAGGAACATAGGTGCCAAATTCCAAGTTTGTAGGCTTTATGGTTCTGGAGATTTTGTGATGATGCATGAGGGGCATTTCGCTTTTATGTATGTATAGATATGTAACTGTTGTATATAAACCACTAGTTAAATGATTAAGTCTCTGTGTGCTGCATTTTGCTCCTGGGTTGTTTCATAATAACTCTGTCAAGGACCTTGGAGTACTCATCTCTAATGATCTAAGTGCTAGAGCCCACTGTAACTACGTAGCCAAAAAGACATTAAGAGTTGTTAACCTAATCCTACATAATTTTTTCTCTGGTAATATCACACTACTAACTAGAGCATACAAAACATTTGCTAGACCAATACTCGAATACAGCTCATCAGTCCGGAACCCACATTACGTATCTGATATTAACACAGTTGAGAAAGTCCAGAAATATTTCACAAGAAGAGTTCTCCACTCCTCTACTCGTTGCAGAATACCTTATGCCCCCAGATATGAAATTCTAGACCTAGAAAACCTTCAATTATGCCGCCTTCGGTCTGATCTAAGTATAGTACATACAATTATACATTGCAATGTCCTACCTGTCAATGAGTACTTCAGCTTCAACTATAACAACACAGGAGCAAACAATAGATACAAACTCAAGGTTAACCGCGCCAAACTTGATTGCAGGAAATACGACTTCAGCCACAGAGTGGTCAATGTCTGGAATACTCTACCTGACTCTGTGGTTTCTTCCCAAACCCCAAAAACTTTCACCTTAGACTGTCTACTATTGACCTCACCCCTTTCCTAAGAGGTCTGTAGGGGGTGTGCATAAGTGCATCAACGCACCTACCGTCCCTGTCCTATTGCTTCTTTTATTTTTCTTATATGTACCCATTTCATGTATTCATATCTATGTATATACTTATACCTATTATCTTGTATGCCATTGACAAATCAAATAAATTCTAAATACTGTCTACTATTGACCTCCCCCCTTTCCTAAGAGGCCTGTAGGGGGCATGCATAAACGCACCAACATGCCTACCGTCCCTGTCCTATTGTTTCTTTTTTATTTTTCTTATATGTATCCATGTATTCATAACTATGTTTTTACTTATACCTATTATCTTGTAAGCAATTGACAAACGAAATAAAATAAATAAAACATAATAGAAGTCATGCTGCAAACACTCTGATATCATCTCCTTCCCTCCCTCCCACCCACCCCAAACCAGTCTGAGCCCCTCACCATTTTTGACGGCGCGAGCTTGTCCGATCTGGCTCCCGTTGTGGGTGGCGATGGTGAGGGAGGGCAGAGGGACCTTGGGGGAAGCGAGGGTGGCCGGCGTGCCCGAGGGCGAGTAGCTGAACAGGGCAGCCCCAAACATCTGACGCCTCCCTTCCCGCCGGTTGCTATCGATGGCGGCTTGCAGCTCGCCGGGAGAGCTCAGGCCTCGCTTGTCGCATTCGTAAGGGTAGAGGTACTTCATGTACCTGCGGGGAGAAGCAGAGAGGTTGGCAGGGGCCACTTTGCATTGCCACGGCTGAGATGCTACATGGACATAGAACATTGGATCACAGGGATGGAAGGTGTTCTGACCCAGACCTTCCCAAGATCGCGAAGCCGACTCCTCGTCCCGATAAACCCCCCCTTTTATTTAGGTGAAAGGGAATTCCTCCCCAGCAAAGTCCCAGCAAACAGTCTTGCATGAGATTTCACAGTGACAGACCTTGATCAGGCTTGGAGAGTTGCCTGGCTGATATCTTTCAAACGCCACGCTGTAGCAGCAATTACATGGAAAGAAGTCAGGAACAGATCTTCACCCCAATGAATTGAACTAATTGTCTCCTGTAAACCCCACTCCGCTTTCGCTCCTTTTTATTCCCTCTGGGAGGGGCCATTCACCGTCCACCTGAGCTTTTATTTACCCTTGTTCCTTAGCTATTTCCTTCTCCTGGCAGCTCTGTGCATGGGCACACTGGGAACAGGTTCCAGCTGTTCTTCTTCCCCACTGATCTCTGACTCCGAAGGCAGCTGATAACTGTCAGATGGCCCTGGCCCCATCTCTGCTTCCGATGCAGAGGCCTCGTTAGAGCCTCCCCCAGACTCCAGGACTGGCCTAGGTTCCTCCACAATCTCCTCACTGTCCAATTCTCCCACCAGCTCCACTGGCCGCTGATGGGCCACAACAGAAGGGGCTTTGGAGGTCTTCTAGTCCAACCCCCTGCACAAGCAGGAGATCTTATATTATTACAAATGGCTGTCCCGTCTCTTCTTGGAAACCTCCAGTGATGGAGCACCCACAACTTCTGAAGGTCTTCTAATCCAACCCCTGCTCAAGAAGGAGGCCCTATGCCATCTTGGAAAATGATTGTCCAACCTCGTCTTGAAGACCACCAGGGACAGAGAACCCATTACTACTACAGGCAAACCGTTCCACTGATTAATTAACAGAATAATAGAGTTGGAAAGCACTTTGGGACTAGTCCAGTCCAGTCTTTTCCTGAAAACATCGCATGATGGAGCAGGCTTCTTCATATGAAAAGCCACACACGTGTCATACAACGTTTCAAGGTTTCCTACTGCTGCTCATTCTTGAAGTCTACAATGGGTGTCTCATCAATTACCATCAAATGAATGAATCAAATCCATCTCTCTCCCTCTCTCTCTCTCTCTCTCTCTCTCTCTCTCTCCTTTTCCATTTGTCACTTAAGACATGCAAAGAAGCAGAGCGGGTTTCACCTTTTCTAAGCCTCCCTATCCATGGCTTGGTCCTTCCCAAATTTCTCTAAAAACAACCTACATGTCTGGCCACTGCTCATTCTGCAGAGAAGAGCAACTAATTAAGGTGCAGGAGGCTAAAACATCCAAAGAACAGTTGCAGGAAATGGGGATGTCTAGTCTAATGAAAAGAAGGACTATAAAAATGATGTTGAGATTCTAGAAAGAGTGCAGAGAAGAAGCAATCAGGATGATAAGGGGACTGGAGGATGAAACATACGATGGACGATGGACAGTTGCAGGAACTGGGCCTGGCTAGTCTAGGGAAGAGAAGGACCAGGGGAGACAGGAGAGCAGCCTTCCAATGTTTGAGGGCTGCCACAGAGAGGAGGAAGGGGTCAAGCTATTCTCCAAGGCACCTGAAGGCCAGACAAGGAATAATGGAGGGAAACTGATCAAGGAGAGATTCAACCTGGAAATAAGGAGAAATTTCCTGACAGTGGGAACCATCAACCCATGGAACAGAAGTTGCCTTCAGAAGCTGTGAGAGCTTCATCCCTGGAGGCTTTCAAGAAGGGACCGGACAATCATTATCCAAGATGGCATAGGGCATCTTGCTTGAGCAGGGGTTGGACTAGAAGACCTCCAAGGTCCCTTCCAGAATCCTACGATGCTATGTTGTTCCATGCCCGTGTATAAAGAGATCCTCGCTCTCCTCAGCCTTCAACATCTCCAGTCATTGGTTGAAATGGGAGAAAGAAGAGAAGAGAAGAAAAGAAGGAAGGAAGGAGAAAGGAGGGAGGGAGGATGAGAAAGAAAGGGAGGGAGAGAGAAAGAAAGGAAGCATGTTCCACGCGCACCACAGACTCCGCGTCCCGGCCGCCATGACTCACTGTGTGCGGAGCGTGAAGGCCGCGCTGGTGATGGAGGTGGGCAGATTCAAGCCTTTGGTGATCTCCCGCCAGATCTTCTTGTTAATCACCTCCACCAGGCCTCCTTTCTCGGTCACCAGCCGATAGAGGGAGTAGAGATCCAGCACTTGCTTGGCCATGATGGGGATCCGGTTCACGGGGGTCCCTGGAGGGAGGGAGAAAGATGGACACCACACAGGAAAGGGTTTAAACAAGAAGCAGCAGAGGTGGCATTCAGTCGCTTCGGACCGGTTCTGGAGAACCAGGAGCGGAAACTTTGAGTAGTTCGGAGAACCGCCCAATCCCACCTCTGACTGGCCCCACCAACCCCATCTCTTCTCTGCCTCCCATCGAGTCCCAGCTGATTGGCTGGATCTCCTTTGGTTGCCCTGCACAGGAGAACGGAGCTGGAAAGCAGGTTAGCCACGCCCACCAAGCCACGCCCACGGAACCCGTAGTAAAAATTTTTGAATCCCACCACTGAGAAGCAGCCACCCAAATCAATGTTTCTCACCTTGGCCGCTTGAAGATGGGAGGACTTCAACTACCAAAATTCCCAAGCTGGCCATGATTTTGTGTCAATTTGTTTTTTATGCTCGATATTTTTTTTAATAAAAAAAAAATTCAGCTGCACCCCACCCCCCAGCGCTGCAATGCTGTGTAAATGTATTGGTTTTAACATATTGCAATTGTTTGCACTGTGGTATATTGTGCAAATGGTAAGCCACCCAGACTCATTGGTTGAAATGGGAGAAAGAAAAGAATAGAAAAGAAAAGAAAAAGGAAAGGAAGGAAGGAAGGAAGGAAGGAAGGAAGGAAGGAAGGAAGGAAGGAAGGAAGGAAGGAAGGAAGGAGAAGGGAGGGAGGATGAGAAAGAAAGAAAGAAAGAAAGAAAGAAAGAAAGAAAGAAAGAAAGAAAGAAAGAAGAAAGAAGGAAGGAAGGAAGGAAGGAAGGAAGGAAGGAAGGAAGGAAGGAAGGAAGGAAGGAAGGAAGGAAGGAGAAGGGAGGGAGGATGAGAGAGAAAGAAGAAAGAAAGAAGAAGAAGAAAGAAGAAAGAAGAAAGAAAGAAAGAAGAAAGAAAGAAAGAAAGAAAGAAAGAAAGAAAGAAAGAAAGAAAGAAAGAGGGAGGGAGGAGAGGAGAAAGAAAGGAAAGAAGGAGGGAGGGAGAGAGAGAGAAAGGAGAGAAAGTAAGAGGGAGGGAAAGAAAGTGAAAGAAAGGGAGGGAGGGAGGAAGAGAGAAAGAAAAGATGGATGAAGTGAGGAAGTGAGGGAGAGAAGGAAGGAAGAAAAAAGAAGAAAAGAAAAAGTAAGAGGGAGGTAGAGAGAGAGAGAAGGAAGAAAGAAAAAGAAAGGAGGGAGGGAAGGAGGGAGTGAGAGCGAGGGAAGGAAGAGAAAAGAAGAAGAAAAGAAAAAGAAAGAAAGAAAATAGACGGCTTCTTCATTTGGGGCACAATCTTGGAAGAAGGAAAATAAAGGAGAAAATGTGTCGCTCGTATTGTTTGAATGAGGGGTCCTTGGTGGTTTTCTGGCCGACTTTTCCTGCCTAGCCCTGATGCTGTTCCCTAGTTGGGTCACGAAACGTCGGCCGGGAAACCACCCAAGCTCTGACACCCCCGAGGACCCCTCACAAGCAAAAATGCTTGGCACCCATCGGTTCCCCCTCCAGCCTGGCAAGGGGAAGGCAGCAGGTCCCGAAGGGGGCTGTGATGAGACCCCCGGCCTCTCCCCACCAGAGACCCCCAGAGGCTCTTCATTAGCCCTGGATGTGCGGTGAAAATCTGTCGATGCCGGAAGGTTATTGGAATTGATTTCAGTTTAGCGGCTGATCCAGGGTGGCCGGCAAAGAGCATGCTAGGAGGGGCGGGGGCCGAGTGGGGTGCTGTGGGGTGCCAAGGGGGCTTCCCTCCTCTGGGGAGGGGGGCTCTGGGCAGGAGAGACCCCACCACCACGGCTCAGCAATTCAGCCGGGTGTTCTCAAAGTTCTCAGAGGGAAGTCAAGATCTGGCCAGGCAAGACCCCAACTTGGGGGAAGGCAGCCCTTGAACTTGGGGGGACGTCCCCTCTCTACCAAGGAGGAGAGTAGCAACCAAAACAGGGTGTGAAGTCTGCCCCCCTCCCCAGGTTTTTATCCCTGCATTCTGGACCCCTCGTCTGTTGTGTCCTAGGCCTCCCCAAAAAGCACTAAGCAGGCTCTTTGTCCTGGCAAAACCCCTTTTATTAAACGAAGGTGAATTTCTTGTGTTCACCTTCAGCCAAAGGCCTGGCAAACAGTCTTTCAAGGGTCTAATTAGGAGCACAGACCTCATCTAGCCTGGAGAGCTGCCAAGTAACTATTTCCAAACGCAGTGCTGACAAGGAAGGTCTCAGCACAGAGTCTCTGAGATGCACAGACAGATCTTCACGCTGCTGCAACGAACGGACAAATTGTTTCCTGCAAAAGCCCCCTCCCCTTTTGCTCCTCTTTTAATCCCTAGGGGAGGGGCCATTCACTCCCGAGTCGACCCTTGTTCCTTAGCTGTTCCCTTCTCCTGTTCCCTTCTCCTGGCAACTCTGTGCATGTGCATACTGGGAACAAGCTCCAGCTGTTCTTCTTCCCCACTGATGTCTGACTCCGAAGGCAGCTGATAACTGTCGGACGGCCCTGGCCCCATCTCTGCCTTGGATGCAGAGCCTTCCCCAGACTCCAGGATTGGCCCAGGTTCCTCCCCAATCTCCTCACTGCCTGACTCTGCTGCCACCTCCACTAGCCGACAACAGGCCACAACACCGTCGACCACTGAGACAGAGACAGCTACTTACCACCACAATTGAGTCCCACATATGTGTTGCTAAGCAAGGCAGTTGTTCAGGGAGTTTTGCCTCATTTTATAACCCTTCCTGCCCACCGTTGTTCAGCAAACGCCTCCCAAGTTGTTAAACGAATTGTGCTGCCATTAAGTGAATCTGGCCAATCCCACTGACTTCGCTTCTCAGAGGTCGGCTGTGACTCATTAAAAATGTTGATCAGGTGGCACGCACACACACACACACACACACACACACACACACTGGGGACACTGCAACCGTCATCAGTACGAGTCAGTTGCCAAGCAGCCGAATTTTGATCATGTGACCCCGGGAAGGGCAGGGGGTGCTGCAATGGTCATCAAATGTGAAAACTGGTCGTAAGTCCCTTTTTTCAGTGCAGTTTCAGTTGTAATTTTGAACAGTTACTAAATCAACAGTTGTAAGTTAAAGCATAGAATAACAGAATTGGAAGGGACCTTGGAGGTCTTCTAGTCCAGCCCACTGCTCAAGCAGGAAACCCTGTATCATTTCAGGCAAATGGCTGTCCAATCTCAAAAACCTCCAGTGATGAAGCAGCCACAACTTCTGGTGTCAAGCAGTTCCGCTGGTTAATTGTTCTCACTGTTAGAAAGTTTCTCCTCCGTTCCAGGTTGGATCTCCCTCTGAGGAGTTTCCATACATTAAATAAGAGAATAACAGCATTGGAAGGGACCTTGGAGGTCTTCTAGTCCAACTCCCTGTTTAAGCAGGAGATCCTATATCATTACAGACAAATGGCTGTCCAATCTCTTCTTTAAAATCTGCAATGTTGAAGCACCTGCAACTTCTGGTGGCAAGCAGTTCCACCGGTTAATTGTTCTCACTGTTAGGAAGTTTCTCCTTAGTTCTAGGTTGCTTCTCTCCTTCATTGCTTCTCTCCCTGATTAGTTTCCATCCATTGTTTCTGGTCCTGCCTTCAGGGGCTTTGGAAAATAAGTTGACTCTTTCATCTTTATAGGAGCCATTCAAATTGTACCGCTGCACCATAGAGAGAATCTTAACTTACTGCATCTCTGTATGGTTTGCCAATTGCACAGGGGCAGATAGCAAAATACTCCAGAGAGTTAATATCATTGCTCAGAAGATTATGGGTTGCCTTCTCCCCTCTTTGGAAAAGCTTTAGAGCTCCTGCTGCCTTAAGAAAGTTCAAAGAAAGTTCAAAACATTCTCAAAGATCCATCTCATCCTGGGAACCCTTTTTTTGAACTATTACCATCTGGCAGACGGTACAGAATAATAAAAACAAGGACAAATAGGCTGAAAAACAGCTTCTATCCCAGGACAGTAACTCTATTGAATTCTATTGTATAGTGCAATGTTGGTGTGGTGTCGGGGGCTTTCGGTTCAATATGTGAAGGGTGAAGGATGTGTGTTTGTGTTTGTGAACTGCCATAAAACTTGGCAAGCTACCACCAACACCAGACTGTCAATAGGAGCTGACAGTCAACTCAGGGGCACCATTTCTCTGAAGACCCTGGCTGCAAATCAGATGTCAGGATTCCAGCACTTACCCCACTTAAATCATGAATCTCACCTACCTCCAATGAGATTAGCTAAAATGTATCCCGACATGAATCTAGCATGCTGGAAGTTTAAAAAGACACAAGGTACTTTCTACCACATGTGCTGGTCCTGTCCAGAAGCTCAAAAGTATTGGACCAAAATAAGGCAATGGTTACAAGAAATTATTAAAAAAAACCAACAGAATTTGAACCAGAGTGCTAGGAATATTTAAAAAAGAAACATGAGAAAGGGATTAAATCTATTGTATTACACATATTAACGACGGCTAGAATATCATATGCACAATGTTGGAAGCAGAATAACATCCCCCTTGACGAATTGGTAACTCAAAATATTTTGGATTGTGCCGAAATGGACAAATTGACCCTGAAATTAAAAGATAAAGAAGAGTCTGAATATCATAAAATTTGGGATATATGGTATAATTGACTGGAAACTAGGTAAATAGAAAATAAAGAAACTTAAGCAAACTATAGACAAATGTATACAATCATATAACAATGTATATAAATGTAAATATGTATAAGAGATAAATATGTATAATACTGATGCTACAATAGTGTTAATGTTATGATTGACTTTTCCTTTTTAAAAATGTAAAAGAACAACGAAGTTTATTAAAATAAATAAATAAATCATGAGTCTCGAGCCAAACTTCCAAAACTTTTTCTCTGGTCTTTCAGAGTTGCCACCAGAAGCAACTGGTGCCTTGGGAAAAACTTGGAGATGAACTTCCAAACCCAGCAACTCTTTGATGGCCAAGGGGAGGAAGAGGCTTAAGGAGATGCCCAGTTCCTCAAAAGAGACTCCAGAAGAGCACGGGAGCAGCTGCCAAATTCGAAAGACAAAAGCAAAGCTTTTAATTTATACCTTCCTTTTCTTCCAGAAGAATGGCAAGAAACAAGGCCGGATCTGGGCGGCTGCGATCGAAGCTCCATCTATTTGGAGCAGAGAAACTCTTGTTTTTTCGCTTCCTTAATTTATGGGCATCTTATTGGCTGAGATATTCTTCATCAGCTTGAAAAATGACTTGCTTTATTCTTTCCCAGCTGCTCACTGTGGCTGTTTTTTTGTGTGTGTGTGTGTTTGAAAAAGTGTAAAATGGAGAAAGATGAAGATAAAGAGAAATAGCGAGCGTGAAAAAAAAGACGGCAGGAAAGAGAGAGAAACTGGCGCTCGGGTTTTGTACTCTGGAGCAAAGGCAGGAGGCTTGGAGTTCGGGGTGCAGCAAGGGGGGGGGGCTGCCTTTGTAAGGGGGTTCATGCAGAAAGGGGTTTGGGAAGAGATGGTCCATATGGAGTTGGGCACCAAAGGCCCTAGGGGATTTTAAGTCCTGTGGACCTCAACTCCCATACTGGCTGAGGAATTCTGGGAGTTAAAATCCCCAAATCTTAAAGTGGCCAAGCCTGGATACCCTTGGTCTGGGCAGAGAAGCTGCGTGGAGATGGTTTTTTTCTGGAAAAAGAGAAAGAAAGGAGGAGGAAGAGGAGGAGGAGGGGGGAGGAGGAGGACTGAGGGGTCCTTGTCGCTCACTGAACTTGGTGGTTTTCTTGCAGATTTCACGACCCAACTAGGTAATATCATCAGTGCTAGAAGGGCCATGTATATAAACAGAAAGCAACCTCTCTCCCTTCTAACAATGATGATGTTACCTAGTTGGGTCATGAAACATCTGCAAGAAAACAACCCAACTAGAGAGTACCAAGAACTTCACAGTCCTCCTCCTCAGTGGTGGGATTCAAAAAATGTTTACTAGCGGTTCTGTGGGTGTGGTTTGGTGGGTATGGCAGGGGAAGGTACCTACAAAATCTCCAGTCAGAGGCAGGTTCTCCGAACTATTCAAAATTTACAATACGGTTTCTCCAGAACTGGTCAGAACCTGCTGAAGACCACTCTGCTCCTCCTCCTCCTCCGCTACACAAACCCCTCTTCCTTATAACACTGATGGTGTTACCTAGTTAGGCAATAAAAACATCTGCAAGAAAGCACCCAAGCTCAGGGAGCATTCAGGACAGGGGTGGGATTCTACCAGTTCGCACCTATTCGCTAGAACTGGTTGTTAACCTTCTAAGCAGTTTGGAGAACCGGTTGTTAGAAGAAATGACTGGCCTAATCCTGTAAGGAAGGCAGGAAGGAAACAGTCTGGTGTTGCTTACAGAAACTGCCTCTCCTTAACCCTTATTACATTCCTAGCAGGACTAGACTTTCTGTCTCAGGAACTTCTCTGGAGTTTTTTTCCCCTCCTTTTCTGGTACTTTACTTGTGTGGAGGGACCATTCAAAGTTACAATGGCACTGAAAAAAGTGACTTATGACCATTTTTCACACTTACAACTGTTGCAGCATCCCCACAGTCATGAGAGGCCAGGCGAGGAGATGCGTGCCTCAATGTGATTGATGTTGAGTTGGCCACACCCAGCCAGTCACATGACCACCAAGCCATGTCCACCCAGTCACATGACCACCAACCCATGCCCACCACCTAAGCCACGCCCACAGATCCAGTTGTTAAAAATTTTGAATCCCACCCCTGATTCAGGATCCTCAAGTTCTCCTCCTCCTCCTCCCCCTCTTCCTCGCCACACAGCCTACTCCCTTCTAGCACTAATAACGTTACCTAGTTGGGTAATGAAATATCTGCAAGAAAATAACCCAACTCAGAGAGCACGAAGGCCTCCATGTTTAGGTGTCGCTCTCTTTCGAGATCAGGAACTTGAGGCCAGTGTGAATCCAGTTTTAATTCTTACAAAAGTGCCCGGGGGTGGGGGTGGGGAAACCTCTCCCCTCTGGAAGCCGAAACTAAGCCGTCTATCAACGCAGGCTGATAAACAGTGGATTCAGAAGAGTCCTCCACTCCTCTACTCACAGTAGAATTCCCTATGCCTCCAGGCTCGCAATTTTGGGCCTGGACACCCTAGAACTGCGCCGCTTGCGGTCCGATCTAAGCACGGTGCACAAAATTGCCTACCACAACGTCTTGCCTGTCAACGGCTTCTTCAGCCTCAACCACAATAACAACATGGGCAAACAACCGATACAAACTCAAGACAAACCACTCCAGAAAATACAACTCCAGCCACAGAGGGGTCAATGCCTGGAACTCACTACCTGACTCCGTGGTCACAGCCTTAAACCCCCAAAGTTTTAACCTCAAACTCCCTACCGTGGACCTCACCCCATTCCTAAGAGGTCCTTAAGAGGAGTGTGCATAAGCGCACCAGCGTGCCTACCATCCCTGTCTCGCTGTCCCCATTCATCTGTATTTACTCCCTTTGTTCCTGTTTATGTTCATACCTATACTTGCTATCTTCATTTTATTTTAATTTATTTTAATTTATTTATTTGATTTGCCAATCGCTTACAAGATAATAGGTGTAAGTATAAACATGAGTAAGAATACAGGAAATGGGTACGGATGAATGGGGACAATCGGACAGGGACGGTAAGCACGATGGTGTACTTATGCACACCCCTTACAGACCGGTTAGGAATGGGCATTCTCTCCTTTCCTTTCCTTCCTTCCTCCTGCTCCCTCCCTTTTATCTCTCCTCCCTCCTTTTTTTCTCCTTCCTTCCTTCCTTCCTTGTTCTTCCTTCCCCCTTCCTTCCTTCTTTCCTTCCTTCCTTCCTTTATTTTTTATTTATTTTTATGTATTTGATTTGCCAATCACTTACAAGATAATAGGTGTAAGTATAAACATGAGTAAGAATACAGGAAATAAGTACGGATGAATGGGGACAGTAGGACAGGGACGGAAGGCACGATGGTGCACTTCTGCACGCCCCTTACAGACCCCTTAGGAAAGGGCATTCTCTTTCTTTCTTTCTTTCTTTCTTTCTTTCTTTCTTTCTTTCTTTCTTTCTTTTTCTTTCTTTCTTTCTTTCTTTCTTTCCTGCCTTCTTTCCTCCCTCCTGCTCCCTCCCTTTTTTTATTCCTCCCTCTATTCTATTCTTTTCTCTCCTTCCTTGCTTCACCTTCCCTGTTCTCCTTCCTTTCCTCTTCCTTCCTTCCTTCCTTCCTTCCTTCCTCTCTCCCACTCCCTCCCTCCCTTTTCTCTCCTTCCTTCTTTCTTTCCTTCCTTCCTTTCCTGTTCTCCTTCTTTCCCTCTTCCTTCTTTCCTTTCTTATTTTTTATTTGATTTATTTATTTGATTTGCCAATCGCTTATAAGATAATAGATATAAGTATAAACATGAGCATGAATACAGGAAATGGGTACAGATAAATAGGGACAATAGGACAGGGACAGTAGGCACAGTGGTGCACTTATGCACACCCCTTGCAGACCTCTTAAGAATGGGTATTCTCTCCCTTCCTTCCTTCCTTCCTGCCTGCCTGCCTGCCTGCCTGCCTCCCTCCTCCCTCCCTCCCTTCTTTTCTCTCCTTCCTTCTTTCCTGCCTTCCTTTATTTTTTATTTATTTTTATTTGATTTGCCAATCACTTACAAGATAATAGGTGTAAGTATAAACATGAGTAAGAATACAGGAAATGGGTACGGATGAATGGGGACAATCGGACAGGGACGGTAAGCACGATGGTGTACTTATGCACACCCCTTACAGACCAGTTAGGAATGGGCATTCTCTCCTTTCCTTTCCTTCCTTCCTCCTGCTCCCTCCCTTTTATCTCTCCTCCCTCCTTTTTTTCTCCTTCCTTCCTTGTTCTTCCTTCCTCCTTCCTTCCTTCTTTCCTTCCTTCCTTCCTTCCTTTATTTTTTATTTATTTTTATGTATTTGATTTGCCAATCACTTACAAGATAATAGGTGTAAGTATAAACATGAGTAAGAATACAGGAAATAAGTACGGATGAATGGGGACAATAGGACAGGGACGGAAGGCACGATGGTGCACTTCTGCACGCCCCTTACAGACCCCTTAGGAAAGGGCATTCTCTTTCTTTCTTTCTTTCTTTCTTTCTTTCTTTCTTTCTTTCTTTCTTTCTTTCTTTCTTTCTTTCTTTCTTTCTTTCTTTCTTTCTTTCCTGCCTTCTTTCCTCCCTCCTGCTCCCTCCCTTTTTTTATTCCTCCCTCTATTCTATTCTTTTCTCTCCTTCCTTGCTTCACCTTCCCTGTTCTCCTTCCTTTCCTCTTCCTTCCTTCCTTCCTTCCTTCCTTCCTTCCTTCCTTCCTTCCTTCCTTCCTTCCTTCCTTCCTTCCTTCCTCTCTCCCACTCCCTCCCTCCCTTTTCTCTCCTTCCTTCTTTCTTTCCTTCCTTCCTTTCCTGTTCTCCTTCTTTCCCTCTTCCTTCTTTCCTTTCTTATTTTTTATTTGATTTATTTATTTGATTTGCCAATCGCTTATAAGATAATAGATATAAGTATAAACATGAGCATGAATACAGGAAATGGGTACAGATAAATAGGGACAATAGGACAGGGACGGTAGCACAATGGTGCACTTATGCACACCCCTTGCAGACCTCTTAAGAATGGGTATTCTCTCCCTTCCTTCCTTCCTTCCTTCCTTCCTTCCTTCCTTCCTTCCTTCCTTCCTTCCTTCCTTCCTGCCTGCCTGCCTGCCTGCCTGCCTGCCTGCCTCCTCCCTCCCTTCTTTTCTCTCCTTCCTTCTTTCCTGCCTTCCTTTATTTTTTATTTATTTTTATTTGATTTGCCAATCACTTACAAGATAATAGGTGTAAGTATCAACAAGAGTAAAAATACAGGAAATAAGTACGGATGAATGGGGACAATAGGACAGGGACGGTAGGCACGATGGTGCACTTCTGCACGCCCCTTACAGATCTCTTAGGAATGCATATTCTCTCCCTTTCTCTCCTCCCTCCCTTCTTTTCTCTCCTTCCTTCTTTCCTGCCTTCCTTTATTTATTATTTATTTTTATTTGATTTGCCAATCACTTACAAGATAATAAGTGTAAGTATAAACAAGAGTAAAAATGCAGGAAATAAGTACGGATGAATGGGGACAATAGGACAGGGACGGAAGGCACGATGGTGCACTTCTGCACGCCCCTTACAGACCTCTGAGGAATGGGGCGAGGTCTTGTACATGTTTGATAAACAAATAAATAAGTAAAGAGCCGGAAATAGATGGTGGAGGGAGCAACACACTCCACACACACACACACAAAGACACACACACTAAAAACTTCAAATTCCTCTGTGTCTCTTTTCTGCAGAACAAAACAGAGAGCAAGATTTCGGCCGGGAAGCCCCTTGGGGCTGTGGGAAGGGCCAAGTGAGAAGAAGCAACTGGCCAAACATGCTGGACTGGACTGGTCAGTCCCGGAGAGGCCTTCCTCTTCTCTGCCAAGGGTCATCCCACCCACCCAGGACTGAGCGGGGGGGGGGGGGGGGGGGCAAGGAGACCTCCTGAGCCAAGGAAAAGGGGCAGGCAAGGCTCCAGACTGCCCCCCCACCCCACCCAGCGTGGTTCAGATTACAGATAAACAAGAGTTGGAAGGGGGACCTTGTAGGTCATCTAGTCCAACCCTCCACCCCAGCAGGAGACGTCTTGTCTTTGTCTTCCGGTGCAGATTTGGAAGCTCCAGGAAAAGGAGGATGAGTAACCATTGTTGGAGGTTCCCAAAGGAAGGCTGGGAAACTCTTGTGTTTTTGAAGAACATTTGAGGGAGGGGTTCCAACGCCTGGGAGGGCTGGGGAGGGGTGAGGAACAGCCTCTTCTCCACCTCTACTTGGGGCCCTCCTCCTCCCCCTTTGCAATTCTGAGCCCCCAAACCCTCCCCCCCCCTAAAAAGAAATAACAAGGGGGCTGGCCCTGCAAGGGGAGGAAGATCAGGGCGAACCAGTTTCTCCGGAAACACCCAGCCTGGATAAATATTGTAAAAACAAACACACACACAACTTGTTCTTCCATGGTAGCTTCACCACCCAGCAATGTGGCGCCTGTGGCGAGACCGACAAATTTGTGGTTGTGAGTCACAAAAGGAGGCAGGTGTGTGTGTGTGTGTCCTGAATCATTTGAGACTTTCAAGAAGAGACTGGACTGCTCACCTGTCAGAAATGGTGTAGGGTCTCCCACTTGGGCAGGGGGTTAGACTAGATGACCTCCAAGGTCCCGCCCAACTCTCTTATATAAAAGTGACTTAGGACCATTTTTCACACTTACGACCATCGCCGCCTCCCCATCGTGGCAACTGACTCACATTTATGACGGTTTCCATGTATCGGGGTCCTGTGATTCCCTTTTGCGACCTTCTGACAAGCAAAGCCAATGGGGAAGCCAGGTTCACTTAACAACCGTGCTGATTCGCTTAACAACCAGGGCAAGAAAGGCCGTAACATGAGGCAAAATTCACTTAACAACTGTCCTGCTTAGCAACGGAAAAGTTGGGGTTCCGTGGCGGTCATAAACCGAGGACTGCCTGCAATCCATGAAAGGAAACATTAAAATCATTTTGTCTACGTAATGATTCCGTGCTACTTCCTCATTTGACCCCTCCAGCAGTCGCGGGAAAAAAGGATGCTGTGTTCTGTCCCAAACCTGGTTCCAAGAGAGCAAACACGAGACAAAGGTAACAGCACAACCTTTTAATGTTTCATTTACTTCACGGTTAAAAGGCTGCTTCCAACTAATTAGCTCCGATAAGGAAGAGCCCTGCCAAGTTTTTGCAAGGCGGCCAAGAACAACAGATAAAGTTACTCAACAATAAATCAAAAAGTTTCCAATCACCAACTTGGATATTCTAACGTCCACTATGCTCCAGTATCAAACTTCTTTGCTTCCTGCAAAGAACTCCGGTTTCTCAGCTGGCTTTTATCCCTTAAGGGAGGGGCCATTACCTTGCAGCCTTACTCCCGAGTTGCCCGTGTTGCTGTAGCTTCTCTTTCTTGTGAGCAATCCTGCGCGCGCTCACCCAGGGCACAGGCTCCTCGGGGGCCTCTTCCTCACTGCTGCCAGCCTCCACAATCTCCAAAGGCAGCCCTCCACTCCCTGATGGTCCTGGCCCCATCCCTGCATTCCACGCAGGCCCCTCACCTGAGTCCTCGCTCTCCGAGACCTCAGCCGTCCTCACCTGCTGCCGGCGAACCACAACAATGGGGTGAATGGCATGGAAACAGGTGAGAGGAAGTCCCCAGTTGGAGTTAACCTTCAGGTGTATAATTTGTACAGTTCTGGTGTCAATTCCACTCCGCTTCTGATCTTGCTGGGGACAATTCTGGTTTCATTTGTCCACACAGATTCTCTATCCTCCAAAGGTGTTTTCCTTTTTTCAGGAAGCAACTGGACTTTCTTGATTTTTCTTTGAAGACATTTCGCTTCTCATCCAAGAAGCTTCTTCAGCTCTGACCGGACGATGGGGAAGGGAAGGATTGATACTCCTTGCAGACAGCTTTGGTCATTTGCATCCTTTCAGAGGGTCGTTGAGGCCACTTGGAGGTTTCTCTGTGTCCTCAGGGTCACCAGAGTGGTGCAAATGGTTTCTGCAATTTTGGGGAAATCTATTGGAAATTGAAGACTACAGGAACCATTTGCTCCACTCAGGTGACCCTGAGGACACAGAGAAACCTCCAAGTGGCCTCAACGACCCTCTCAAAGGATGCAAATGACCAGCTGTCCGCAAGGAGTATCAATCCTTCCCTTCCCACCATCCGCTCAGAACCGAAGAAGCTTCTTGGATGAGAAGCAAAATGTCTTCAAAAGAAAAAAAAAACCAAAAGTCCAGTTGCCTCCTGAAAAAGCACCTTGGGAATATTAGCTATCCAATTTGGGATGGACACCGTTTAAATGTTGTGGGAATAAGAATGGATTTTCAGGGAGAAAAATTGCAGACTGCAGGAACCATTTGCAACTACTCAGCTGACCCTGAGGACACAGATGGAATCTCCAAGGGGCCTCAAGGACCCCCTAAAAAGGATGCAAATGACCAGCTGTCCGCAAGGAGTTTCAATCCTTCCCTTCCCCACCATCCGCTCAGAGCCGGAGAAGCCTCTTGGATGAGAAGCGAAACGACTTCAAAAGAAAAAGAAAAAAAAACCCAGAAAATCCAGTTGCCTCTTGAAAAAAAGCCCCTTCGGACAACCATTTTCATTCATGCCACCAACTTTCCAGCAACTTTTTTGGATTGCCTTTCTCTCAGTCTTCCCAGGTAAGGGCTGGGAATCGATGCCGGCCTACTCTGCAGGGTTGTCGGGAAGTCCTACTTGCAAGATTCCTTATTGAAAATAAAGAAATCAATGGGTATGAATTTATTTTTTTTATGAAGGAGAAGAGAGATCAGATATCAGTCTTCCAATATCTCAGGGGCTGCCCCAAAGAAGAGGGAGTCAAGCTATTCTCCAAAGCCCCTGAAGGCAGGACAAGAGGCAACGGATGGAAACTAATCAAGGAGAGAAGCAACCTGGAATTGAGGAAGTTTCTGCCATTAACCAGTGGAACAGCTTGCCACCAGAAGTTGTGGGTGCTCCATCTTTGGAGGTTTCTAAGAAGAGATTGGGCAGCCATTTGTCTGTAATGATATAGAGTCTCCTGCTTGAGACAGGGGTTAGACTAAATGACCTCCAAGGTCCCTTCCACCCCTAGAATTCTTGGATTCTATGGTCTCTAAAGGCTGCATTTTCTGTATTTCCCTGGCAGTAAGGACTGTCATTTTATTATCACTTTGTTCCTCTGGCACCACTAACCCTTTGTCTGAAACGACAGACGGTTTCTTGCTCGAGAAGTGGGGTTGGACTACGTGACCTCTAAGGTCCCTTCCAACTCTATTGATTAATCCGTGGAACCCCTTGCCACCAGAAGTTGTGGTTGCTCTCTAACAGTCAAAGTTTTCAAGAAAAGGTTGACAACCATGTTCTGGAATGGAGTGGTGTTTTCTCTTTCAGCCAGGGGTTGGACTAGATCAGGGATCGCCAACCTTTTGGACCTCAGGGACCACCAAACTCATAATTTTAGATCCCAGGGACCACTAACTGATTCTGTGGGCGTGGCCTAATTTGTGGGTGTGGCTTGGTGGTCATGTGACTGGCTGAGCATGGCTTGTATGTAAATATTATAAATATTTATATAAATATGGAATTTTTTATTTTAAAAAGAGAGCAACTTTTACCCAAAATCAGGCAAAGCAGGCAGGCAGATTGAGTTGCTCACAGAATCACAGATTCATTCAGAGATCTATCTATCTGCCATCGGCTAGCTCAGTCTGTCACATAAAATTTGCTTGTAAGCAAACTCACAAAATTAACTCACAACACACCATGTATGTAAATATTGATTTTTTTTATTAAAAAAAGAGCTACTTTTACTCAAAATCAGGCAAAGCAGGCAGGCAGATTGAGTTGCTTGCACTGTCCAGCCAGTGTATGGGAATTGGATAGTTAGTTAGCAATTGTGAGCTATCCCCTTAAGGGAATGCATCATGGTAAATGTAGTTAAGGTATCCTGGGAAATGTAGTCCTTGTCACGTGACCACATCTGTAATTCTGATTGGTCACTAAATTGAACCCTTGATGGGTTGCAGGACGTTTCCTCACTCTTGCCTGAACTCAAAGACTCGTGGTAAATGCTTTACCACTACGAGCTGGGAGAAAAGGGATAAGAAGATAACCATCTTTTTACCTACGAGACAGATATGCAAAGGATTGGTCATTAAAGAAGAACTTTGTCACAAATGTGAGTTATGAGGATACCTGATGAACCAATAATAAAGACTTTGTATGAATGTTTTGTTGAGTTTATCTACCTGCATCTGCACAGAAGACAAAATCTACCACTGTACAGAATACAGAACAGTAAAAAGATGAATCACAGATTCACTCAGAGATCTACCTATCTGCCATCGGCTAGCTCAGTCTGTCACATAAAATTTGCTAGCAAGCAAACTCACAAAATTAACTCACAACACACCATGTATGTAAATATTGAATTTTTTATTTTAAAAAAGAGCAACTTTTACCCAAAATCAGGCAAAGCAGGCAGGCAGATTGAGTTGCTCACAGAATCATTCAGAGATCTATCTATCTGCCATCGGCTAGCTCAGTCTCTCAAATTTGCTTGCCGTGAGTCTGCACTGAATAACAGAACCTTCAGTCCTAAGGGAGGTTCGGCTGTGCTTAAAAGCAGAGCTGAAGATCTAAAGACTAGCTAGAAAGCAAGAAATCCAACCATTTCCTGCTTCCTAGCTAATCTAAATGACCTCCAAGGTCCCTTCGGTTCTATAAGATGCCCATTTGGGCAAGGATGGCAGCAGCCTTACTCCCTCTTAAGGCAAGGGGCTGCAGGGCCATCCTTCCCAGCCAGCATGGAGGGGAAGCACAAAATCCTGGAGTCACAGTGTGTGTGACTCCACACACACACACAATTTGAGGTTCAAATTGTGCCGGAAAAGCGGATCTCGTTCCCAGGACCAGGAGGCAGGCAGAGAGTGAGATTTCTCTCCTCCAGGCAAAAGGCGGGGTGGGCACCTTGCCCCTTATCTCTCCTAGAGGCAATCGATGGGCATCAACAGACCTGCCCCCACCCCAGGAGAATCAGCACCCCCCACCCCACCCCCTGGGGGATTCGATCCCCTGCAGCAGCCTCACAAAGGGCTTCCCAATAGAGATGGAGAGCCACAAGGAAAGCTCTTAATTAGCGCCCTTATCGCGGGCAGGAGAAAGCCGCTTAATTAGTTCAGGGAGAATAATGAGGGCCGGGAGCACCGGAGGGGGGGGCGCGTGCATCTTGGGGGAGGGGGGCACTTCGGTCACCTGCAGGCGGCCCAGATCCATCCTTCCTTCCTCCCTCTGTCCCTCCCTCCTGTCTCCTTCCCTTCCTTCTTCATCTTCCCTCCCTCCTTCCTTAGTTTCCTCTTTCTTCTTCATATCTTCCCTTCTTCCTTCTTCCTTCTCCCTCCCTTCCTTCTTTCCTTCTTCAGTCTTTCCTTCCTTCCCTCCTTCTTCCTCATCCTTCATCTCCCTTCCTTCTTCTTCCTTTTCCTTCTGTCTTTCCTTCTCCCTTCTCCCTTCCTTCCTTCTTTCCTCTTTCTTTCTTTCCTTCCTTCCCTCCCTCCCTTCCCTCCCTCCTTCCCTTTTTCTCACATCTTCCTTTCTTCCTCCCTCTCTCCCTCCATTCCCTTCCTTCTCCTTTCCTTCCTTCCTTTTCCTTCCTTCCTTTTCCTTCCTCCCTCCCTCCATCCCTCCCTGATCAAAATTCGGCTACTTGGTGGCAACTGACTTATATTTATGACGGTTGCAGTGTCCCGGGGGGGGTCACGAGACCCCCTTTTACGACCGTCTGACAAGCCAAATCAAGGGGGAAGCCAGATTCACTTAACGACCGTGTTACTCACTTAAGGAATACAGCAATTCACTTAACAACCGGGGCAAGAAAGGTCGTAAAACGAGGCAAAACTCCCTTAACAAATCTCTCAGCAACATAAATTTTTGGGGCTCGGTTGTGGCTGCAAGTTGAGGGCTCCCTCTGGTCCTTGGCGCTTCCCATGTTTGCGGGAGTAATCAGTGAATTCTGCATAAGCTCAGAGGCACCCTTGCCGACAGCGTCCTTCGCTTGGCGTTGGGAGAGAAGCCGAGGGAGTTTGATTCGCCCTGCTCCGGCTGCCATCTTGACTTCTTTGACCCCCCCCCACCTGCGGCCGCCCTGGGGGTGGAGTGGGGGGGGCTTTATTCAGCCCCAAAGCCGTTGAATGGCAGCCCTGATGGAGCCCCCCCCCTCTTCCGGCCTTGGAAATCGGTGCTGGGTTTTCTCATCGCCCAGATTGGGCTGCAGAGGAAGCTCCAGCAATCGAGGGGGCTCGATAAACGCTTTAACCTCTGACCTCGCCTGTCCCCCCCCCCAATGGCCTCTGATGCCAATCCAGCGGTTGCCCTCAATCAAAGCCCTTGGCCAACCCTTGGCTGGACTGACGGACGGACAGAGGAAGCGGCTGTGCTCGCTCGATCAGCCTGACAGGCAAAGGCCGAGGTTAATGGGGGGCTAATTAAGTGGGGGGGGGAGTGTAGGGATTGCTCTGGGATGGGAAGAAGGGAGGGAGGGAGAGAGAAGGGAGAGGAGAGGAAGGAAGGAAAAGGAAGGAAGGTTCTTTTGACGTAAGGGAGGGTGGCAGAGAGGGAGGGAGGGAGAGGAAGGGAGGAAATGGGAGGGAGGGAGGAAATAGGAATGAGAGGAAGGAAGGAAAGAGAGGAAGAAGATTCTTTTGATGTAAGGGAGGAGTTGGGAAGGAGGGAGGGAATTGGAATGAGAAGAAGGGAAGGACGAAGGGAAGGAAGGAAGTGAAGAGGGGAGGAAGATTCTTTTGATGTAAAGGAGGGAGGGAGAAGATGGGAGGGAGGAGGGAGGAAATGGGAATGAGAAGAAAGAAAGGAGGAAGGAAGGAAGGAAGGAAGGAAGGAAGGAAGGAAGGAAGGAAGGAAGGAAGGAAGGAAGGAAGGAAGGAAGGAAGGAAGGAAGGAAGGAAAAGAGGAAGGGGCGAGGAAAGGAGAGGAGGGAGGGAGGGAGGGAGGGAAGGAGGGGAGGAGGGAATGGGAATGAGAAGAAGGGAGGAAGGGAGGGAAGGAAAGGAGAGGAGGGAGGGAGGAAGGAAGGAGATGGGAGGGAGGGAGGGAAGGAGGGAATGGGAATAAGAATGAGAAGAAAGGAGGAAGGGAGAGAAGGACCCTCCACTCACCTCGCTTCTGCATGAAGCTGAAGAGATCGTCCAGAAACTCCTTCCGCTTGGGGTCTCCGTCCAACTCGTAGAGCTGCAGAGGGGGAAGAAAGAGGGGGTGTCAGTGGGGGGGGGACTGACAAGAGAAACCCCCCCCCCAAGAGAAGCTGGAAGGGCAGCGAGGCCTGGGTAAGCCGCTCAGACTCGCTTTGCGTAATGAGTTGGGCGGCGTATGAAGAGGAGAGAGAAAAAGGCAGCTCTAATCCTGAGTGCAGAAGACCCCCCCCCCAATTCTGTATTACTCAAGATGGGGGTGTCCCTCCTCCTTCTTTGGGGGGGGGGGCATTGTGTGTTTTGTCCAGTTTTCCTCTTCAGCCCGTCCCAGGATCTCTTAGTGGTCTCCCCACCGCATCCAACCCAGGCAGCTGCTTTAAGTGCCCCCAGGCATCCTGAATTCCCCCCACCACCTATTTCCAAGACTCCCCCTCCCCCACCCGAGGGTGCTAGCAACACACACACACACACACACACAGAGGAGACCTTCACTAACAAAATTGTTCTTTTGGGAATTTAAATATCATACATTTTCTTCCTTCCTTCTTCTCCTTCCTCCACCTCTCCTTCCTCCTTTCTTTCTTTCCTTCCTTCCTTCCTCTTCCTTCTTTCTTTCTTTCCTTCTTTCCTTCTCTCCCTCCTTCCTTCCTCTCCTCCCTCTCTCAATCCACTCCTTTCCCTTCCTTCTCCTCCCTCCATTCCACTCCTCCTTCCTTCCTGTTCCTTCTTTCCTGCTCCTTCCTTCCTTCTTCTCCTCCCTCCACTCCACCTCTCCTTCCTTCTTTCCTTCCTTCCTTCCTCCTTCCTTCCCTCCCTCCATTCTTCTTTTCTTCCTTCTTCTTTTCCCTTCCTCCCTTCCACTCTTTCTTTCCTTCCTTCCTTCCTATTCCTTCTCTCCCTCTCTCCCTCCCTTCCTTCCCATTTTCCTTTCCTTTCCTTTCTTTCTTTCTTTCTTTCTTTCTTTCTTTCTTTCTTTCTTTCTTTCTTTCTTTCTTTCTTTCTTTCTTTCTTTCTTTCTTTCTCTTCTCTCTCTCTCTCTCTCTCTCCCTCCCTCCCTCCCTCCCTCCCTCCCTCTCTCTCCCCCAACTCTGGACAACTCCCCCTCCAATCTTAAAACAACAAATAAAATTTATTTATTTATTTATTTATTTATTTATTTATTTATTTATTTATTTATTTATTTATTTATTTATTTATTTATGATCCTATTAAAACTATCAAAGTAAGCATTCTCGGCTCTCCTGTCCTATTTATTCTTCATTTCTCTTTTCTCTCCTTCCTTCCTTAACCCACCAAAAACATTATCTGCTATTTTCCATTTGCTGCCCAGTAAAGGACTGAGCCCCCCCTCCCCCCCCAAAAATCCTCTCTTCCAGCCAAGGGGTGTCCAGAGGTGAACTGAGACCCTCTCTGGGATGGGGGCTAAGCGCTGGTTACCCCCTCCAGCATCAGGGTGGGTTTCTAAACCTTGCAAAAAAATAAAAAATAAAAATCAGCAATCTGCTTTCTTCCTGGGCTCCCATCCCTGCCCTTCTCTTTCCTTCCACCGAGAGCCCCCTCCTCTGCCCCACGAGAGCCCCCTCCTCTGCCCCAGAACAAGCGTGCTTCCAACCTGCATGGGTTTGGGCCCCCTCCCCAATTCCTGAAGCTTGCAAGCTGCAAAGGGCAGCTCCATTTCCGCCTCTTCCGGCTGAGCCATGATGGATGGAGTTCGCTCGCCAGGGACCCCCAAGGGAGCCAGAGCTGACTGCCCCCCCCCTCCCCACTGCAGCCTCCCACCCCAGGGTTGGCCTTTGACCTCTGCTGCGGGTGGGAGAGATAAATATTGGATGACAGTCCCCTGATCTCCGCTCAGCCTTTGCTGACACCTGTAGGGATTACATGCAAAGCCCAGCCCTTCCGCCCTGCCCCCCCCCTCCCTCCCCTTCATCAGGGCAATTAGCAAGAAGGGGGCAGCTCCCGGATGACCTCTGACCTCTCTTAGCATCCGGGAAGGAAAATTGATGGGGGAGAAGGAGGGGGAAGCCCTGGGCCTCTTCCGATCCCCCGGGAGTTTGAGAGGGAAGACTCACAACTCCACCACCGAAGTAAAAAACAGGTTTAGGAGCCAAACACAATCCCAGGCTGCATCAACAGAGGGATAGAATCAAACAGATTAACAGAGTTGGAAGGGACCTTGGAGGTCATCTAGTCCAACCCCCCCTCCCTCTGCCCAAGCAGGAGACCCTACACCGTTTCTGATGGATGGCAGTCCAGCCTCTTCTTGAAAGCCTCCAGTGATGAAGCTCCCACAACTTCCGAAGGGAACTCCTGCTCCATTGAATATGGAACAACAGAGTTGGAAGGGACCTTGGAAGTCATCTAGTCCAACCCTCTGCCCAAGCAAGAGACCCTATGTCATTTCTGGCAAGTGGCTGTCCAGTCTCTTCTTGAAAACCTCCAGTGATGGAGAAGGGAGGGAGGGAGGAAGGAAGGAAGGAAGGAAGGAAGGAAGGAAGGAAGGAAGGAAGGAAGGAAGGAAGGAAGGAAGGAAGGAAGGAAGGAAGGAAGGAAGGAAGGAAGGAAGGAAGGAAGGAAGGAGAGAGAGAGAAGAGAGGGAGGGAGGAAGAATAGTAGAATAACAGAGTTGGAAGGAAGTAAGGGAGGGAGGAAGGGAGGAGGGAGGGAGGAAGAATAGTAGAATAACAAGAGTTGGAAGCGACCTTGTAGGTCATCTAGTCCAACCCCACCATCCAAGCGGGAGACCCTACAGCATTTCTGACAGATGGCAGTCTGTTCTCTTCTTGAAAGCCTCCAGGGATGAAGCTCCCACAACTTCTGAGGGCAACTTCTGTTCCATGGGTTGATTGTTCTCACTGTCAGAAAATTCCTCCTTATTTCCAGGTTGAATCTCTCCTTGTTCAGTTTCAGATCACACTTAATAGCACTTTATAACGCCTTAGTAAGGCCACAGTTGGAATATTGCATCCAGTTTTGATTGCCACTATATTAAAAAAAGATGACCATGAGAGTCGTAGTAGACAATCCCTTCAATATGAGCCAGCTGTGTGCAGCAGCTGCCCAAAAAGCCAATGCAATCCTAGGCTGCATAAACAGAGGGATAGAATCAAGATCACGTAAACTGCTAGTACCACTTTGTAATGCCTTGGAATAATGGATCCCGCCAGAAAGGAGTCTTGGGAACCCTGCAAGGCCTCCTGCTCCAAGAGGCTGTGCCAGCGTGACAAGTCTCCCAAAGACTCATTTCTGGCGGAGTTTGGGGGAGAGAAAGAAAGACTTCGGCGGCTTCTGCTGCTTTCCTTGCATGAAGCCAAAAGTCTCTCTCTCTCTTTCTCTCTTTCTCTCTCCCTCTGAGAACGGAGCTGGAGGCGGTATCCTGCGATCCCAAATGAAGAACGATCGATCGGTAGGAAAACAGGGATGGGGGGTTTTCCTGCAGGCTTTTGGGGGGATTTTCCCAGGGTCTCTGGTCTGCGGGATTTAAAAGTATGAGTTTGAGGGTCCCTGAGGTCCAAAAGATTGGCGACCCCTGGACTAGATGACCTCCAAGGCCCCTTCCAACTGTTATTCTGTTAATTAATCAGTGGAACAGCTTGCCTTCAGAAGTTGTGGGTGGAGGTTTTCAAGCTTGGACAACCTTTCATCCAGAATGGCATAGGATCTCCTGCTTGAGCAGGGGGTTGGACTAGAGGACCTCCCAGGTCCCCTCCAACTCACTTATTCTGTATTCTACTCTGAGGATTTGCACACCGAGGTTGGAAGATTGTGCAAGTGAGGCTGTTAAGAGAATTGGGTTTGGCTATGGAGCAAGATATTATTTGTTTGTTTATAAAATGTATTAGCCGCCCATCTTACCACAACAATAACTCTGGGGCATCATATTAAAACATAGAACTGCATAATTTGTAATAAAAATAATTACAATATTATACAGGTGGCCTTCAGCTTACTCGTTTATTCATTTAGTGACTGTTTAAAATTTGGCACAAGCAAGATGAAAAAGAATATTATCAAATATGGGATATATTTTACCAATGGTTAGACAAGAAAATAGAGAAATATAACATAATATAATATAAATATAACTTAATAGTTAAGATAATATAATGTAATGATATGTTATAAGTTATTACTACGGAAAGAATTATAATATGATAATCTATGCTTAATTGTTTGGGAATGAATGATACTATAAACTAGGCTTTATAATAGTTGATTCTTGCTCGAAAAGGATGAGGTGAATTTGTAATTACAGTCTGATAATGGTTTGATAGCAATATGATACTCAGCGAACAGTAGTTATATACAATATGAATTGTAATGTAAAAACAGGATGGAATGACTGCTGATATTGTGCACAAGAGATATGGAGCAACCAACACACAGTATAATGGCAAGGTTTTATTTAATGTTGTATGTTTTGTGTTTCTTTATGTTTGTTGTTTAAAATTTAAAAAAAATAAAAATAAAATAAAGTAACAACGGCACTGCAAAAAAGTGACTTACAACCATGTTTCACAGTTACGACCGATGCAGAGTTCCCCATGGTCACGTGATCAAAACTCAGACATTCGGCAAGTGACTCGTATTTATGACGGTCCCAATGTCCCCAGGGGGCCACGTGATCCCCTTTTGCGACCTTCTGGCAAGCAAAGTCAACAGGGAAGGCCAGATTCACTTAACAACCGGGCTACCCACTTAACAACGGCAGCGGTTCCCATGGCAAGAAAAGTCATACAATGGTACAAAACTCCCTTAACAACCATCTCACTTAGCAATGGAAATCATGGGCTCAACGGTGGCCTTAAGTCGAGGACTCTCTGCATAATTTATATATTTAAGGTTAAGCCCAAAGGTGCATTGTTTTAATCAACTGGACTTTCTGGTTTTTCCTTTTGAAGACGCTTCGCTTCTCATCCCAGAAGCTTCTTCTGCTCTGACTGGATTGGTGTGGGAGGGAAGGATTGATGCTCCTTGCAGACAGCTGGTCATTTGTATCCTTTTAGAGGGTCGTTGAGGCCACTTGGAGGTTTGTCTGTGTCTCCAGGGTCACCTGAGTGGTGCAAATGGGTGTGAAGCCTTCTTGGATCTGCTGAAAGGACTGTGTTGTGGACTCCACACCCATCTGCATTACTCAGGTGTTCCTGAGGACATAGATAAACCTCCAAGTGGCCTCAACGACTCTCTAAAAGGACCCAAATGACCAGCTGCCTGCAAGGAGTATAAAGGGTCACCTCATTAGTGAAATGGTTCCTGAAGTCTGCAAATTTTTCCTCTGGAAATCCAGAGTTGATCAAAGAAAGAAACACAAATGACTTTTGTCCCAAAAGTGCTTTTTTTTCCCATGAGGCTATTGGACTTTCTGTTTTTTCTCTGAAGACGTTTCACTTCTCATCCCAGAAGCTTCTTCAGCTCTGACTGGATGGTGGGGAAGGGAAGGATTTACTGTATATTCCTTGCAGACAGCTGGTCATTTGCATCCTTTTTAGAGGGTCATTGAGGCCACTTGGACATTTTTCTGTGTCCTCAGGGTCACACTGAGTCGTGCAAATAGGTGTGGAGCCTTCTCGGGACTACTAAAAGGATTGTGTTGTTGAGCTCTGTTTCCTGAAGGATGTTCCAGCAGCTCCAAGAAAACTCCACGCCCATTTGCAACTACTCAGGTGACCCTGAGGACACAGATAAACCTCCAAGTGGCCTCAATGACTCTCTCAAAGGATGCAAATGACCAGCTGTCCACAAAGAGTATCAATCCTCCCATCTTCCACCATCCAGTCAGAGCTGAAGAAGCTTCTGGGATGAGAAGTGAAATGTTTTCCAAAAGAAAAAAATAAGGAAGTCCGGTTGCCTCCTGAAAAAACAAAAAGGCAACATTGGGGCAACCAGGACTTGGAAGATGGAGAATCTCTACAGAGACAGAAGGTTGAGGCACGCTGCCAATCCTACCCAGCGCCCTGCACACTCTCAGCACGGAGTAAACTTTCACTGCAAGCGGGAATTAAGTCACTCCGACGGGGGAAGAAAAGGGGGGAAATCCCTTGACTTGGCCAGGCCTGCCTGCCTTCGTGCCAACTCTCGCCTTCGGGCTGGACTTGGCGACCGATCCTGCCGGCGATTTGCATTCCTAAGTGTCCGAGGAGCTGCCAGCCAGGGCTCAAGATGTCGTCAATCAGGACTTGAGGTCACCGGCTGTTCTACAGCTTGGCACGGCAGCGGATGGGAAAGGGCGCCGTGCCAGCTGAAAAAGGCACCAGCTCAGCAAGAAACGGCGGTTAACCCTTGAACGGGCTTGTGTGTGTGTGGGGGGGGGGGGGGCACAGCCAACCCACCTGCCCTCCCCGTCTCTTTGAAGAGCTTCTGCCACCATAAAGGGGGGGGGGGGCAAAGAGACTGGACAATCGTTTTTCTTTTAATAAAAGTTATTTATTTTTATCACCAACCACAAAAACAAACATAAAACCTTCTTTCTGTTCCACAGTGTGTCCATTGGGTGCATATTTCTTCGTGCCCAAAATAGTACCATACCTATTTAACTTGTATATATTAATTGTTCTTATCAATAGTTTATATCACACATGTCACTTATTCTATTACCCTTAACTTTTAAGTCCTTAACTTTCAATAGTATATTTCGAGGTTCGTTTTCTTACTCTATCTAACCCATCTATTTATCAGTAACAATATGTTATGCTCTTCTTGTAAAATTCAATTCTTTACTCTTCTATCCAACCATTCATAAAATAGATTCCAAATTTTATAATAGTCTTTTTCTTCTTGTTCTCTAATCACCATTGATAATCTACTCATTTCTGCACATTCCATTATTTTCTTAATTATTTCCTCTGGGCAATCATTGAGCTGATTGTCTCTCTCTCTTTCACACACACACACAGGGTCTCCCGGTAGAATAAGGGGTTAGACTAGAAGACCACCAAGGTCCCTTCCGGCTCTGTAGTCTATGTTTTCAAACTCTGAAGGCTTTTGGGCAATGGGAGGAATGACGGGGGAGGGAGGGGAAGAAGGGTGGGAGGAGGAGAGCTGGACCTGAATCCAGGACAGCCCAGAAAGAGGGGACAGCTGGAGGCCACTCCTCTGGAAACAATTCTCAATTTCACTAATCAATATGGTTGAAAAGAGGGGTCCTTGGTTGGATCTGAGCTTGGTTGTTTTCTTGCAGACATTTCATGACCCAACTAGGTAACATCATCAGTGCTAGGAGGGTTAGGGTTAGGGTAGGCAAACCACCACTTTCTTCCAGCACTGTTATCTAGCTGGGTCATGAAATGTCTGCAAGAAAACAACCAAGCTTAGAGACCACCAAAGACTCCACGGTCCATCCTTCCCCCTCCTCCTCCTCTTCCTCCTCCTCCTCCTCAACTCCACCTTCTAACACTGATGATGTTACCTAGCTGGGTAATGAAATGTCTGAAACAAAACCACAAAACTCAGAGAGCACCAAGGACCCCACAGGTCTTCCTCTTTCCTCCTCTTCCTCCTCCTCCTTTCCCTTCTAGCATTGATGACGTTCCCTAATTGGGTCATGAAATGTCTGCAAAAAAACAATCAGAGAGCATCAAGGACCCCACAGTCCTTCGCCTTCTCCTCTTCTTCCTCCTCCTCCTCCTCTCCACAAACCCCACTCCCTTCTAGCACTGATAATATTACCTAGCTGGGTCATGAGACGTCTGCAAGAAAACCACCAGGGAGCTCTCATTTCAACAACCAACCAGCCCTCTTTATCACAATCTCGGCGAACAGCCTGACACCCATAAAAATAGACATTTGCATCACATCCAAGCAGCCATTCTTGGTGCTCCATAGCTGGAGATCCTTGGAAGGAGAGGACCCCAAATGCATTGCTAAACAAAGCTGAAAATTAAAGGGTGCATTGGACTTCATGATACATCCAACCTATCACTGGCCATAGGGGGACCCCTACTATCTTATAAACTGCCCCCCCCCAAAAAGGTTTCCTCCACACCAGCCTAGGAGACAGGCCCATCTGTTGGGGTGCACCTGCTCTGGACCAATCATTAGCCAGGATCTAAAAGCATTTTAATAAGCACCAATGAAAGCAACAGGAGAAGAAATTACTAAGCGCTTTCTCGCACCCAGGATACAGTGTTTATTTAATTACTCACACATACACACGGACGGACGGAGATAAATAGCATCGATTTAACTTGTATTGGAACGAGTGGCTGGTTCACTGCCAAGCCACATTCTCTTGGGGGCTAAAAACAAACCAAATGTTGTGCAAAAAAATCTCAAAACAGGGAAGACCAGTTTCACTCAGTCTCCAACTTGAGCAACTGTAAGATTTGGGGACTTCAACTCCCAGAGTTTCCCAGCCAGGTGAACTGCAACTTCCAGAAGCCCTGTCTTGTCCCTTCCAATTCTGTTATTCTGCTTTGTTAAGTGTTGATACCACTCTGTAAAGCCTTAGTAAGCCACATCTAGAGTCCTGCATCCAGTTTTGGTCACCACACTATAAAAAAAGATGCTGAGACTCTAGAAAGAGTGAAGAGAACAACAACCAGGATGATGAGGGGACTGGAGGCTGAAACATACAATGAATGGTTGCAGGAACTGGGCCTGGCTAGTCTAGGGAAGAGAAGGACCAGGTGGGACAGGAGAACAGTCTTCCAATATTTGAGGGGTTGCTCCAGAGAGGAGGAGGGGATCAAGCTATTTTCCAAGGCACCTGAAGGCCAGACAAGGAACAATGGATAGAAACTGAACAAGGAGAGATTCAACCTGGAAATAAGAAAGATTTTCCTGACCATGAGAACAACCTGTGGAACAGAAGTTGCCTTCAGAAGTTGTGGGAGCTTCATCCCTGGAGGCTTTCAAGAAGAGATTGGACTGCCATCTGTCAGAAATGGTGTAAGGTCTCCTGCTCGGGCAGGAGGTTGGACTAGATGACCTACAAGGTCCCTTCCAACTCTGTTAATCTAATCTAATCTAAATAAGGAGGAATTTCCTGACAGTGAGAACAATCAACCCATGGAACAGAAGTTGTCTTTGGAAGTTATGGGAGCTTCATCCCTTGAAGCTTTCAAGATGAGACTGGACGGCCATCTGTCAGAAATGATGTAGGGTCTGCTTGGGCGAGGGGGTTGGACTAGATGACCTGCAAGGTCCCTTCCAACTCTATAGCTGTATTGAAGTGATAGTTCACTAGGACTCCAAGATCCCCCTGGCAGTGACTGTGGTTCATCCAGGTATCACCTATTCTATACCCATTATTTGCATTTAATTTTTCCTAAAGTATAAAAGCCCTATAAAACATAAACTATGCAGGCTGGGGGATTCTGGGAGTTGAAGTCTGCATCTCTTATTTTATTATTGTTGTTGTTGTTGTTGTTGTTATTATTATTATTATTATTATTATTATTTTCCCGTGATGAAGGGAGCCGCGGGTGACTTTGACTAACTTGTGAAAATCCTCCAAGAAGCGGGCGACCGAGCTGCTTCCGAAAGGGCTGGAAAGATCAAAGACCTCATCCTGGCTCCTGGCTGCCTCCCAAAAGGTCATTGGGACATCGGGATGCTCTTCAAACACGGCCCAGCTCAGCTCAGCCAACCTGGCTGGCGGCTTTCCCAACCGGCGGCAGGGCGGCTGGCTAACCAGGAGGTCTCCCCCATTGCATCATCCCAGCATCTTTCAAATGGAATGATTGCTGTAGAAGCAGAGAAGCGGATTTGAGAAGCGGAGTTTGAGTGGCAAGCGGGGTTTATTTATTTCTTTTCTTTTCTTTTCTTTTCTTTATTTATTGGGTTTGTCAAGCATGTATGAGAAAACAAGTGTAAGTATGAACATAATTGATATTATAATTTATAATAAAATGTATAATATATATATATATATATATATATATATATATATATATATATATATATATATATATATATATAAAATTTATAATATATAATTTATACGATTTATATTGGCTGTTTCCTAGTATGATTTGATGTTGATTGTACCCTATGACTATCATTAAGTGTTGTACGTTATGATTCTTGATTCTTAACAAATGTATCTTTTCTTTATGTATACTGAGAGTATTTACACCAAGACAAATTCCTTGTGCGTCCAATCACACTTGGCCAATAAAGTATTCTATTCTATTCTATTCTATTCTATTCTATTCTATAACATAACAACTTGGGCAAAAACATGGTGAAATCGGGTGCAGCAGCTCGCAGCCGGTTATAGTCGTAAAACCACCTGTATATTGATATTTTTGGGGAAAATGGAGTCTCTGTTCTTCAACTCATCGCTCGGCTGCAGGACTTTTCGGTGATCTCCAAAAATGCTGACCGGCAATTTGAGAGAAGTCACTCCTCTTTTCCCCCCACCCCAGCCACAAAGACCCCCCACCCGATGCGTCCCCCGCCATTCTCTCCTTTGTAAGGCTGTCAAGATGGCCAAGAATCTCAGATTGACAAATCATCTGAAGGATCAATCCGAGAACAGAGAAAACGGAAATAAATCAGCATGTTTCTAAACAACCCCCCAAAAGAAGAGGAAAATTGTGTGATGGTTCACTCTGTTATACACCCAAGATGCCCCCCTCTTCTTTCTTTCTTTCTTTCTTTCTTTCTTTCTTTCTTTCTTTCTTTCTTTCTTTCTTTCTCTTTCTTTCTTTCTTTCTTTTTTTCTTTCTTTCTTTCTTTCTTCCTTTCTTTCTCTTCCTTTTTCTTTCTGTCTCCCTCTTTCTCTCTCTCTCTCTTTCTCTCACCCTTTCTCTCTCTCTCTCTTTCAGTCTTTCTTTCTCTCTTTTTGCCTCTCTTTTTCTCTCTCCATTTCTCTTTGTCTCCCCCTCCCTCTCTCTCTCTTTTTCTCTCTCTTTCTCTCTCTCTCTCTCTCTCGGTCCCTCGTTTTCTTTCTCTCTTTCAGCATCTCTTTTTCTTTCTGCATCTTTTTCCTTCTCTCTCTCTCTTCTTCTTCTCTCTCTTTCTCTTTCTCTCTATCCCTTTCTCCCCCTCCCCCCCTTTCTCTTTCTCCTGGTTTAATTGCTTGTCTGAGTTGGTAGTTCCTTGACTGGGCTGTTGTTTGCTACTCTAGAATAAAAAATAATCTAGTCAAGAAACCACCAAGAATATCCTCACCAACAGACAGGGCTAGCCTCTATATCAATAGAGAGCAACCCCACTCCCTTCTAGCCCTGCTGATGTTCCCTAGCTGGGTCATGAAACGTCTGCAAGAAAAGCACCAAGTTCAGAGAGTATCAACGATCCCACAGTCCTCCTCCTCTCCTCCATTCCTTCCTAGCACTGATAATGTTCCCTAGTTGGGTTACAAACGTCTGCAAGAAAACAACTAAGCTCAGAGAGCATCAAGGACCACCCAGTCTTCCTCCTCCTCCTCCTCCTTCTCCTCCTCAACCCACACCCTTCTAACACTGATAATGTTCCCTAGTTGGGTCATGAAACGTCTGCAAGAAAACAACCAAGCTCAGAGAGCACCGAAGATCACCGAGTCTTCCTTCTCCTTCCTTCTCCCCTCTTCCTCCTCCTCCTCTTCCTCTCTGCAAACCCCACTTCCCTCTAGTACTGATAATGTTCCTTAGTTGGGTCACGAAACGTCTGCAAGAAAACCACCAAGCTCAGAGAGCACCAAGGACACCACAGTTCAACCCTGAGCAACAAAAATTCTCTCCTATCAAGAGGTATCAACGGATCTCTTTCCGCCCCCTGAGATCTCCTAGCAGAATCCGGGGGGGGGGGGGGGCTGTAGTCCAGGGCAACACAGTGGATCCCCCAGATGTTTTGCAGATGTATTTGTGCCACGCAGCTTCTCCTGGGACTCTCTGGCTCTTTGGAAGTGAGATTGGCAGGCGATGGAAACCCTCGTGAGCCGTAACCCCACCAGGGCCTGAAGAGGATCAGCCCATGAAGGCCCCCCCACCCACCCCTCAAGGCAGGACCAAGATGGACCCTTTACCCATATTCCTGGGCAGAGCAAGCCAGGAATGGCTGGATCAAACCGGATCCCAGAAGGAATGCAGGGATCCAGCAAATCCTTATTAAACCACCTGGATACAGATTAACTCCCCAGTTAAATCAAGCCAGGTTTGGCAGGGCAGGTCATCAGCAGAGCAGGGGAGGGGTCTGCGTCCAGAAACCTTGCAGGATCCAGGGTCTCTTTGGGGCAAGACCACCTGTGCCCACCTGAGACACTGGCAAGCCAGGCCCAGGAGTCAAAGGACACAACAGGAGGGGAATCTAAGGGAGGACAATCCCACCTTGTGTTTCTCCTACTCCAGAGTCACTTGATTTCAGGCCAGTCAGATGTACCCCCCGCCCCCTTCAGCCCCAGATTTATCATTTCAGTTGACGCCCCCTTCAGCCCCAGATTTATCATTTCAGTTGAGGTTCAGACTTTCCTTTTCTTCCCTTCTTTCCTTCTCCCTTCTTTCCTTCCTTCCTTCCTTCCTTCCTTCCCTTCTCTTCCCTTCTTTCAGCTTCTCACTCTTTTGTTCCTTCTTTCCTTCCTTCCTTTTCCCTTCCCTTCTTTCAGACACTCATTTTTTCTTTGTCTTTGCTCCTTCCTTCCTTTCTTCCTTCCCTGCCTCTCCTTCCCTTCCTTTCAGACTCTCATTTTCTATGTCTTTTGCTCCTTCCTTTCTTCTCTTTCCTTTCTTCCTTCTTTCCCTCCCTCTGTCTTTCCTTCCTTGTTCAGACTCTCACTCTTTCTATGTCTTTTCCTCCTTCCTTCCTTCTTTCCTCCTCCCTCCAATTTCCTTCCTTCCCTCACTCTCCTTACCACTCTTTTCATTCCTTCCATCCTCTCTTTTTTCCTTCCTTCACTCCCCTTCTCTCCTTATCTTTCATTTCCTTCAGATTCTCACTCTTTCTTTCTCTCTTTTGCTCCTTCCTTCCTTCCTTCTCCTTCCAATCTCCTTTCTTTCCTCACTCTCCTTACCTATCTCTTCATTCCTCTCCCTCTCTCTTTTTCTTCCTTCACTCTCCCTTCTTTCCTTTCCGTTCCTTCAAACTCTCACTCTTTCTTTCTCTCTTTTGCTCCTTCCTTCCTTCCTTCTCCTTCCAATCTCCTTTCTTCCCTCACTCTTCTTACCTATCTCTTCATTCCTCTCCCTCTCTCTTTTCCTTCCTTCACTCTACCTTCTTTCCTTTCCTTTCCTTCAGACTCTCACTCTTTCTTTCTCTGTCTTTTGCTGCTTCCTTCCTTCCTTCCCCTCCCTCCCTCCCCTCCCCTCCCCTTCTTTCAGCCTCTCGCCTCCTTTGCCTCTTCTGGCTCGCCTAGTGGTGAGCTCTCCTCCCGCTTGAGAGAGACGCGGCCCGGTCCTCGCCCGAACGCCAGCCCTGTCCGCCTGGAGGGTGGCTTGCTTGCCACTAACCGCTGCTCCGCCGCCTGTGACAAACGGCAGGACAAGGAGGATCGATCGGCCGCCGTAAAAGTCAGGAGGCATGAAGGGAAAATTAGTGCTAATCGAAGGGGCTCCAGGCATCAATTCCTCCCAAGGAAGCGGGCGAGAATTTAAAGGCCACTGAAAAGAAACAAAACCCAGCGGTGGAGGATGGGTGGCCGAGGGGCAGACAAAGGCCTCCGGATCGAATCCCCACCACGGGAGCAGGGAGAAGAAGAGAAGAAGAAAGGAGCAGAGGAAGGATTGTTTGGAAAGACGAATTGGACTCGCAGGGGCTGAGAAAGGGAAGCGGGAGACCGAGGTGGGGGGAGAAATAGGCCATCTTAAGCGGCTAGTCCTGAGTGATTTAGGTGAAACGCTTCTGAAAAAGCTGGAGGGGGGAGAGATGGTTAATGACCCTTCGGAATAATTAACACACACACACCAGCCTCCCTTCGGCCACGGCCCAAGGCCTGCTGAGCCAAAGGAGCTCAGAACTCCAGGTTGTGGGCCAAAGGGGCACCGGGACACTCAGAGATCCTGGATCCTGTCCTCTCTGCCCCTGGCCTGGAAGGCAGGATCCCCCTTTGGAGCTGGAGGGTGGCGGGCTCGGACAAGACCCCTGGGTGTCTGCACTGCAGAGAGGAGGAGGAGGAAGAGAAAAAAGGAGAAAGAGGAGGAGGAGGAAAGAGGAGGAGGACAGAGAAGGAAAAAGGAGGAGGAGGAGGAAGAAAAGAGAAGGAAAGAGGAGGAGAAAGAAGAGGAGGAGGAAGGAGGAGGAGGAGGAGGAAAAGAGAAGGAAAGAGGAGGAGAAAGAAGAGGAGGAGGAAGGAGGAGGAGGAGGAGGAAAAGAGAAGGAAAGAGGAGGAGAAAGAAGAGGAGGAGGAAGGAGGAGGAGGAGGAGGAAAAGAGAAGGAAAGAGGAGGAGAAAGAAGAGGAGGAGGAAGGAGGAGGAAGACAGAGAGAAAAAGAGGAAGAGGAAAGGGAAGAAAAAAGAAGAGGAGGGGATGGGGAGGGAGGAAGAGAGGGAGGAAGGCATATGGAAGGAAGGAAGGGAAGGAAGGAAAAGAAAGAAAGAAAGAGAAAGGCAGATGAAAGGAGGAGAGGAAGGAGAGGAAGAATGAGAGGTATGGAGGGAAGGAGGGAGGGAGAGATGGAGGGAAGGATGGAAGGAAGGAAGAGAAGGAAGGAAAAGAAAGAGAGAGAAAGAGAAAGGCAGATGAAAGAAGGAGAGGAAGAATGAGAGGTATGGAGGGAAGGATGGATGGATGGATGGATGGAAGGAAGGAAGGAAGGAAGGAAGGAAGGAAGGAAGGAAGGAAGGAAGGAAGGAAGGAAGGAAGGAAGGAAGGAAGGAAGGAAGGAAGGGTCAGTTTCCTGGCCTCCCCAGGGAGACACCCACATATATCACCCTGTTTCTAAAGCAGCGTTTCTCAGCCTGAGCAAAGTTGAAGAGGGATGGACTTCAACTCCCAGAATTCCCCAGCCGGCCATGTTTGTGGGGGGAAAAAAGACGAAATCTGCAAAGGGTTTTAGTGTCTCCCCAAAGCCACTGGGCCTTCCCGGCTCAGGAATTCTGGGAGTTGAAGTCCACAGGTGGCTAAAGGGGGAGGGGGTGTTCCACAGTCGCCCACCCCTGATTTAACGCAACGCCACAAAAACGGTGTGAGGCCAAATGGGCGCTGCTTGCTCCATACAGGCAGGCGATTGGTGGGGGGGGGCTGCAAAAGGTATCTGGAGCCCCCCTCTTCTTGACCCCACAGCGTGGGGGGGGGCACCCCAAACCCCCTCACACACACACACACACGGCCTGGCAGCTGCAGCAAACCAAACCGGGTGTGACCTCAAAACTTTGGTCTCTCGGTTTTTCCCCCCCCACCGTTGATTAGCCCCTCTCCCCTTTTATCTGGAGGGAAGGAGGGCACAGAGGCATCAACGTGTCCATCAAGCCGGGGTCAAAGATCAGAGGCCATTGCAAAGCCCGAAGGTGAAAGGGCTTTGTCTTGGGGGGGGGGGGAGGCTGAGCCCTCCACCCAAGGGAGCCTTTGAAAGAATCACCCGCTTCCCAGGCAGGGATATTCTTTGGTTAAAAGAATCCTTTCGGGCCGCGGTCGCCCATCAGTGGGCCAGGGACCACAGGTGGGCCATGAGAAAATTTTGGTGGTCCATAGAGAAAGGTCACCTCCCAAGCAATTAATGTGGAGGGTGAAGGAGGTGTGTTTGTGTTTGTTTTCGTGGTCATGATGTGCACTGAAGATGGTGTTTGATTTCGTTGTACGAGGTGCAAGGACAATAAAGTAAACTAAATTAATTAATCCAGGCTGCGTGGGAACACGAGGCTGAGCCCCCCACATGGTCTGCGGGAACACAAAGCTTGCGTCACTTGCATTGTGAACAACACAAGGTAGTGAGGGGAGAGGGGAAAGGACAGAAGGGGGTAACTTGCCCCACTCATCCCAATACACCTGGCCTGGCCACCGGGCTGCTCCTCTCCGCTTCTTTCTTCTTCTGCTTTTGGCTGCACGCAAGGAAAGCAGCCAAAGTCTTACTTTCTCTCTCCCAAACTCTGCCAGAAATGAGTCTTTGGGACCCTGCAAGGTCTCCTGCTCCAAGAGGCTGCTCTGGAAAAGACTCATTCCTGGAGGAGTTTGGGGGAGAGAAAGAAAGACTTCTGCTGCTTCTGCTGCTTTCCTTGCATGAAACCAAAAGTCTCTCTCTCTCTCTCTTTCTCTCTCTTTCTCTCTCTCTCTCTCCCTCCCTCTGAGAACGGAGCTGGAGACAGAATCCTGCGATCCCAAATAATGATCGATCGGTAGGAAAACGGGGTAGGGGATTTTCCTGCAGACTTTTCTGGGGATTTTCCCAGGGTCTCTGATCCGCGGGATTTAAAATCATGAGCTTGGTGGTCCTTGAGTCCTTGTGTTCCCGCGCAGCCTGGATTAATTGCTTTGGGGAGGGACATTTCTCTGCGGACCACCAAAATTTTCTCACAGACTACCAGGAGTCCCCGACCCACTGGTTGGTAACCATTGGACTAGATGATCTCTGACTCCCCTTCCAACTCTACTGTACAGGTAGCCCTCAAGCTTTACAACAGTCCTCAAAAAAAGTGACTTATGACTGTTTTTCACACTTACGACCATTGCAGCATCCCTAGGGTCTGGTGATTTATATTAGGACCCTTGGCATCTGACTCATAGTTACAACGGTCGCAGAGTCCCGGGGGCGTCCCATGATCCCCTTGCGACCTTCTAGCCAGCCAAGTCAAGAGGGGAAGCCAGATTCACTGAACAACTGTGTGACTAACTTAACAACTGCAGCGATTCACTTAACGGCGGTGGCAAGGAAGGTTGTAAAACGGGGCAAAACTCACTTAGCCAATTTCTCTCAAAGCAACAGAGATTTGGGGTTCCATAAGTCAAGGACTCCCTGCACTACAACGAAGGCGTGAGAAGGGAGGTTATGACCAGCCCTGCAAAACAACCATTAGTATCTTCATTAATGACTTAGATGAGGGAATAGAAGGGGAACTTACCAAATTTGCAGATGATACTAAGCTGCAGGAATAGCTAACACCCAAGAAGATAGGCTCAAGATCCAGATGGATCTTGACAGACTAGAACACTGGGCCGTATCTAACAAAATGAAATTTAATTTGGAGAAAAGTAAAGTCCTACACTTAGGCAAGAGAAACCAAAAGGACACATACAGACTGGGTGAAACCAGGCTCAATAGCAGGAACTGGGAGAGGGATCTTGCAGTCTTAGTGGACAACCAGCTAAATAGGAGCCAACCGTGTGCAGCAGCAGCCAAAAAAGCCAATGCAATTCTAAGTTGCATTAACAGAGGGATACAATGAAGATCAAGGGAGGTATTAATACCACTCTATAAAGCCTTAGTAAGGCCACACCTAGAGTACTGCGTCCAGTTTTGGTCACCACACTATAAAAAAGAGGTTGAGATTCTAGAAAAAGTGCAGAGAAGAGAAACCAGGATGACTAGGGGACTGGAGGCTAAAATATATTTAAAAATGGTTACAGGAACTGGGCCTGGCTAGTCTAGTAAAGAGAAGGACCAGGGGAGACAGGAGAGCATCTTCCAATATTTGAGGGGCTGCCCCAGAGAGGAGGAGGGGGTCAAGCTATTTTCTAAAGTGCTTGTAGTCCAGGCAAGGAATAATGGATGGGAACTGAACAATGAGAGATTTAACCTGGAAATAAGGAAAAACTTTCTGACAGTGAGAACAATCAACCCATGGAACAGAAGTTGCCTTCAGAAGTTGTGGGAGCGCCATCACTTGAGACTTTCAAGAAGAGACTGGACTGCCATTTGTCGGAAATGGTGTAGGGTCTCCTGCTTGGGCGGGGGTTGGACTAGATGACCTCCAAGGTGCCTTCCAACTCCGTTAATCTAATCTATGTCAGATCCACGGTTTAAAACTCTTCCTGATTTTCCCCAGCAGCTGGCTTCCTGCTCGGTCCCAGGGACATCGAGGTTTGCTCTCTTGTGTTCCTACAAAATTTGCGAGCCGTCACAGAAGGGCTGGCGAGAAGATGCACCGGACAAATTGAGTTGGGCAGGCAGGTGGGAGGCGACCAGCTTGGCGCCGGTCCAGTAGGGTAATAGGGCAGACATTTCTGGATGTGAAAAAAAAAAACTCAGGGCATGATGGAGCAAAGTCTGCCTGCAAACGGCCGATTAGCTGGGACTCTTATTTACACTTCGACCGATAAGGCGTCAGGGAGCCAGATCTGTCAAATCATGAGAAAATAACTCGCAACTAACTCCAGTTCCTTCTTTCTTTCTTTCTTTCTTTCTTTCTTTTTTTTCAAAAAATGTTTTTATTTTATTTTTACAAACATTCCCTCTTTTCTTTAAAGCTGGCTGGGGAATTCTGGGAGTTGAAGTCCTCCAGGCTTAAAATGGCCAAGGTTGGAGACCCGTGCTTTAAACAGTGTGTCACCTGGGTACAAATACCTTGTGCCATCGTATTTATGGTTAATTCAATGTCCTTAACACGACAACAATAACTGCATTGCATTCGTACTTTGCACTACTGTACATCCTCCATCTTTATCATTGCAAGCATCCCCTTCTTAACACCTTTCCCCTATGAAGAACTACTTGATTCCTAAACCCGCCTGCCGGGGTTTTCCCCCCAATATTCCCAAATCCAGTTCCAAGCTGAGCGAACGAAAGGCAAAGTCCTCGGAATAGCGACAAGGGGCACTTTGCTCCTGCAGAATTTATGTCCTTTCACGCACCCACCAATTGTGCAATCCCTCCCCTTTCCCTTCCTTGATAGCCCCTTCTCAGCAAAAGCGCCCTCTTTTAATCATGTTTATATTGATATAATTAGTAACTCATTTAACCCCGTCAATAGAGCAATATTCCTCTATAAACGCAGGAATTAAACTGTCAAAGCCCCCAAGATCAATCGAAGCGCTGCGAAGGGTGGAGGGGGGGGGGGCAGGCTGCGTTCCCTCCACAGAGAAGAGGTGGGGAGGGAGAAAAGAGGGGTGGGATGTCCTTGAGAAAGCAGTGGGTCATTTGGCCTGGCCTCAGTTTGGCCAGATGGACATCCAAGGCCTTCTCTTTGCACTAGAAAGAAGGCAGAGAAGAGCAACCAAGAGGATTAGGGGACTGGAGGATAAAACAGATGAAGAACGATGGCAGGAACTAGGCCTGGCTAGTTTGATGAAAAGAGGGACCAGCCGAGACAGGATAGCCACGTTCCAATATTTGAGGGGCTGCCCCAAAGAAGAGGCAGTCAAGCTATTCTCCAAAGCCCCTGAAGGGCAGGACAAGAAGGAACAGTTGGAAACTCATCAAGGAGAGAAGCAACCTAGGATTAAGGAGAAATTTCCTGACAATGAGGACAATTAACCAGTGGAACAAGTTGCCTCCAGAAGTTGTGAATTCTTCCACACTGGAAGTTTTTAAAAAGAGGTTGGATAACCATTTGTCTGAAGTGGTGTTTCTTCCTGCCTAAGCAGGGGGTTAGACTAGAAGACCTCCAAGTTCCCTTCCAATTCTGTTCTATTCTATATTCTATTCTATTCTATTCCCTATTCTACTTTATTCTTTTCTATTCTACTCTCTTCTCTTCTTTTCTGTTCTATTCTCTATTCTATTCTACTCTTTTCTATTCTAGTCTATTATATATTCTTTTCTATTCTACTCTCTTCTCTTCTGTTCTATTTTATTCTATTCTATTCTACTCTATTCTATTCTATATTCTATTCTTTTTATCTATTCATTCCCCTATTCTACTTTATTCTTTTCTATTCTTACTTTCTTCTCGTCGTCTATTTTATTCTATTCTGCTCTATTCTCTTCTATATCCTATTCTTTTCTATTCTATTCCCTATTCTACTTTATTTCTTTCTATTCTACTCTCTTCTCTCTCTCTTCTGTTCTATTTTATTCTATTCTGCTTATTCTCTTTCTATATTCTATTCTTTCTATTCTATTCATTCCCTATTCTACTTATTTTTTCTATCTATCTTCTCTTCTCTTCTGTTCTATTTATTTATTTGCTATTCTTCTATATTCTATCTTTTCTATTCTATTCCCTATTCTACTCTATTCTTTTCTATTCTACTTTCTTCTCTTCTCTTCTGTTCATTTTATCTATTCTATTCTAATTATTCTATCTTCTTCTATTCTTTTTATTCTTCCCTCTCACATCTATTCTTTCTATTTACTCTTCTCTTCTTTATTTTATTCTATTCTATTCTATTCTCTTTATTCTATTCTATTTCTATTCTTTTCTATACTATTCCCTATTCTACTCTATCTTTTCTATTCTACTCTCTTCTTCTTTCTGTTCTTTTTATTCTATTCTACTCTATTCTATTCTATATTCTATTCTTTTCTATTCTATTCCCTATTCTACTCTATTCTTTTCTATTCTACTCTCTTCTCTTCTGTTCTTTTATTCTATTCTACTCTATTCTATTCTATATTCTATTCTTTTCTATTCTATTCCCTATTCTACTCTATTCTTTTCTATTCTACTCTCTTCTCTTCTCTTCTGTTCTATTTTATTCTATTCTATTCTACTCTATTCTATTCTATATTCTATTCTTTTCTATTCTATTCCCTATTCTACTCTATTCTTTTCTATTCTACTCTCTTCTCTCTCTGTTCTATTCTATTCTATTCTATTCTACTATTCTATTCCTTTTTTTCTATTCTATTCCCTATTCTTATTTCTATTCTACTCTATTCTATTCTACTCTATTCTATTCTATATCTATCTATTCTTTTTATTCTATTCCTATTCTACTCTATTCTTTTCTATTCTACTCTCTTCTCTTCTTCTGTTCTATTTATTCTATTCTACTCTATTCTATTCTATATTCTATTCTCTTTTCTATTCTATTCCCTATTCTACTCTATTCTTTTCTATTCTACTCTTCTCTTCTGTTCTTTTATTCTATTCTACTCTATTCTATTCTATATTCTATTCTTTTCTATTCTATTCTATTCCCTACTCTACTCTATTCTTTTCTATTCTACTCTCTTCTCTTCTCTTCTGTCTATTTTATTCTATTCTATCTATTCTATTCTATCTATTCTATTCTTTTCTATTCTATTCCCTATTCTACTCTATTCTTTTCTATTCTACTCTCTTCTCTTCTCGTTCTATTAATTCTATTCTATTCTACTCTTCTATTCTATATTCTATTCTTTTCTATTCTATTCCCTATTCTACTCTATTCTTTTCTATTCTACTCTCTTCTCTTCTGTTCTTTTATTCTATTCTACTCTATTCTATTCTATATTCTATTCTATTCTTTTCTATTCTATTCCCTATTCTACTCTATTCTTTTCTATTCTACTCTCTTCTCTTCTCTTCTGTTCTATTTTATTCTATTCTACTCTATTCTATTCTATATTCTATTCTTTTCTATTCTATTCCCTATTCTACTCTATTCTTTTCTATTCTACTCTCTTCTCTTCTCTTCTGTTCTATTTTATTCTATTCTATTCTATTCTACTCTATTCTATTCTATATTCTATTCTTTTCTATTCTATTCCCTATTCTACTCTATTCTTTTCTATTCTACTCTCTTCTCTTCTCTTCTGTTCTATTTTATTCTATTCTATTCTATTCTACTCTATTCTATTCTATATTCTATTCTATTCTTTTCTATTCTATTCCCTATTCTACTCTATTCTTTTCTATTCTACTCTCTTCTCTTCTCTTCTGTTCTTTTATTCTATTCTATTCTACTCTATTCTATTTTATATTCTATTCTTTTCTAGTCTATTCCCTATTCTACTCTATTCTTTTCTATTCTACTCTCTTCTCTTCTTTTCTGTTCTATTTTATTCTATTCTATTCTACTCTACCCTACCCTACTCTATTCTATTCTACTCTTTGGATGGAACACAGCTCCATGCATGAGACAGAGCAAGGGAGCTGCTGAGACTGAGGAACTGAGCACAGCTAGTCTAGTGAAGAGAAGGACCAGGGGTGACATGATAGCAGTAATTTGAGAGGTTGCCCCAAAGAGGAAACCTTTTCCAAAGCCCCTGAAGGCAGGACAAGAAGCAACGGGTGGAAACTCATCAAGGAGAGAAGCAGCGGTGGGATTCAAATTTTTTTACTACCGGTTCTGTGGGCGTGGCTTGGTGGGCGTGGCAGGGGAAGGAGACTGTAAAATCTCCAGTCAGAGGTGGCATTTGCCAGTTCTCCGAACTACTCAAAATTTCTACTACCGGTTCTCCAGAACTGGTCAGAACCTGTTGAAGACCACCTCTGGAGAGACGCAACCTAGAATTAAGGAGAAACTTCCTGACAGGGAAGACAATTCACCAGGGGAATCACTTGCCACCAGAAGTTGTGAGTGCTCCATCACTGAAGGCTTTTTTAAGAAGAGACTGGTCCCTTCCAGCTCTTCTCTGATTGATTGAGTTACCAAAAAACAGGCTTTGGGAGGGCTGGGAAGTTTTACAAGTCATAGTAAGCAGGGTTGGGTGGGTTAATATTCAAAGTAGAAATTAAGGCTGTGCCATAGTTTGGGTTGCATTCCGAAGCATTATAGTGAGTAAACATACCGAGCAACCATCTGCCACTCTTTAAGGCAGCCGTGTTATCCCGGGAAAAGATGCAGGAGCTTTACAGAGTTATTACTTATTAAATTTACTTATCAGAACATCAGGGGATAAGCACACCTAGCAGTCATCTTACAACTCTTTAAGGCAGCCGTGTTATCCCGGGAAAAGATGCAGGAGCTTTACAGAATTATTGTTTATTAAATTTACATCACAATACTTCGGGGGGTAAACACACTGCTGGAAAAGATGGTTAGGAACGGAGAAAATCTATCTATGTGGTTACTAAGAGCTGACACCTCCTGAATGGCACATCATCATAACTATTATTTATTTACAACCCCCGTTCTATAAAGCATATTACGAAAATCCATAATAAAAAAACCGAACGGCATTATAAATGCTTCTCCTGGGCCTGCATAATATATCAAGCCATTAGCAAAGCAGAGGCTGGTTTGCCCTCCGCGCGACGCCTCCACCAGCTCTCCATGGGAACTTTTACCAAGCTGAGCATGCGGCAGGCAGTCCTTGACTTACGACCAAAACACGAGGTCCCAAATTTATGTCGCTAAGCGAGACAAGTGAGCTTTGCCCCATTTTATCACTTTGCTTGCCAGATTTGTTAACTGAACCAATGCAGCTGTTTCATTAGTCACACGGTCGTTAAGTGAATCTGGCTTCCCCATTGAGTGTGCTTGACAGAAGGTCGCAGAAGGAGATCACATCACCTCGGGATGAAGCGACCGTCGTAAATATAATCAGTGGCCCCAAGCGTCTGCATTCTGATCACGTGACCCTGGGGATCAATCGGTTGTAAGTCTGAAAAATGGTTCTCAGCCCCCAATTTTCAGGGCCGTTGTAACTTTGAACGGTCACTAAACAAATGGACATAAGTCGAGGACTATCTCTAGTCCTCAATGTACAGCCACAATAGAGCCCCAAATTTCTGTTGCTGAGCGAGACCTGCGTTAAGCAAGTTTTGCCCCCATTTTACGACCTTTCTTGCCGCGTTGATTAAATAAATTCCTGTAGTTGTTAAGTGAGTCACACAGTTGTTAAGTGAATCAGGCCTCCCCGTGGACTTGGCTTGTCAATGGGTCGCAAAATAGGACCCTGGGACATGACAACCATCATAAATATGAGTCAGTGGACCAAACGTCTAAATTCTGATCATGTGACTCTGGGGATCAACGGTCGTAAGTCTGAAACACGATCACTTTTTGGGGGTAACTTTGAACAGTCACTAAATGAACTGTCATAAGTCGAGGACTATCAGTAGTCCTCGACTTACGACCACAAGGGAGCCCCAAATTTCTATCCCAAATTGATTCTTGAGGATGCGGCAACGGTCGTAAATGTGAAAAATGGTCACCAGTCACTTTTAAAGTTGCAGCTAGTGGAGCTGGCAGCAGAGTCGGACAGTGAGGAGGTTGGGGAGGAACCTGGGCCAGTCTTGGAGTCTGGGGGCAGCTCAGACGAGGACTCTGCGTCGTAGGCAGAGATGATCCAGGGCTGGCTGGCAGTCATCAGCTGCCTTCAGAGTCAGAGATCAGTGGGGCAGAAGAACAGCTGGAGCCTGTTCCTGATTGCACATGCACAGAGCTGCCAGAAGAAGGGAACAGTTAAGGAACAAGAGTCAACTCGGAAGTAAGGGTGCAGGTGGATGGTGAATGGCCCCTCCCAGAGGGATTAAAAGAGGAGCAAAAGGGGAGGGGGCTTTTGCAGGAAACAATTTGTCCGTTCATTGCAGCAGCGTGAAGATCTGTCTGTGCACCTCAGAGACTCTGTGCTGAGACCTTCCTTGTCAGCACTGCGTTTGGAAACAGTTACTTGGCAGCTCTCCAGGCTAGATGAGGTCTGTGCTCCTAATTAGACCCTTGGAAGACTGGTTGCCAGGCCTTTGGCTGAAGGTGAACGCAAGAAATTCACCTTTGTTGAATAAAAGGGGTTTTGCCGGGACAAAGAGCCTGCTTAATGCTTTTGGGGGAAGCCGAGGTCAGAACAAGTAACTTTCAATGAAGATGTAACTTTGAGCGGTCACTAAAAGAACTGTTGTAATTCGAGAACCGCCTGCATTCATCTTGCCTGCCCCAACTGCTTCGTAGAGTGTCTGCCTCTGCTCTATCCAGAGCCCATTTCCCTGCCCTGGAGGTGGAAGGACTTAGGCCTGTGCCTAGCAAGGCCAAAGGTCGCTCTTTGGAGCCTGTTTATGAAAGGGCTGGAATGAAGGGGAGGGGGGAGGGCTAGGCGCCTTTCCCCTCCCCACGAGTTCTTAGAAAAAGCAAATATTGACTTTACTTTGCTGAATGGATTGAAAAGGCAGCTGCGTTAAGCCCCTCCTGGTCACCTTCCCTTCCCAGAAAGACCTGCCGCCCCCCCCTTTTCCAGTGGGACAGAGTAAGAGCATTGGAAGGGACCTTGGAGGTCTTCTAGTCCAACCCCAAGCTCAAGCAGGAGACCCTACGCCATTCCAGACAAATGGCTGTCCAATCTCTTCTTAAAAGCCTCCAGTGATGCAGCGCCCACAACTTCTGGAGGAAAGTCGTTCCACTGATTAATTAACAGAATAACAGCGTTGGAAGGGATCTTGGAGGTCATCTAGTCCAACCCCCTGCTCAAGCAGGACACCCTATTCCCATTTCAGACAAATAGCTGTCCAGTCTCTTTTTTTAAAAGCCTCCAGTGATGCAGCACCCACACCTTCTGGTGGCAAGCTGTTCCACTGGTTAATTCTTCTCACTGTTAAGAAATTTCTCCTTATTTCTAGGTTGCTTCTCTCCTTGTTCAGTTTCCATCCATTATTCCTTGTCTGGCCTTCAGGTGCCTTGGAGAATAGCTTGACCCCTTCCTCCTCTCTGTGGCAGCCCCTCAAATATTGGAAGGCTGCTGTCATGTCACCCTTAGTCGTTTATTTATTGGATTTGATTTTATTTGGTTTGTCAATTGCTTACAAGAAAATAGGTGTAAGTAAAAACATAGTTATGAATACATTCTTCATTCTTCATTAAACCCGACATGTCCGATTCTTACAACCAATATTCATGTATTTTATCCTCCAGCCCACTGATCTTCTTTATTGCTCTTCTCTGAACTCTTTCCAGAGTCTCAACATCTTTTTTACATCGTGGTGCCCAAAACTGGATGCAATATTCCAAGTTTGGTCTGACGAAGGCTTTTTAATGTGGTATTAAAACTTTTCAATGCCGTTGTAATTTTGAACGGTCGCTAAAAGAATAATTGTTAAATCGAAGACTGGCCATATTTTCAATTCTTTTCTCTTTTTTTCCTGGCTGGGAAATTCTGGGACTCCACAGGGCTGAAAGTTGCTGAGGTTGAGCAAATCTTCTATTCTCTGGTTCTGAGCCAAGTCTTGGGGAGTCAAGCCCCCTCCCCCTGCAACAGCCTAACCCTGGTTAATTCACAGCCAGCCAAGGGTGGGGTCAGCCATGCCTGACCTTGCCCAGTCTTTCCGAGCCAAGAGTCAAAATCCAGAACTGTTCAATTAACGTTTAATGGCCACGGGGCCAGACAGAGCCCTTAGGAAGTTAATGTTTATGAAAAACTTTGATTTTTTATTAACACTCATGGGATTGAGGTGGGGGGGTAGGGGGGGAGGAACAGAGATCAGCCCAACTCCAATTTCTTTTTTTTTCTATTTTTTAGAAAAATTATAGATAGATGAAAGAGAGAGAGAAGAGATTAGATAAATAGATAGATAGATAGATAGATAGATAGATAGATAGATAGATAGATAGATAGATGATTGATAGATAGATAGATAGATAGATAGATAGATAGATAGATAGATAGATAGATAATTGAGAGAAAGAGAGAGAGCAGAGAGATTGATAGAGAGAGAGAGTATAGAGAGATAGATATAGCAAGATAGATAGATGAGAAAGACAGAGAAAGAGAGAGAGAAGAGAGAGCATGGATAGATGGCTGGGTGGGTGGGTGGGTGGGTGGATGGATGGATGGATGGATGGGTAGGTAGATAGATAGATAGATAGATAGATAGATAGATAGATAGATAGATAGATAGATAGATAGATAGATAGATAGATAGATAGATAGGTGATTGATAGATAGATAGATAGATAGATAGATAGATAGATAGATAGATAGATAATTGAGAGAAAGAGAGAATAGAATAGAATAGAATAGAATAGAATAGAATAGAATAGAATAGAATAGAATAGAATAGAATAGAATAGAATAGAATAGAATACTTTATTGGCTAAGTGTGATTGGACACACAAGGAATTTGTCTTGGTGTAAATACTCTCAGTATACATAAAGAAAAGATACATTTGTTAAGAATCAAGAATCATAACATACAACACTTAATGATAGTCATAGGGTACAATCAACAGTCAAATCATACTAGGAAACAGTCAGTATACATCATGAGAGAGGAGAGAGATTGATAGATGAAAGAGAGAGAGAGGATAGATAGATAGATAGATAGATAGATAGATAGATAGATAGATAGATAGATAGATAGATAGATAGATAGATATTGATAGATGAGAGAGAGAAAGAGTAGAGATAGATATAGATGACAGATTGATAGATGACAGAGAGCGAGAAAGAGAAAAAGAGAGTAGAGATAGATAGATAGAGAGAGAGAGAGAGAGATGATAGATCTTTCTGAGTGAGAGAGAAAAAGAGATAGATAGATAGATAGATAGATAGATAGATAGATAGATAGATAGATAGATGGATAGATAGATAGATGATAGATAGATAGATAGATAGATAGATAGATATTGATAGATGAGAGAGAGAAAGAGTAGAGATAGATATAGATGACAGATTGATAGATGACAGAGAGCGAGAAAGAGAAAAAGAGAGTAGAGATAGATAGATAGAGAGAGAGAGAGAGAGATGATAGATCTTTCTGAGTGAGAGAGAAAAAGAGATAGATAGATAGATAGATAGATAGATAGATAGATAGATAGATAGATAGATGGATAGATAGATAGATGATAGATAGATAGATAGATAGATAGATAGATAGATAGATAGATAGATAGATATTGATAGATGAGAGAGAGAGAGAGAGAGAGTAGAGATAGTTAGGTAGGTAGTTGGGGGGCAGGCTGGGGAATTCTGGGAGTTGAAGTCCACAAATCTTGGAAGTTGCCTGGTTAAAACAATATACTGAGTTGAGGTAAGGTCAGGAACTACCTGAACAACTGCTGTGGTTCACTTAACAACCATGGCAAGGAAGGTCACAGAATGGGACAAACTCACTTAACAGCTGATTCACTTAGCAACAAAAAAAAGTTTTTTAAAGCTGCCCAGGCTGACAAACCCTGATGCAAACACGCTTTCTTCCAGGATTCCTGATCCTGCTGCATGTTACCAATAGTCCTTGACTTACGAGCAATCCCTTAGTGAGTGTTTGAAGTTGCAACAGACCTCCCTGGGGAACCGACCACCTGATTCTGTAGTTCTGACAGCTGCACACCCCTCCCTGCAATTATAGGATTGCATGTTGGGGGCTTTACAACTGGTCTGCCTTTACGTCTCTTTGCGGCGTCCCACAGCTCTATCTAACGGCGTTTTTTGCTGAAAACCGGTTTATTTCTAGGCTTTTGGCAAAACCAATCCATAGCAAACAATGGATTCTCAATCAATCAATCAGAATAGAGCTGGAAGGGACCCTGGAGGTCTTCTAGTCCAAACCCCCCTGCTCAAGCAAGAGACCCCATCTAATTTCAGAACAAGTGGCTGTCTAGTCTCTTCTTAAAAACCTCCAGTGATGGAGCAGCCACAACTTCTGGTGGCAAGCAGTTCCAGTGGTTAATTGTTCTGTTAGAAGGTTTCTCCTTATTTCCAAGTTGAATCTCTCTTTGATTAGTTTCCTTCCATTGCTTCTTCTCCTGCCTTCAGGTGTTTTGGAGAATAATTTAACCTCCTCTTCTTTGGGGCAGCCCCTCGAATACTGGAAGACTGCTATCATGTCACCCCCTAATTCTTCCTTTCTCTAGACTAGCCAAACCAAAATCCTGCAGCTGTTCTTCCTATGTTTTTGTCTCCAGGGTTTTGATCATCTTAGTTGCTATTCTCTGTACTTTTTCCAAAGTCTCAACATCTTTTTTAGAATAGAATAGAATAGAATAGAATAGAATAGAATAGAATAGAATAGAATAGAATAGAATAGAATAGAATTCTTTTATTGGCCAAGTGTGATTGGAAACACAAGGAATTTGTCTTGGTGCAAATGCTCTCAGTGTACATAAAAGAAAAGATACATTCATCAAGATTCAAGAATCATCAGGTACAACACTTAATGATAGTCACAGGGTACAATAAGCAATCAAATCAGATAGATGATAGATGGATGGATGGATGGATGGATGGATGGATGGATGGATGGATGGATGGACGGACGGACGGACAGACAGACAGACAGACAGATAAAGAAAGAAAGAATAGAATCAGAATCAGAATCAGAATCAGAATCAGAATAGAATAGAATTCTTTATTGGCCAAGTGTGATTGGACGCACAAAGAATTTATCTTTGGTGCAAATGCTCTCAGTGTGCATAAAAGAAGAGATACATTCGTCAAGAGTCAAGAATCTATCAGGTACAACCCTTAATAAGAATCATAGGGTACAATAAGCAATCAAATCAGATAGATAGATAGATAGATGAAAGAAAGAAAGAAAGAAAGAAAGAAAGAAAGAAAGAAAGAAAGAAAGAAAGAAAGAAAGAAAGAAAGAAAGAAAGAAAGAAGAAAGAAAGAAAGAAAGAAAGAAAGAAAGAATAGAATTCTTTATTGGCCAAGTGTGATTGGATACAGAAGGAATTTGTCTTAGTGCAAATGCTCTCAGAGAGACATTCATCAAGAGTCAAGAATCATCAGGTTACCACACTTAATAACAATCATAGGGTACAATAAGCCATCAAATCCTACTAGGAAACAGTCCATATAAATCGTAAGGATACAAGTGACAAAGTTACAGCCATTCAGTCAGAAGTGGGAGGAGAGGGGCGATAAGGAGCGATGAGAAGGTTAATAGTGATAGTAGTGCAGACTTTGTAAATAGTTGGACAGTGTTGGGACAGTTTTGTAGCGTGGTAACCAAAAATTGGTTGCATTATTCCAGGTGTGGCCTTACTATGGCTTTATAAAGCAGTACTAAGACTTCCCGTGAGTTGGATTTTATGCCTCTGTTTCTACAACCAAAGGTTGTATGAGTGTTTTTGGCCGCTGCTGCTCTCGTCTGGCTCATGTTTAAGGGATTGTCCACTAGGACTTCAAGGTCCTTCTCATAGTTCCTGTTTTTGAGCCAGGTCTCGCCTCATTGGTACTTGTACCTTTACTTTTTCCTGTCCAGGTGCAAAACCTTGTTTTTCTCCACCTTAAATTTCGTGTGGTTGGATAGGATCCACTGTTCAATTCTTCTCTTAATGACCACTGCGAAAGAGCTCGTAAAATCAAGTCGGTCGGATGGCTGACTCATTTTACGTCTGCGATGGGGCAGGCTCCCTTATGGGCGTAAGTAGAGGACTACCTTATTCTCACCGCTGAGCACAGCAGAGCTGCAGTCCAGATACACGGGGGAATATTTGGCAACCTGCTTTTTTTAAAAAAAAAAAATACATATTGTTTCCTCCCCAAAAAATAAAATACAAAATCCAACGGGGAAAAAAATTGAAGAGACACAAACGCAAACCAGACGAGAGCATTAAAATATCTGAATTAAAAGGGCAAAGAAACGAGAAACACCCAAAAAAGACCTACCTGCTTTTTAAAAATTACCATTTAATAAATTCATTTAAATATCAGCGTAAGGATGTTTGACAGTGGGGATGCTGTCAGACTGTTTTTCTTCCTTTTGTCCTATTGGTCTGTAGCCCCATAAGTCTGGCCTGTGAATTATGGCCTTTGGAGTTCAACACTTCTGGCAGACAACAGGCTGAATCAGGCTGTCACAATGCCATAATTTTATTTTATTTTCTTAAAATTATCTCCAAATCTTTCCATTCCTGGCCATTAACTCTTAAAAAAAGCCAGAGGAGCAAGAAAAAAAACCCCAGATTCTTCAGCTTTGCAGAGATGATTTTTCTCTGCTACAAATTTGGAAAAAAAGCCACACATTTGGCATTCTTAGAAAAATTGGAAAGAGCCCAGAGAAAACATCGGATAATGATCCCTGGATGACAACATCCAGTCTCCTGCCAAAGGTGTTATGTCTCTCGGAATAAATACATCCCGCCCCCTCTCAATTTGGTAGAGGCTGCCTGCATAATCATCACAAACCCTATTGTGTAATTTGGAGGGTGCTGCCCTTGGATTCAAACCAGGCCAAGTGAAACCAAAACTGTGTCTCTTTAAAGCAGCTGTGTCTTTCACCAGGGCAGAAAAAGATGCAGCTGCTTTCAGGAGTTGCAGATCAGGGGTGCCAGAAAAACAGGGCAGTATTCCATCCTTTTGTGTAACTTGGGGGGGCGCTGCTGCCCCTCAGATTCAAACCAAGCCAACTGGAGCTCCGTCTGCGCCTCTTTAAAGCAGCTGTGTGTTTCACCAGGGCAGAAAAAGATGCAGCTGCTTTCAAGAGTTGCAGCCAGGGCTGCCAGCCAAACCTTGAAGGCTTGTCTCCAGAAGTTGTGGGTGTTCCATCACTGGATGTTTTTTTTATGAAAAGACTGGAACGTTCCAGTTGTCTGGAACGGTATAGGGTTTCCTGTCTGAGCAAGGGGTTGGACTAGAAGACCCCCAAGGTCCCTTCTAACTGTGTTTTATTCTCATCCCTGGAGCCTTTTAAAAAAGAGACTGGGCAGCCATTTGTCTGATATGATGTAGGATCTCCTGGTTGAACCAGGGTTTGGACTAGAAGACCCCAAGGTCCCTTCCTACCCTGTTATTCTGTTCAAATGTCCTTCGGTCGCCTCTCCAAAGATTCTCGCCTTGGGGTTGTTTGCAGAAATTTTTCCCTTTCAGGATCTCTAGTGGCCTTTGTCCCTGCATTGAACACCCCACCCCCCACCTTACCTCCCCCCCAGAATCCCACCCCCCACGCCATCGCTATACCTCTGTTATATTTCCCTCCCCCGCCCAGATTCCCCGGCTTCATGCCTACCTCCCCAAACCCTCATCTCCAAGCAATCCTTAATCCGTGCTTAATATTTAACATCATTTTATAGACCAGCCTCCTTAATAGGGGCTGATAATGCAACCAATCAGGTCATTAAACCCGAGGGAGGGGGGGGGGAGGAGGGGGCAGGGGGCTCCCTTTGCAAACATTAACTCGGCTTTGGGAAAGAGTTGGGGCAGAGCTGACCTTGGAATTATTTATGGCCCCTTCCCCTCCTCCCTATGCCAGGAATTGGGGGTGGTCAGGGAGGGAGGCCAGTCGAATGCAAGCAGGATAACAGAATAACGGGATTGGAAGGGAGCTTGGAGGTCATCTAGTCCAACCCCCTGCTCAGGCAGGAGACCCTAAACCATTTCAGACAACTGGCTGTCCGGTCTCTTCTTAAAAGCCTCCAGGGATGGAGCAGCCACAACTTCTGAAGGCAAGACGTTCCATAGATTAATTAAGAGAGTAACAGAATAATAGAGTTGGAAGGGGCATTGGAGGTGTTCTAGACTAACCCCCTACCTGAACAGGAGATCCTATACCATTCTGGGCAAATAGTTGTCCAACCTTGTCTTCAGGACCTCCCACTGATCTGGATCAGCCACAATGTCTGAAGGCAAGCCGTTCCACTGATTAATTGTTCTCACTATCAGGAAATTTCTCCCTGAGAGGGACTGCTGATGGTGTTACCTAGCTGGGTCGTGAAACGTCTCAAGAAAACAAGCAAGCTCAGAGAGCACCAAAGACCCCTCATGTCAGCCCTGAGCTACATATATTCTCCTTTATTGGTAATTTCTCTTTAATTCCAGGTTGGGTCTCTCTTTGAGAAGCTTCCACCAATTGCTTCTTGTCCAGAATACTATACAGCAGAGGTCTCTAACTTGGCAACTCTAAGACTTGTGGACTTCAACTCCCAGAATTGAGTTGTATCTAACTATTTGGCTATCTAGCTTTCTGTCTCTCATCTATCACTCTATCAATACCTATCTATCTATCTCTACTCTCTCTTTCTGTCTCTCTCTCTTTCTCTCCCTCTGTCTCTCTCTCTCTAATCTATCAATATATACCTGGTCATTTGCATCCTTTTAGAGGGTCGTTGAGGCCACTTGGAGGTTTGTCTGTGTCCTCAGGGTCACTTGAGTAGTGCAAATGGTTCCTGTAGTCATCTCCAGAACAGATTTCCAGAAACATTGCAGACTATGGGAATCATTTAATTAAAATCATGTTGTAATTATTTTAAACCATTAAATTGAATTGTGAAGGAGGAGGAGGAGGAGGAGAAGGAGGAGAAGGAGAAGGAGGAGAAGGAAGAGGAGGAGAGGGAGGAGGAGGAGGAGGAGGAGGAGGAGAGGAGAGAAAGAAGAAGAAGAAGAAGAAGAAGAAGAAGAAGAAGAAGAAGAAGAAGAAGAAGAAGAAGAAGAAGAAGAAGAAGAAGAAGACATCTAGAATACCCGCAGTGAATTACAAAATTTAAAAAAAAAACATACAGGTAGTCCTCGACTTATGACTGCAATTGAGTCCCAAATTTACGTTGCTAAGTGAGATGTGGTGAAATGAGTTTTGTCCCATTTTACAACTTTTCCTGCCACAATTGTTAAGTGAATCCCTGTGGTGATAAGTTAGTAATTCGGCCGTTAAGTGAATCCGGCTTCTCCATTGACATATTTGTGATTGGAAAGAATTTCCAAGCCTGCAGAACTTTAATTTTTAGGAAATAAAACAACTAGTAATTACACTACTAATTCCCACAACACTGTCAAACTATTTAGTAAGACTGTAATAATATTCTTCTTCTCATCCTTTCTATTACATATCTCCTTTCTACTTAAGACTATAAGCTTGTTGCTTCTACCTTTACAATTTATATTGTTTTATTTAGTTTCCTAGTAGTTTATGCTGATTCTATCGTAAGTGTTGCATCTTATGATTATGACAAATGTAATTTTACGATGGCAACGATCATCATGATAGCTTTTATGTCACTAAGATCTTATGCACCGAAGACAATTCCTTGTGTCCAATCACACAGAGGGACACAATCAAGATCAAGTGAGGTACTAATACCTACTCTATAAAGCCTTAGTAAGGCCACACCTAGAGTCCTACATCCAGTTTGGGTCACCGCATTATAAAAAGATGTTGAGACTCTGGAAAGAGAGCAGAGAAGAGCAACCAGGATTGATGAGGGATTGGAGGCTAAACATATGATGAACGGTTGCAGGAACTGGGCTTGGCTAGTCTAGGGAAGAGAAGGTCCAGGGCAGACATGAGATCAGCCTTCCAATATTTGAGGGGCTGCCCCAAGAGGAGGTATAGGGGGATCAAGCTATTTTCCAAGGCACCTGAAGGCCAGACAAGGAGCAATGGATGGAAACTGAACAAGGAAAGATTCAACCTGGAAATAAGGAGGAATTTCCTGACAGTGAGAACAATCAACCAACGGACAGAAGTTGCCCTCGAAGTTGTGGGAGCTTCATCCCTGGAGGCTTTCAAAAAGAGACTGGATTTGCGTCTGTCAGAAATGGTGTAGGTCTCCTGCTTGGCAGAGGTCGGACTAGATGATCTCCAAGGTCCCTTCCAACTCTGTTAATCTGTAATCCTGTGACCACTTGGCCAATAAAGAATTATAATAAAGAGTGATTATTGTGGTTAGATGTTCAGCCAACAATTTTGAATAAATTGAGACTCCCTCACATCCCGGAAATAAGCTGTTTCAAATCCTTCCCTCAAAATGACATCGTAGGGGCCGTGTTGGCAAACCTATGCACGCATGCCAGAAGTGGCACGCAGAGCCATTTCCCCTTCCCCCGACATGCAAGAGGTCGCGGAAGAGCCCCACTGCGGATGCGCATCTGCGCCACCGCCAAATAGCTGATTGGCAGATATCTGGCCGCATGCACAGCGGGTAGAAGGGGATTACACAGGACAAGTGCACACAGGAGGGGGGATTTGCACAACAGATGCGCGTGCACTAGAGAGCCACGCATGCATGCGCAGGGGTTGGGGAGGCCCAGCACGTCTTGCCTTCTGGGTGCTGGCATTGAGT
>CM042834.1:275968405-276008524 GCA_023653725.1 Bungarus multicinctus | reverse complement strand
AAGATTAAGTGATAGATAGATCGATAATAAATGTATAGATCAGTGAATAGATAATATAGATAATAATAGAATAGATATATAGATTGAATCTATGAGAGAGAGAAAGAGAGAGATAGATATAGATGCATATTGATAGATGACAGAGAAGCGAGAAGATAAAAAGAGATAACAGAAGATAGATAGAATAGAAGCGAGAGATAGATGATAGATCTTTCTGAGTGTAGAGAGAAAATAGATAGCTAGATAAGCTAGATAGATAGATAGTATAGATAGATAGATGAGTAGATGGATAGCAGATAGATGATTGATACATAGTAGATAGATAGATCAGATATTGAGTAGATGAGAAGCGAGACGAGTATATATAGATATGATGCACAGCATTGATAGATGCCAGATAGCTAGCAAAGAGGAACGAGAGATAGTACATCGATAAATAGAGAGAGAGAGGAAGAAGCTATATAGATCTATTCTGCGATTAGAGAGAAAAACAGAATAAGATAGATACGATAATAGATAGATAGATAGATAGATTATAGATAGACTAGACTATCTTTCTAGATAGAATATATTGTAGACTAGATAGATATGATAGATAATAATACTCATAGAAGATAGGATATGATAGATTAGAGCGAGATAGAGACAGAGAGGAGAAGATATTTAGGTAGTGTTGGGGGACCGGCTGGGGAATACCTGGGCGTATTGAAGTCTAGGTGCACAATCTTGATGAAGTTGCCTGGTTAAACAATCTACTGAAGGTGAGGTAAGGTCAAGAACTACCACCGGAATCAAGCTGCCTGGGTTCCTACAACCATGGCAAGGAATGTCACAGAAGGGTGCAAACTCACTTAACGCTGATTCCTTAGCACAAACAAAAAAGTTTTTAAAAAGCTGCCCAGGTGCTGACAAAACCCTGCTGCAAACAACGTACTTTCTAATTCTCTCAGGCTATCTATCCTGCTGGCATGTTACCAATAGGCCTTCGCCTTAACGCAATCCACTTAGGATTGATTTGAAAGTTGACAACAGACCATCCCTACGAGGGAACCGAACCACCTTGAATTCTGTAGTTCTGACAGCTGCACACACCCTCACTCTAAGCAATTACTGATGTTGCATGTTGGGGCTTTAAAACAACTGTACTGCCTTTTACGTCATCTTTGCGGCGTCCACACATCTCTCTACACGAGCGTTTTTTTGCTGAAAACACGGTTTATTCTAGGCGTTTCGGCAAACCAACCATCGCAACACACATGGATTCATCAATCAATTCAACAGACTGAGCTGAAGGGACCCGGGAGGTCTTCTATCACAAACCCCACCTGCTCAAGCAAGAGACCCAATCTAATTTCAGAACAAGTGGCTATGTCTAGTCTTCTGTCTTAAAACCTCCATGTGATGGAGCAGCCACAACTTGCTAGGTTGCACGCAGTTCCAAGGGTTAATATGCGGTTAGAAAGAGTTTCATCCTTATTTCCAAGTTGAATCGCTCTTTGAATTAGTTTCCTTCATTGCTGCATTCTCCTGCCAATTCAGGTGTTTTGGTAAATAATTTTACCTCCCATTCTATTGGGGCGCCCATCGAAATACATGGAAGACATGCTATCATTTCACCCCCATAATTCTTCGCCTTTTCTCTAGACTAGCCCAACCACCATGACCTTGGCAGCTGGTCTTCTATGTTTTTTTTGTCTCCAGGGTTATATGAGGTCAATCTGAGTTCTATTCTCTGATACTAGTTTTCCAAGTCTCAACATCTTTTTTAGAATAGAATAGATAGAATAAATAGGAATAAATAGGAAAATAGAATAGAATAGCATAGAGATGAATAAGACTTCTTTTATGGCCCAGATGTGATTGAACTGCACACGGAATTTGTATCTTGTGCAAATGCTCTCAGTGTACATAAAGAAACGATAACATTCATCACGATTCAAGATCATCATGTACCACCCTTATTATGTCACAGGGTACAATACACGCAATCAATCAGATAGATGCTAGAGTATGATGATGGATGGATGGATGGATGGATGGATGGCTGTGGATGGACGGACACTAATACCGGACAGACAGACAGACCATCAGACAAGATAAAGAACAGAAAGAATAGAATCAGAAATCATAATCAGAATCAGAATCTATAAATAGAATTCTTTATTGGCAGTGTGATTGGACTCACAACAGAAGTTATCTTTGTTTGCACAATGCTCTCAGTTGTTCATAACAAGAAGAGAATACCTTCGTCAAGAGTCAAGCAATCTATCAGTTACAACCCTTAATAATAATCATAGGCTACAATAAAGCAAATGCAAAATCATTCAGATAGCACATAGATAGATAGACAAACAGGAAAAAGAAAAAAAAAAGAACAAAGAAAGAAAGAACTAAAGAAGGACAAAAAAAAGAAGAAAGAAAGGAAAGAAAAAGAAAGAAAGAAAGAAAGAAAGTAAAGAAAGAAAAAGAAAGAAATAAAGAAAAAAGAAAGAAAGAACGAAAGAATAGATTCTTTATTGGCCAAGTGTGATTGGATACAGAAGGAATTGTCTTAGTGCAAATGCTCTCAGAGAGACATTCATCAAGAGTCAAGAATCATCAGGTTACCACACTTAATAACAATCATAGGGTACAATAAGCCATCAAATCCTACTAGGAAACAGTCCATATAAATCGTAAGGATACAAGTGACAAAGTTACAGCCATTCAGTCAGAAGTGGGAGGAGAGGGGCGATAAGGAGCGATGAGAAGGTTAATAGTGATAGTAGTGCAGACTTTGTAAATAGTTGGACAGTGTTGGGACAGTTTTGTAGCGTGGTAACCAAAAATTGGTTGCATTATTCCAGGTGTGGCCTTACTATGGCTTTATAAAGCAGTACTAAGACTTCCCGTGAGTTGGATTTTATGCCTCTGTTTCTACAACCAAAGGTTGTATGAGTGTTTTTGGCCGCTGCTGCTCTCGTCTGGCTCATGTTTAAGGGATTGTCCACTAGGACTTCAAGGTCCTTCTCATAGTTCCTGTTTTTGAGCCAGGTCTCGCCTCATTGGTACTTGTACCTTTACTTTTTCCTGTCCAGGTGCAAAACCTTGTTTTTCTCCACCTTAAATTTCGTGTGGTTGGATAGGATCCACTGTTCAATTCTTCTCTTAATGACCACTGCGAAAGAGCTCGTAAAATCAAGTCGGTCGGATGGCTGACTCATTTTACGTCTGCGATGGGGCAGGCTCCCTTATGGGCGTAAGTAGAGGACTACCTTATTCTCACCGCTGAGCACAGCAGAGCTGCAGTCCAGATACACGGGGGAATATTTGGCAACCTGCTTTTTTTAAAAAAAAAAAATACATATTGTTTCCTCCCCAAAAAATAAAATACAAAATCCAACGGGGAAAAAAATTGAAGAGACACAAACGCAAACCAGACGAGAGCATTAAAATATCTGAATTAAAAGGGCAAAGAAACGAGAAACACCCAAAAAAGACCTACCTGCTTTTTAAAAATTACCATTTAATAAATTCATTTAAATATCAGCGTAAGGATGTTTGACAGTGGGGATGCTGTCAGACTGTTTTTCTTCCTTTTGTCCTATTGGTCTGTAGCCCCATAAGTCTGGCCTGTGAATTATGGCCTTTGGAGTTCAACACTTCTGGCAGACAACAGGCTGAATCAGGCTGTCACAATGCCATAATTTTATTTTATTTTCTTAAAATTATCTCCAAATCTTTCCATTCCTGGCCATTAACTCTTAAAAAAAGCCAGAGGAGCAAGAAAAAAAACCCCAGATTCTTCAGCTTTGCAGAGATGATTTTTTCTCTGCTACAAATTTGGAAAAAAGCCACACATTTGGCATTCTTAGAAAAATTGGAAAGAGCCCAGAGAAAACATCGGATAATGATCCCTGGATGACAACATCCAGTCTCCTGCCAAAGGTGTTATGTCTCTCGGAATAAATACATCCCGCCCCCTCTCAATTTGGTAGAGGCTGCTTGCATAATCATCACAAACCCTATTGTGTAATTTGGAGGGTGCTGCCCTTGGATTCAAACCAGGCCAAGTGAAACCAAAACTGTGTCTCTTTAAAGCAGCTGTGTCTTTCACCAGGGCAGAAAAAGATGCAGCTGCTTTCAGGAGTTGCAGATCAGGGGTGCCAGAAAAACAGGCCAGTATTCTATCCTCTTGTGTAACTTGGGGGGGCGCTGCTGCCCCTCAGCTTCAAACCAAGCCAACTGGAGCTCAGTCTGCGCCTCTTTAAAGCAGCTGTGTGTTTCACCAGGGCAGAAAAAGATGCAGCTGCTTTCAGGCATTGCAGAACAAGGCTGCCAGAAAAAACAGGGCAGTGTTCTACCCTTCTGTCTAACCTGGAGGGAGCTGCCCCTCAGATTCAAACCAAGCCAACTGGAGCTCAGTCAAGCAGCTGTGTCTTTCACCAGGGTAGAAAAAGATGCAGCTGCTTTCAGGAGTTGCAGATCAGGGGTGCCAGAAAAACAGGGCAGTATTCCATCCTTTTGTGTAACTTGGGGGGGCGCTGCTGCCCCTCAGATTCAAACCAAGCCAACTGGAGCTCCGTCTGCGCCTCTTTAAAGCAGCTGTGTGTTTCACCAGGGCAGAAAAAGATGCAGCTGCTTTCAAGAGTTGCAGCCAGGGCTGCCAGCCAAACCTTGAAGGCTTGTCTCCAGAAGTTGTGGGTGTTCCATCACTGGATGTTTTTTTTATGAAAAGACTGGAACGTTCCAGTTGTCTGGAACGGTATAGGGTTTCCTGTCTGAGCAAGGGGTTGGACTAGAAGACCCCCAAGGTCCCTTCTAACTGTGTTTTATTCTCATCCCTGGAGCCTTTTAAAAAAGAGACTGGGCAGCCATTTGTCTGATATGATGTAGGATCTCCTGGTTGAACCAGGGTTTGGACTAGAAGACCCCCAAGGTCCCTTCCTACCCTGTTATTCTGTTCAAATGTCCTTCGGTCGCCTCTCCAAAGATTCTCGCCTTGGGGTTGTTTGCAGAAATTTTTCCCTTTCAGGATCTCTAGTGGCCTTTGTCCCTGCATTGAACACCCCACCCCCCACCTTCCCTCCCCCCCAGAATCCCACCCCCCACGCCATCGCTATACCTCTGTTATATTTCCCTCCCCCGCCCAGATTCCCCGGCTTCATGCCTACCTCCCCAAACCCTCATCTCCAAGCAATCCTTAATCCGTGCTTAATATTTAACATCATTTTATAGACCAGCCTCCTTAATAGGGGCTGATAATGCAACCAATCAGGTCATTAAACCCCGAGGGAGGGGGGGGGAGGAGGGGGCAGGGGGCTCCCTTTGCAAACATTAACTCGGCTTTGGGAAAGAGTTGGGGCAGAGCTGACCTTGGAATTATTTATGGCCCCTTCCCCTCCTCCCTATGCCAGGAATTGGGGGTGGTCAGGGAGGGAGGCCAGTCGAATGCAAGCAGGATAACAGAATAACGGGATTGGAAGGGAGCTTGGAGGTCATCTAGTCCAACCCCCTGCTCAGGCAGGAGACCCTAAACCATTTCAGACAACTGGCTGTCCGGTCTCTTCTTAAAAGCCTCCAGGGATGGAGCAGCCACAACTTCTGAAGGCAAGACGTTCCATAGATTAATTAAGAGAGTAACAGAATAATAGAGTTGGAAGGGGCATTGGAGGTGTTCTAGACTAACCCCCTACCTGAACAGGAGATCCTATACCATTCTGGGCAAATAGTTGTCCAACCTTGTCTTCAGGACCTCCCACTGATCTGGATCAGCCACAATGTCTGAAGGCAAGCCGTTCCACTGATTAATTGTTCTCACTATCAGGAAATTTCTCCCTGAGAGGGACTGCTGATGGTGTTACCTAGCTGGGTCGTGAAACGTCTCAAGAAAACAAGCAAGCTCAGAGAGCACCAAAGACCCCTCATGTCAGCCCTGAGCTACATATATTCTCCTTTATTGGTAATTTCTCTTTAATTCCAGGTTGGGTCTCTCTTTGAGAAGCTTCCACCAATTGCTTCTTGTCCAGAATACTATACAGCAGAGGTCTCTAACTTGGCAACTCTAAGACTTGTGGACTTCAACTCCCAGAATTGAGTTGTATCTAACTATTTGGCTATCTAGCTTTCTGTCTCTCATCTATCACTCTATCAATACCTATCTATCTATCTCTACTCTCTCTTTCTGTCTCTCTCTCTTTCTCTCCCTCTGTCTCTCTCTCTCTAATCTATCAATATATACCTGGTCATTTGCATCCTTTTAGAGGGTCGTTGAGGCCACTTGGAGGTTTGTCTGTGTCCTCAGGGTCACTTGAGTAGTGCAAATGGTTCCTGTAGTCATCTCCAGAACAGATTTCCAGAAACATTGCAGACTATGGGAATCATTTAATTAAAATCATGTTGTAATTATTTTAAACCATTAAATTGAATTGTGAAGGAGGAGGAGGAGGAGGAGAAGGAGGAGAAGGAGAAGGAGGAGAAGGAAGAGGAGGAGGAGGAGGAGGAGGAGGAGGAGGAGGAGGAGAAGAAGAAGAAGAAGAAGAAGAAGAAGAAGAAGAAGAAGAAGAAGAAGAAGAAGAAGAAGAAGAAGAAGAAGAAGAAGAAGAAGACATCTAGAATACCCGCAGTGAATTACAAAAATTTAAAAAAAAAACATACAGGTAGTCCTCGACTTATGACTGCAATTGAGTCCCAAATTTACGTTGCTAAGTGAGATGTGGTGAAATGAGTTTTGTCCCATTTTACAACTTTTCCTGCCACAATTGTTAAGTGAATCCCTGTGGTTGATAAGTTAGTAATTCGGCCGTTAAGTGAATCCGGCTTCTCCATTGACATATTTGTGATTGGAAAAGAATTTCCAAGCCTGCAGAACTTTAATTTTTAGGAAATAAAACAACTAAGTAAATTACACTACTAATTCCCACAACACTGTCAAACTATTTAGTAAGACTGTAATAATATTCTTCTTCTCATCCTTTCTATTACATATCTCCTTTTCTACTTAAGACTATAAGCTTGTTGCTTCTACCTTTACAATTTATATTGTTTTATTTAGTTTCCTAGTAGTTTATGCTGATTCTATCGTAAGTGTTGCATCTTATGATTTATGACAAATGTAATTTTACGATGGCAACGATCATCATGATAGCTTTTATGTTCACTAAGATCTTATGCACCGAAGACAAATTCCTTGTGTCCAATCACACAGAGGGACACAATCAAGATCAAGTGAGGTACTAATACCTACTCTATAAAGCCTTAGTAAGGCCACACCTAGAGTCCTACATCCAGTTTGGGTCACCGCATTATAAAAAAGATGTTGAGACTCTGGAAAGAGAGCAGAGAAGAGCAACCAGGATGATGAGGGGATTGGAGGCTAAAACATATGATGAACGGTTGCAGGAACTGGGCTTGGCTAGTCTAGGGAAGAGAAGGTCCAGGGCAGACATGAGATCAGCCTTCCAATATTTGAGGGGCTGCCCCAGAGAGGAGGAAGGGGGATCAAGCTATTTTCCAAGGCACCTGAAGGCCAGACAAGGAGCAATGGATGGAAACTGAACAAGGAAAGATTCAACCTGGAAATAAGGAGGAATTTCCTGACAGTGAGAACAATCAACCAACGGAACAGAAGTTGCCCTCGGAAGTTGTGGGAGCTTCATCCCTGGAGGCTTTCAAAAAGAGACTGGATTGCCGTCTGTCAGAAATGGTGTAGGGTCTCCTGCTTGGGCAGAGGGTCGGACTAGATGATCTCCAAGGTCCCTTCCAACTCTGTTAATCTGTAATCTGTGAACACTTGGCCAATAAAGAATTATAATAAAGAGTGATTATTGTGGTTAGATGTTCAGCCAACAATTTTGAATAAATTGAGACTCCTCACATCCCGGAAATAAGCTGTTTCAACTCCTTCCCTCAAAATGACATCGTAGGGCCGTGTTGGCAAACCTATGCCACGCATGCCAGAAGTGGCACGCAGAGCCATTTCCCCCGACATGCAAGAGGTCGCGGAAGAGCCCCACTGCGTATGCGCATCTGCGCCACCGCCCAATAGCTGATTGTCAGATATCTGGCACGCATGCACAGCGGGTAGAAGGGGATTACACAGGACACGTGCAGCACAGGAGGGGGGATTTGCACACAGATGCGCAGTGCACTAGAGAGCCCACGCATGCATGCGCAGGGGGTGTGGGGAGGCCCAGCACGTCTTGCCTTCTGGGTGCTGGCATTTGAGTGCAATCAAGCGAGCACACGTGCAATTATTCGGCACGGGAGCCAAAAAAGGTTAGCCACAACTGCACACCAGAACAACTAGACACAAGGAGAGTTTTTCCCCGAATGCCATCACTCTGCTAAACAAATAATTCCCTCAACACTGTCCAACTCTTTACAAAGTCTGCATTACTATTACTATTAATCTTCTCATCACTCCTTATCACCCATCCCCTCCCACTTGGGACTGTATGACTAACTTTGTTGCTTGTATCCTAACTAATTATATTGACTGTTTCCTAGTATGATTTGGTTGCTTATTGTACCCTATGACTATCATTGTGTTGTATGTTATGATTATGTATCTCTTCTTTTTATGTACACTGAGAGCATTTGCACCAAGACAAATTCCTTGGGTGTCCAATCACACTTGGCCAATAAAGAATTCTCTTCTCTTCTACTCTCTTCTATTTTCTATTCTATTCTCTACTATTCTTTATTCTATTCTATTCCTTATTCTATTCTATTCTATCTTCTATTCTATTCTATTCTCTATTCTATTCTATTTTCTATTCTATTCTATTTTCTATTCTATTCTATTCTTTATTCTATTCTATTCCTTATTCTATTCTATTCTATCTTCTATTCTATTCTATTCTCTATTCTATTCTATTTTCTATTCTATTCTATTTTCTATTCTATTCTATTCTTTATTCTATTCCTAATCTATTCTGTTCAATTTTCTATTCCATTCTATTTCCTATTCTATTCTATTCTATTCTATATTCTACTCCTAATCTATTCTATTCTATATTCTATTTCCTATTCTATTCTATTTTATTATCTATTCTATTTCTAATCTATTCTATTCTATATTCTATTCTATTTCCTATTCTATTCTATTCTCTATTCTATTCTCTATTCCATCCCATTCCATATTCTACTTTATTCTATTCTAAATAAATGAAATAAAATGATGTTATTTCTAAGCAGGTCCCTAGCTTGGTTCCAGCTTGGCCACACTGTTCTCTTTGCCTGCAACTCTTTTGAGAAATAAAATTTAAAAAAGATTAAATGAAAACCTGGGTGTTTTGACCCTCGCTTTGCAAATCCATGCCAGTATTTCTTTCTCCCGTATCAGGCTGAAACATTTAACCCAGCGAAGCAAATTCAGAAGACAGACGGGGGTTTGCCGAAGAGGCGCTCCTGCCTTTGGGGTATTTACTCTCGGGAGACGGCAAGCAAGGGGCCCCTTGAGGACAGACCCTCTCCCCACCCAGACCCTATTTGCTCTGTAAACACTCTTCCTTCCTCCTCATTCAGTCCAGCAGGCTAGGTTAACCCCTTCAGGGCTGAAATGGAGGCAGCCCCGCGGAGCTTGCAAAGATCATCCGGCAAGAATTGCAAGCAGCACCTGGGCTCTTTCAACACCTTCACTCGCTGCATCAACCAAGGGAGAGAATCAAGAGCACGTAAAGTGTTAGTACCGCTTTGGAAGGCCTTGGTAAGGCCACACTTGTAATTCTGCACCCAGGTTTGGTCACCACGATGTAAAAAAATATGTTGAGACTCTAGAAAGAATGTGTGACGACCCAAAGGGGCCTGACACAAAGGCAACACAGTCAGATAAGCAATAAGAGTCCCTTTATTATCTCCAACTTTGGCCCCAATGTCCAGGTTACCTTCTGGGCTGGAGAAAAACTCTCCCAGGAACAGCCTTTAAGTGGAGGAAATTCAGTCCAAAACAAGGGACACACAAACTGTAACTTAAAATCCAGACAAACCAAACTGAAGTAATTAGCTTGGCAGGGCAGGAGAAGGAATTGCAGGCTTGATAGCCCAGCAAAACTCACACACAGTTGGGAAGAGGCCAGGAACACAGATAAGCCACAACGAGACCAGATAAAGTCTCTTTTGCTCCCAACAGCTTGCTCCACGCAGCTTCCTCTTTTAAACACTGTGTTCTCAGCTGCAGCTAATGAAGGGAATCAGGGCCCTTTCCTCCCCCATAAGCCACGCAACTCACATTCCTCCCTTCTCCATTCCCCCCTGCGTGCCCTAGAATGAAGAGAGGGTGGGCCTGGGTCTTCCTCTGAACTCTCTCTCCCTTGTTCTACCGCTTTCCTGTTCTGCCCAGCCTGATTTTGCCCTTCCCCAGTTTCCTCCACAGCCAAAGGAGCCACACTCCTACTGTCAGCTGTTCAGCTTCCAACAGGGACATGACAGAATGGATTAGGGGACTGGAGGTTAAAACATAGGAAGAACGATGGTTGGACTTGGGTATGCCTATTCTAGTGTGATAACAGTGTTCCGATATTTGATGGGCTGTCACAAAGAAAAGAGGGAGAGTCAACTTATTTTCCAAAACAGCAGGAGAAGAAACAATGGGTGGAAACTCATCAAGGAGAGCAACCTGGAATTAAGGAGAACCTTCCTGACAGTGAGAACAATTCATCAGTGGAACAGCTTGACACCAGAAGTTGTGGGTGCTCCATCACGGGAGGTTTTCAAGAAGAGATAGGATAACCATTTGTCTGAAGTGGTATAGGGTCACCTGCTTGATCAGGGGGTTGGACTAAAAGACCTCCAAGGTCCCTTCCAAGTCTTGTTATTTTATACTCTGAAGCATGGTTGTTTTCTTGCAGATGTTTCATGACCCAACAAGATAATGTCATCAGTGCTAGAAGAGAGGGGTGGTTGCAGAAAGCAGGAGGAGGAAGAGGAGGAGGAGGAAGAGGAGGAGGGGAAGAGGAGGAGGAGGAGGAAGAAGAGAAAGAGGAAGAAGAAGGAGGAGGAAGAGCGAGGAGGAGGAGGAGAGGAGGAGAAGAGGAAGAAGAAAAAGAAGAAGAGGGGGAGGGAGAAGAAGAAGAGGAAGAGGAGAAGGAGAAGAGGAGGAGGAGAAACTCAGTAAGCAAAGAATTGCCCCAAACCTAGAAGTGGCTAAACTTGCTAATGAAGCCGAGCTGCCATTTCAAATGGCAGCTCTTATTTCACTCATGTCTTTTTTCCTTTCCAGTGGAAACAGTGAATTAAAGAACGAAAGACAGAAAAACAGAAAGAAAGAAGGGAGGGAGGAAGAGAGGGGTGGGGTGTAGGGTCTCCTGCTTGAGCAGGGGGTTGGACTAGATGACCTACGAGGTCCCTTCCAACTCTGTTATTCTGTAACCTTTTTGAAGGTTGCTGTAAGTCCGGACAGTCAGCAAATGAATGGTTGCGAGTGAAGGACTGCAAGCATGTTGTGTGAACGGCTCTTTCGGGTCTTTATCTGACCTACCCAAGCCAGAGCTGCCAGCCCAGCCCAGCCTCCTGCCAGTTGGCTCCATCAACCGATATAACCAACCGATCAATAAAGAATTTTTGCTCTTCTATTTCGGGGACAATTGAAGGGCAGCTGGAGCCCCATCCAAGGGGCAGAGCAATGGAGCCCCAGAGTCTCATCAAAGGGAGCTCAAAGCAAGAGGGAGGCAATTCGAGGGCAGCTGCTTTTCACCCCCTCACTCCCAAAAGGTTGCCCAGAGAGGGAGGAAGTGGCGCAAAGTGTGTGTCCCCCACCCCCACAAAGGGAGCTCCCATGCCTGATGATAGACAGGCAGGCAGGCAGGCAGGCAGATGCAGATTGAATTTAGCAATAGCCCTTAGACTTATACAGCGCTTCACAGGGCTTTTCCAGCCCTCTCTAAGTGGTTTAGAGAGTCAGCATTATTGCCGCCAACAATCTGGGTCCTCATTTTACCCACCTTGGAAGGACGAGCGGCTGAATTAATCTGGAGCCAGTCAGGATTGAACTCCTGGCTGTGGGCAGAGTTAACCTGCAATGCTGCATTCTAACCATTGTATCACCATGGCTCTATCTATCTATCTATCTATCTATCTATCTATCTATCTATCTATCTATCTATCTATCTATCTATCTATCTATCTTTCTATGTATGTATCACTCTCTCTCAACTATCTATCTATCTATCTATCTATCTATCTATTTATCTATCGTATCCATCCATCCATCTACTCTCTCTCTCTCCCTCCCTCCCTCCCTCCTTCTCTGTCTATCTATCTATCTATCTATCTATCTATCTATCTATCTATCTATCTATCTATCTATCTATCTTTCTATGTATGTATCACTCTCTCTCAACTATCTATCTATCTATCTATCTATCTATCTATCTATCTATCTATTTATCTATCGTATCCATCCATCCATCTACTCTCTCTCTCTCCCTCCCTCCCTCCTTCTCTGTCTATCTATCTATCTATCTATCTATCTATCTATCTATCTATCTATCTATCTATCTATCTATCACCTCTCTCTCTCATCTATATGTATCTCTCTCTCTCTCTCATCTATCTTTCTATGTATCTATCACTCTCTATCAACTATCTTTCTATCTATCACTCTCTCTCATCTATCTGTCACCTCTCTCTCTCATCTATCTATTACTCTCATCTCTCTCTCATCTCTCTCTGTCTCATTTATCTATCATCTATTATCTCTCTTTCTCTCTCTCTCTACACACACACTCTCTCTTTACACACACACACACACACACACACACAGTCAACCTTGAGCCGTTCAGAATTGAACTGCTGGCAGTGGGCAGAATTAGGCTGCAATGCTGCATTCTAACCACTGTGCCACTATGGTGCTCTATCTATCTATCTATCTATTGATCGATCACAGCAGTACCTAGACTTATATACCACTTCACAGTGGTTTTACAACCCTCTCTAAGCAGTTTACAGAGTCAGCCTCTTGCTCTCAACTCGTCCTCGTTTTACTGACCGGTGAAAGGACGGAAGGCTGAGTTAACCTAGTCAACGAAATGATAGGATCAAGAGCACATGAAGTGCTGATATCACTGTCAAGTTCGAAGCCCACTTATGCCGTTGGCAACCAGTACTGCTTCTCAGCTTGCCAATGAACCAGGAGGAAGGAGAGGGGAATTGGAATGCAGGCTCCAAACATCGCCCAAGACAATCCATGGGAACCAAGGATACTTCTACAGGTGTTTGCCTAACCCCAAAGAGATTTTCCCATAACAATATAATGACGCTCGATTGGACAATATGACATGCACTAATCAAGGGAGGGGAAAGTCTATTCTTTAACTGAATGGGTTTGCGCCGGAATTAACCAGAGTTGGTTTTGCTTTTCATCTGTGCCAAAATGATGTACTCATTGGAATGTCTCGACAGTGCTTGGTTGGGTTCGTCAGAACCTTGGCCACCACTTTATAATGCCTTGGTAAGACCACACTTGGAATATTGCATCCAGTTTTGGTCACCGTGATATAAAACAGAGGTTTGAGACTACGAAGAGTGGAGAGCAGAGCAACAAAAATGATTAGGGGACTCGAGGCTAAAACATATGAAGAACAGTTGCTGAAATTGGGTAGGCAGGGGTGGGATTCTACCAGTTTGCACCTATTCGCTAGAACCGGTTGTTAGCATTCTAAGCAGGTCAGAGAACCGGTTGTTAGAAGAAATTCCTGGCCTAATCCTGTAAGGAAGGCAGGAAGGAAACATTCTGGTGTTGCTGCTTACAGAAACTGCCTCTCCATTAACCCTTATTACATTCTTGGCAGGACTAGACTTCCTGTCTCAGGAAATTCTCTGGAGTTTTTTTCCTCTCCTTTGCTGGTACTTTGCTTGTGTGGAGGGACCATTCAAAGTTACAATGGCACTGAAAAAAGTGACTTATGACCATTTTTCACACTTACGACTGTTGCAGCATCCCCACAGTCATGAGAGGCCAGGCAAAGAGTTGCGTGCCTTGATGTGAGTGATATTGAGTTGGCCACACCCAGCCAATAACATGACCACCAAGCCACACCCACCCAGTCACATGACCACCAAACCACGCCCACCAACTAAGCCACGCCCACAGACCCGGTTGTTAAAAAATTTGAATCCCACCCCTGGAGGTAGGTCTGGTTGGATGAAAAGAAAGACTAGGGGGACATGATAGCAGTGTTGAAATATTTGAAGGGCTGCCCAAAGTAGAAGGGCTCAAATTATTCTCCAAGGCACCAGAGGGCAGGACAAGAAACAATGGATGGAAACTAACCAAGGGGAGAAGCAACCTGGAATTAAGGAGAAACTTCCTAACAGGGAGGACAGTGGAACAGCTTGCCACCAGTATTTGTAGGTGCTCCGTCACTGGAGGGGTTTAAGAAAAGCCTGGACAGCCACCTGTCACAAATGATATAGGGTCTCCTGCTTGAGCAGGGGATTGGTCTAGAGAACCTCCAAGGTCCCTTCCAATTCTATTATTCTGTTAATCGGTGGAATGGCTGGCCTCCCGAAGTTGTGGGTGCTCCAACGCTGGAGGATTTTAAGAAAAAAAAGGGGACAGCCATTTTGTCTGAAATGGTATACGGTTTCCTGCCTGAGCAGAGGGATGGACTACAACAGCGGTCGCCAACCGTTGGGCCGCAGCCAACTGGTGGGCCATGAGGAAATTTTGGTGGGCCGCAGAGAAATCTCACCCCCAGAGCACCCCCCCCCAAAGCAAGTAATCCAGGCTGTGCAGAAACACAAGGCTGCTCACCCCACATGGCCCGCGGGAACCCTCCTCACCTACTCACTCCTTACACAGCAAACTTGCCTGTTAAATTGCTATTTTTCCTTTTTCTGACCATCATCTGTTCTGCTACACCGGGAGATTTAGATTAGCTATGAAATAGGAAATGGTTGGATTTCTTGCTTTCTAGCTAAGCACGGCCGAACCTCCCTTAGGACTGAAGGTTTGCTTGCAAGCAAATTCAGTGCAGATTCATGGCAAGCAAATTTGAGAGACTGAGCTAGCCGATGGCAGATAGATAGATCACTGAATGATTCTGTGAGCAACTCAATCTGCCTGTTTTGCCTGATTTTTGGGTAAAAGTTGCTCTTTTACCCAAAAATAGGTATAAAAATAGGGAGCGTGCATAAGCGCACCAACGTGCCTACTGTCCCTGTCCTACTGTTTCTTTTATATTTTATTTTTCCTATATGTATCCATGTATTCAAAACTATGTTTTACTTATACCTATTATCTTGTAAGCAATTGACAAATAAATAAATAAATAAATAATATTTTTTTTTAAATAAAAAATTCAATATTTACAGGCATGGTGTGTTGTGAGTTAATTTTGTGAATTTGCTTGCTAGCAAATTTTATGAGTTTGCTTGCAAGCAAATTTTATGTGACAGACTGAACTAGCCGATGGCAGATAGATGGATTTCTGAATGAATCTGTGATTCTGTGAGCAACTCAATCTGCCTGCCTGCTTTGCCTGATTTTGGGAAAAAGTTGCTCTTTTTTAAAAATAAAAAAATTCAATATTTATATAAATATTTATAATATTTACATACAAGCCATGCCCAGTCAGTCACATGGCCACCAAGCCACACCCACAAATTAGGCCACGCCCACAGAGCCGGTTAGTGGTCCCTGGGATCTAAAATTATGAGTTTGGTGGTCCCTGAGGTCCAAAAGGTTGGCGACCCCTGGACTAGAAGACCTCCAAGGTCCCTCCCAACTCCGTTGTTCTGAGTGCACAGAATGTTTGCTGTTCCTGGATCCATTTCTCTGCTATCAAAGGCACCTCAGAAGTCTGTGAATGATGGAAACCCCTCCCCCCAAAACACGATGCTATGCTGTTCCATCTATTTTATTTCAGCCTCGACTGAAATGACCCCATCCAGAGGTGGGTATTCAGCTGGTTCTGACCAGTTCTGGAGAACTGATAACGGAAATTTTGAGTAGTCCGGAGAACTAGCCAATGCTACCTCTGACTGGCTCCACCTCTTCTCTGCCTCCCATCGAGTCCCAGCTGATCGGCTAGGTCTGTTTTGGTTGTCCTGCACAGAAGAACGGAGCTGGAAAGCAGGTTAGTGGGGTGGGGAGGGAATGGAGATTTTGCAATATCCTTCCCCTGCCACGCCCACCAAGCCACGCCCACAAGCCATGCCCACAGAACACCACTCTCACCAAACCACGCCCACAGCTGATCAGCTGGGCCTTCTTTGGTTGCCCTGCACAGGAGAACGGAGCTGCAAAGCAGGTTAGTGGGGTGGGGAGGGAAGGGGGATTTTGCAGTATCCTTCCCCTGCCACACCCATCAAGCCACGCCCACCAAGACACACTCACCAAGACACACCCATAGAACACCATTCCTATCAAGCCACACCCATAGCTGATCGGCTGGGTCTCCTTTGGTTGCCCTGCGCAGGAGAACGGAGCTGCAAAGCAGGTCAGTGGGATGGGGAGGGAAGGGGGATTTTGCAGTATATCCTTCCCCTGCCACGCCCACCAAGCCACGCCCACCAAGCCACGCCCACCAAGCCATGCCCACAGAACCGGTAGTTTAAAAAAATTGAATCCCACCACTGCCGCCATGCCATCTTTTCAACCTTCTCCTCCCAATGCAGACCCCAATCCAAAACCCCCTCCACCCTGCCCGCCGAGAAATCAAAACCCTTGATGCCCTTCGGACAAGAGAGAGTTAAACTGAGCTGGCCAGAGAAGACCAGGATGGCAGGTTTTATATTTCTTAATGCCTGCGAGGGATAAGGCAAGGCGGTATTCCGGATTCTTGTTGGTCTGGTTATCAGCCTTGAATCTCTGCTTGCCAGCGATTGATGCTTGCTTGCGTAAGGAACAATCCATAACTTGGTGACTCAGCCCTCAGGCACGTCCTTCAACTCAGGCCACCGAGGTTTGCACAGGAAAAAAATATCAGGGTGGAAGCACACTCAGGCCGGACTGTGCACAATTTTATATTTTACTAGCTCGATCCCCGTGCTTCGCTACAAAACTATGTGGTGGGGTTTTAGTTTTTGGGGAGGAAAATAAGGGGAAAAAATTCTGCCTCTGCCTACCAGCCTCCATCAATATTCTTCTGGCTAGTGTCCAGTCAGTGTGTGAGAGAGTGGAGGGCTGTTTGGAAACTGAAAGAGTATTTGGTGTGTGAGCAAGAAGAAGGCAGCAAGGAGCCTGGGTGTGGCTTAGCTCAACTGTTCTGTAGTAAAGCTGATTGCTCCTCTGAAACTGAAACTCCTCTCTTCTGCTTGTGTTTTGCATTTGGAAGAGATTTCTTTTCCAGTGGGGAGTGGGAGTAGAACTCCTTAGCAGCAGAGCGTGTTAATAATAATAATAATAATAATAATAATAATAATAATAATAATAATAATAATAATAATAATAATAATAATAATAATAATAATAATAATAATAATAATAATAATAATAATAATAATAATAATATAGGAAATACTAATGCTCTGATGGTCATTTCAAAAAACCCTTTCTTAGTGAACCCCCAAAAGCCGAGAGGAACATACGTACTAAATTCCAGGTTTGTAGGCTTTACGGTTCTGGATATTTTGTGATGATGCATGATGGGTATTTCACTTTTATATGTATAGATTCATAATTATAAACCATCTTTATATTTAGTTCATACATAGCAATAATCTTTCTTCATCTAATTTCTACCGCTTATCTCTGACCACTTGTAAAATCTATTCCATGTTAAGTAATATTCTGTATCTTCTTTGTCCTTTATTTTTAATGTCAGTCTATCCATCTCTGCAGAGTCTAATATTTTCTGAATTACATCCTCATCGGATGGAGTGTTCTCATTTTTCCAGTATTGTTCAAATACAATCCTTGCAGCTGTCAATACATGAGAAACTAAATATATAGTCCCTTTATTGTAGCTCTCCAGCATTATACCCAACAAAAATATTTCTGGTTTTAGATCTATATGTTGTTTGATCATCTTTTCCAACCGTGTATGTATTTTTATCCAATATTTTTTTGCTTTCATACAAGTCCACCACATATGATAAGAAGTATTAACAAATTTTTAGCCAGGTTTTTAAAAATTTCTTAACAAATTTTTTTAGCCAGGTTTTTAAGGGGGTTAGAAAGGTCCGAGCGGGAGTTGGGGGACAACTCGCCGGAGGCTGGGACCAGGCCGTGGGTTGGGCGTGGCCGGGAGAGTCAGAATCCGGATAGGACTGTATTGAGGATGGGGGGGGGTCACTGGGGAGGGTGGAATTAAATCTATTGTTACGGTGAGCGGGAGAGGCAGATTTGGCGGCTATAGGGGGCCATATTCTGTACTGGGAGCGCGCCCTCGCTGCTTGTCTGCTGTGGCGCGCTCCGACCCCCTTGTCATCTCCCGTTCCCCAGGGGGTCTGAGCAATCGGGCCCTGGGCCTCCGGCTGATGTTATGTAACGCCAGGTCCGTTGTTAATAAAGCCCCTCTCATTCACAATTTGATGTGTGAGGGGGGTGAGGACCTGGTGGGAGTTACCGAGACCTGGCTGGGCCAGGAGGGGGGAGTCCCTCTGGTGGAGATGTGCCCAGCCGGGTATCGGGTCTTTCATCGGCCGAGGGCCCAGGGGAGGGGAGGGGGGGTTGCGGTGGTTATTAAGGAGGATCTGTGTCCGAGGGAAGCCACTGTGTCTCAGACGACCGGGTGTGAGCTCCTTTTCGTGAAGTTCGGTCCCAGGGTTCAGGTGGGCTTGCTGGTCGCATACCTGGCTCCCTGCTATGCGGCAGCGGCCCTGCTTGAGCTCCTTGAGGTTATAGCTGGCGTGGCAGTTGGGACCCCCAGGCTTATGGTCATGGGGGATTTCAACCTGCCATCTGCCGGCGGTACCTCGGGGATTGCTCAAGAGTTCATGGCTTCCATGACGGCCATGGGCCTGACCCAGTTAATTCGGGACCCTACTCACGTGGGAGGTCACACCTTGGATCTGGTTTTTGTCTCTGATCAGTGGCAGAGTGATCTGGGTATAGGGGATATAGTTGTGGAACCCCTGTCATGGACGGATCACTCGCTCCTGAAGCTCGACTTCCGTTCCGCGCCCCCTGACCACAGGGAGGCGGGACCATTAAAATGGTACCGCCCCAGGCGCCTGATGAACCCTGATGGGTTCCTGACGGAGCTTGGGCCATTTCCTGAAGCTCACACACACGACTCGGTTGAGGGCTTGGTCGCCACCTGGGATAGGGTGGCTGCTGGGGCCCTTGACCGAGTCGTGCCCTTGCGGCCTCTGACCCGGTGCCGATCCCACGTGGCTCCCTGGTTTTCTGAGGAGCTAAGAGAGATGAAGCGCCGGAAAAGACGCCTAGAGAGCAGTTGGAGGGCTAGCCGCTCTGGGTCTGACCGAACACTATTACGATCTTATATTAAGACGTATTTAGTGGCGATAAGGATGGCGAGGAGATCTTACCTCTCCACCCTTATTGCGTCCGCGGAAAACCGCCCAGCCGCCCTGTTTAGGGTGACCCGCTCCCTCCTGGAGGTGGGAGCGCGGGAGGACCCCTTGCAGGGGTGGGCTGAGGAGTTTTCTAGGTTTCTGCAGGACAAAATCGCTCAGATCCGGAGCGAATCGGACTCCGATTGGGCATCTCCGGGCGGGGGGGTGGGGGTGGATATCAGTGAGGTCAATTGGGTTGAGTTCGACCCTGTTACTTTGGAGGACGTGGACAGGATACTGGGGGGGGCTTAATGCCACCACCTGTTTGTTGGACCCGTGTCCCTCCTGGCTGGTTTTGGCCACTCGGGAGGTGACACGAGGCTGGTTCCAGGGCATTATAAACGCTTCCTTGAGAGAGGGGCTGCTGCCTGCTGCCTTGAAAGAGGCAGTGGTGCGGCCCCTCCTCAAGAAACCGTCCCTGGACCCAGCATTGTTATCTAATTATCATCCTGTCTCCAACCTTCGTTTTGTCACGAAGGTTGTTGAGAGTGTGGTGGCACGTCAGCTCCCGCAGTACCTGGATGAAGCGAGTTATCTTGACCCCCTCCAATCGGGTTTCAGGCCCGGGCACAGCACGGAGACGGCATTGGTCGCGTTGGTTGATGATCTCTGGAGGGCTCGGGACAGGGGTTGTTCCTCTGTCCTGGTCCTATTAGATCTCTCAGCGGCTTTTGATACTGTCGACCACAGTATCTTATTGCGGCGGTTGGAGGGGTTGGGAGTGGGGGGCACCGTGTTGCGGTGGTTCACCTCCTTCCTCTCCGACCGTTCGCAATTCGTGTTGACAGGGGGGCAGAGGTCGGCCCCGAGGCCTCTACTGTGTGGGGTGCCTCAGGGGTCGGTGCTCTCGCCCCTGCTGTTCAACATTTATGTGAAGCCGCTGGGTGAGGTCATCCATGGCTTCGGGGTGGAGTTCCATCAGTACGCTGATGATACTCAGCTGTACATCTCCACCCGGGCCACCCCAACGAAGCCGTCGAAGTGATGTCCTGGTGCCTGGAGGCCGTGCGGAGTTGGACGGGTCGTAACAGGCTTCGTCTCAACCCGGCCAAAACCGAGTGGCTGTGGTTTCCTGCGCCCAGATACTGCCAGCTTGTTCCTTCGCTGGCCGTGGGGGGGAGAGGTTTTGACCCCCGTGGAAAGGGCGCGCAATCTGGGCGTCTTCCTGGATGTACGGCTGTCCTTAGAAGAGCACATTGCAGCCGTCGCCAGGGGGGCTTTTTATCAGATACGTCTGATTTACCAGTTGCGGCCCTTTCTGGATCTGGGTGCACTTCGCACAGACACGTCCGCCCTCGTTATCTCCCGCCTGGATTATTGCAATGCTCTCTACATGGGGCTCCCCTTGAAGAGTCTCCGGAGGTTACAGTTGGTCCAGAATGCAGCCGCGCGGGTGATTGTGGGTGCCCCTCGGAGCTCCCACGTTACACCGCTTCTCCGCAGGCTGCACTGGCTTCCTGTGGCCTACCGGATTCGATTCAAGGTGGTACTGATGGTATTTAAAGTGCTCCATGGCTCGGGACCTGGGTACTTACGGGACCGCCTGCTGCCATCAACAACCTCCCACCGCCCAGTACGCTCCCACAGGGTTGCCCTACTTGGGGTACCGCCGCCTGGCCGTTGTCGGCTGACGGCCCCGAGAGTTTGGGCTTTCTCTGTGGGAGCCCCCTCCCTATGGAATGATCTCCCCCCGGAGATACGGGCTATGACGGATATTCTGACCTTCCGGCGCGCAGTGAAAACCCTATTTTTTAAACAGGCTGGCCCAGTAACTGTATTTTGGTTTTAATTCAATTTTAATTGGGGTTTTATTGGTTTTTAATTTTTAATGGAATCCTTCGGATAGACACAGCTGGACCAAATTGTTTAATGTATTTTTAATTGTATTTATTGTATATTTATTGTATGTTTTTAGTAGGCTGTACACCGCCCCGAGTCCCTTTTTGGGAGAGGGAGCGGTATAAAAGTTTAATAAATAAAATAAATAAATAAGTATGTGGGGTTTGATTACACTTCCAACACTTGGCAGAAGAGAAATCTAGTTAAAGCTATTCTTTTTCATTATTACTATTCTTATTAGTATATATGTTAATATTCCTTTTTGTTCATTCTTTGCTTTTCTGTAAATGATATGCCCTGACAATACACTGTATTCAAAATGTTTATGAAGAAATAGAGAGAGAGAGAGAGAGAGAAAGGAGGTAAAACTTCCAGTGATGGAGCACCCACAACTTCTGGTGGCAAGCAGTTCCCCTGGTTAACTATTCTCAGTGTCAGAACAACCATGGCTTCTTGTCATGGCAATCCCTTCCTTTTTATATATATAAAAAGAGCAGATGGGACACACAAGACCTGATGCAGCAATCTTGGTGCAAAATATGTATATTTGTGTGTCACATCTGCTCATTTGGAGGAGCATCTGGGCACCACAATGGGTCTCCTCACAAGTTAGTGCCTTAGAGAAGCTGGAGAAATACACAGGGAGTAAAACTTCCAAGAACCTCCTTGTCTTTCCTTCAGGAAAGACTCTAAGAAACCTTTAGAGTAAAGAACACCAGAACAACTAGACAGTTTTCCCCCAAAACGCCATCACTCTGCTAAACAATTAATTCCCACAACACTGTCAACTTATTTACTAAAACTGTATTACCATTATTCTTCTCATCCTTCCTATTGCCTATCTCCTTTCTACTTATGACTATAACCATGTTGCTTGTATCTTCACAATTTATATTATTTTATTTGTTTCCTAGTATGGTTTGATTGCTTATCCTATGACTATCACTAAGTGTTATTTCTTATGATTCTTGATGAATGTTATTTTTTTTCTTATGCACACTGACAGCATTTGCACCAAAGATAAATTCCTTGTGTGTCCAATCACACTTGGCCCATAAAGTATTCTATTCTATTCTATTCTATTCTATTCTATTTTCTTTTATACTCTACTACTCTACTCTATTCCTAATTCATATTCTATTCTACTCAACTTCTATTCTATTCTATATTCTACTCTACTCCAGATTCATATTCTATTCTATTCCTTTCTATTCCGTTCCATTCTACTCTACTCTACTCTATTCTACTTTCTTTTCTATTCTATATTCTATTCTATTATACTCTACTCTATTTTCTCTTCTCTTCTATTTTATTCTATTCTCTCCTGTTCTCTCCTGTTCTATTCTGTTCTGTTCTGCTTTGCTTTGCTCTGCTCTGCTCTATTCTATTCTATTCTTAAGGCCTGTTGCAGCTGCTGGACACAGTCCTGCACCCCAGTCCAACCCACATTCCAGCTGCCCTTCTGCATGGCCTAACGCAGCTGGACTGGACATGCGGAGACTCTGCAACAGGCCGGAGGGAGAGAGAGAGAGAGAGAGAGAGAGGAGGGGGCGAGCTGATGGATGGGCAGAGGTCATCAGGTTAAAGGGGTGGAGGGAGAGTGAGAGGGACACTTCCCTCTTTGTCAAACATTTACCAAGGGAGGGAAGGGTTGGAGGTGGCCAGCCTGCATTGGGGAGGGCAGGGGAGAAAGGGGGGCTCGTGCATTGACGTTGTCGCTGGAGAAAAATCACAAACTTTGCTGGACCAAAGAAATGCTCTGTGTCTGTGTGTGTGTGTGTGTGTGTGTGTGTGTGTGTGCGTGGCGGGGAGTGGGACAACTTGCTGCAGCCAACTCATCATGGCCAACTCGCTGCGGGACAATTTAACAAGTCAATTTAATTATTTAAAACTAGCTCGATCCCCGGGCTTGACTACGAAACTATATTATCGGGCTTAGTTTTGGGGGAGGAAAATAAAGGGGGGGAAATTTTGCCTCTGCCTACCAGCGTCCTGTCAGTGTGTGAGAGAGTTGAGGGCTGTTTGGAAACTGAAGCAGTATTCGCTGTGTGAGCGAGGAGGAGACAGTAAAGAGCCTGAGCGTGGCTTAGCTCAACTATTCTGCACTAAAGCTGTTTGGTGCTGCTGTGAAACTGAAACTCCTCTCCTTGTGTTTTGCATTTGGAAGAGGTTTTTTTCCAGGTTGGTGGGGGGGGGTAGAACTCCTTAGCATCAGAGCGTGTTAATAATAATAATATGCGAAATATTCTAAATGCTCTGATGGTCATTTTGAAAAATCCTTTTTTAGTCAGCCCCTAGGATCCAAGAGAAACATAGATGCCCAGTTCCAAGTTTGTAGGCTTTAAAGTACTGGAGATTTTGTGATGATGCATGAGGGGTCTTTCGCTTTTCTATAGAGAGAAGATATGTTTTAAAAACTTATTTTCATTTTTGCCATTCACGGTTCATTCTGTCCCTCCTTTTGGCATCCATTCTTTCATGATTCTATTCCCCCACTTTTTTGATATTAGTGTAATTGTTGTCCCACTCTTTGTCCTGGGGAGAGATGGCCATGGCGAGTTGGCCCTGCCTGGAGAATTGTCATAAACCTGCCCCAGCCTGTTGCCAGAACAGTTTAAAGAACTGATTTAAAGAACCTTTTTTTTTTAAAGTTAGAAAAACTAATCAGTGGAATGACTTGACGCCAGAAGTTGTGGGTGCTTCATCACTGGAGGTTTTTAAGAAAAGATAGGGCAACCGTTTGTCTGGAATACCATAGGGTCGCCTTCTTGAGCAGGAGGCTGGACTAGAAGACCTCCAAGGTCCCTTCCAACTGTTATTCTGTTATTGTTCTGGTCTCTTGGTCTTAGTTGTTCTTTGAACCAACACATACCCTGAGGAAGAGGAAGAGGCCTGGGGGAGGGTCCTGGGGGAGGGTCTCTGAGCTCAGCTGTTTCCTTGCAGACATTGCATAACCAAACTAGGCAACACCATCGATGCTAGAAAGGAGTGGGGTTTGCAGGGGGGGGGAGATAAAGGAGGAGAGGGAGGGAGGGAGGGAGGGAGGAGGAGGAGGAGGAAAACTGTGAGGTCCTTAGTGCTCTCTGATCTTGGTAATTTTCTTGCAGACGTTTCACGAACCAACTAAGTAACATCATCAGTGCTAGAAAAAAGTGGGGTTTGCAAGGAGGAGGGGGACAAAGAGGGGGAGGAGGGGGACGAGGAGGCGGAGGGGGGAGGAGGGGGAGGGGAATTGTTGGGTCCTTACTGCTCTCTGATCTTGCTGGTTTTCTTGCAGACATTTTATGAACCAACTAAGTAACATCATCAGTGCTAGAAAGGAGTGGAGTTTGCAAGGAGAAGGAGGTAAAGGTATCTCTGGACACCTGCATAACTGGGTAGAAGCATTCCTGTCAAACAGACAACAAATGGTCAAAATTGGGGGTGTCCTATCAAATTCTGTACGTGTCAACAGTGGTGTCCCCCAAGGCAGCGTTCTAGGACCTACTCTCTTCATACTCTACATAAATGACCTCTGTGATCATATCAAGAGCAACTGCGTTCTCTTCGCTGATGATGTAAAGCTGTTCAATACCACAGACAATTCTGCTGCCCTTCAAAATGACCTCGACTATATATCAGAATGGTCAAACAAATGGCAACTTCAGATCTCAACAAATAAATGCTCTGTCTTACATATTGGCAAAAAAAATCAGAAAATAAAATACAGACTGAATAGTCAAGACCGTGTTGATGATCCAAACTCTGTCAAGGATCTTGGAGTACTCATCTCTAATGACCTAAGTGCTAGAGCCCACTGTAACTACATAGCCAAACAGGTGTTAAGAGTTGTTAATTTAATCCTACGTAGCTTCTTCTCTGGTAATATCACACTACTAACTAGAGCATACAAAACATTTACTAGACCAATACTCGAATACAGCTCATCAGTCTGGAACCTATATCATGTATCTGATATTAACACAATTGAAAAAGTCCAGAAATATTTCACAAGAAGAGTTCTCCCCTCCTCTACTCATTGCAGAATACCTTATACCACCAGACTTAAAATTCTAGACATAGAAAACCTAGAACTATGCCGCCTTCGGTCTGATCTAAGTATAGTATATAAAATCATACATTGCAATGTCCTACCTGTCAATGAATACTTCAGCTTCAACCGTAACAACACAAGAGCAAACAATAGATACAAACTCAAGGTTAACCGCACCAGACTTGATGGCAGGAAATACGACTTCAGCAACAGAATGGTCAATGTCTGAATACTCTACCTGACTCTGTGGTTTCTTCCCCAAATCCCAAAAACTTTCACCTTAGACTGTTTACTATTGACCTCACCCCTTTCCTAAGAGGTCAGTAGGGAGAGTGTATAAGTGCACCAACGCGCCTACCGTCCCTGTCCTATTGTTTCTTTTATTTTTCTTATATGTACCCATTTCATGTATTCAAAACTGTATTTATTCTTATACCTGTATCTTGTAAGCGATTGACAAATCAAATAAATACTAAATACTAAAAAGGAAGAGGAAGGGGAGGGGGAGGAGGACTGTGGGGTCCTTACTGCTCTCTGATCTTGCTGGTTTTCTTGCAGACGTTTTATGACCCAACTAGGTAACATCATCAGTGCTGATGAAACACTGGGTTATGAAACATCTGTAAGAAATCCACCGAGTCCGGAGAGCACGAAGGACCGACCATAGTCTTCCTCTGTTGACCCCATCTTAAAACCGCCCGCCTCTCTCACAGATGGAGGCTTCCGATGTTTGTTTGGTTTGCATTCATCCTTTAATTTTCTGGGCTGCCAGTTGTGGGGAGGAGCCCATTTGGCAATCCTCACCTGTTGGTCTCCCTCCCGGCTATGCTAGAGAAATTGGCGTTTGGCTTTGGAAACTCAACACCACTGTTTGGCTCAGAGGGGAGGGGGTCATTTTCTCTTCCATCCAGGCACACACACACACACACGCACGCACCCCTCCCTACAAGAGGTGTGAAAACAACACCAAGTTGGAGAAGGCCCATCCAGCCCACCAAGCTCACAACCAGCCCTTCAGCAATGTGCCAGGCACAATGGGCATCTTAACCCTGGCGCATGGCTTGGACTGCCAAAATCATGCCCAGAGACCTGGTGCTGCGTAATGGGGCACCATTCTTGCTCCACACTCCCCCCCCAGGGGTGGGTTTCAAATTTTTAACAACCGGTTCTGTGGGCGTGGTTTAGTTGGTGGGTGTGGCTTGGTAGTCATGTGACTGGTTGGACGTGGCCAACTCAATATCACTCACATCAAGGCACGCATCTCCTCGCCTGGCCTCTCATGACTGTGGGGATGCTGCAACAGTCGTAAGTGTGAAAAACGGTCATAAGTCACTTTTTGCAGGGCCATTGCAACTTTGAATGGTCACTCCATACAAGCAAAGTACCAGCAAAGGAGGGGAAAAAAAACTCCAGAGAGGTTCCTGAGATAGGAATTCTAGTCCTGCCAAGAATGTAATAAGGATCAACGGAGAGGCAGTTTCTGTAAGCAACACCAGACTATTTCCTTTCTGCCTTCCTGACAGGATTAGGCCAGTAATTTCTTCTAACAATCAGGTCTCCGAACTGCTTAGAATGTTAACAACCGGTTCTAGCGAATAGGTGCAAACTGGTAGAATCCCAGCCCTGGCTCTGACCCAGCCTTCACCTGATATAGTGACTGAGGTTTCTTCCAAGCTTATATGCAGTGATGCTACCGGTTCTGCCCGGTTCTATAGAGCCAGTAGCTCTGAAGAGCAGCAGACACAGAACCGGTTCTGTGTCTGCTGCTGATTGGCCCGCCCGAGCTCTTACCTGACCTTTATTTCCCGCTTTTTTCAACCTCAGCTGCTTTGCACGGCACAACTGAGGCTGAAAAAGGAGGGAAAACAGGCTTTTCAAATGCTGCGCACCCGCACACAGCACTTATCAGCTGTCTGGGAGGCACAGCCTAAGGTTACTTTACACGTGTGTACACAAAACATGCATGCATGACCAAAACGTAATCACCGAATTGGTAGTACTGTCGGTTGAATCCCACCCCTGCTTATATGCAACCCTTTCCTGCCCTGTGGCACCTTGTAGAAGGAGATGAGTGGCATAAACATTTAATAAATAAGAATAAATAATCAATAAAATTCAGTTCAATCAGAGTCAGTTGGGTATAGTGGTTAAGATGCTGGCCTAGAAACCAGAAGAGAGTGAGTTCTAGTCCTGCCTTGGGTATGAAAGCCAGCTGGGTGACTCTGGGCCAATCACCAGGAGATGGTGAGTTCTAGTCCTGGCTTAGGCATCAAAGCAGGCTGGGTGACTATGGATCCATCACCAGGAGACGGTGAATTGTAGTCTATGACTATCATTAAGTGTTGCACCTGATGATTCCTGACTCTTGACGAATGTATCTTTTCTTTTATGTACACTGAGAACATTTGCACCAAGACAAATTCCTTGTGTGTCCAATCACACTTGGCCAATAAAGAATTCTATTCATTCATTCATTCATTCATTCACTCTTCCTTCCTTCCTTCCTTCCTTCCTTCCTTCCTTCCTTCCTTCCTTCCTTCCTTCCTTCCTTCCTTCCTTCCTTCCTGTCCATCTATCTATCTATCTATCTATCTATCTATCTATCTATCTATCTATCTATCATCTATCTATCTATCTATCTATCTATCTATCTATATCTATCTGATTTGATGGCTTATTGTACCCTATGACTATCATTAAGTGTTTTACCTGATGATTCTTGACTCTTGACGAATGGATCTTTCCTTTTATGTACTCTGAGAGCATTTGCACCAAGACAAATTCCTTGTGTGTCCAATTACACTTGGCCAATAAAGAATTCTATTCTATTGTGTCTCTCTATCATATCTATCTATCTATCTATCTATCTATCTATCTATCTATCTATCTATCTATCTATCTATCTATCTATCTGATTTGATTGTTTAGTGTACCCTATGACTACCATTAAGTGTTGTACCTGATGATTCTTGATGAAAGTATCTTTTCTTTTATGTACACTGAGAGCATTTGAACCAAGACAAATTCCTTGTGTGTCCAACAACACTTGGCCAATAAAGAATTCTATTCTATTCTATTCTATTCTATTCTATTCTAGTCCCACCTTATGCATGAAAGCCAGCTGGGTGACTCTGGGCCAATCACCAGGAGATGGTGAGTTCTAGTTCCCAAAACCAGCTGGTGACTTTGAACAAATTACCAAGAGGCAGTGAGTTCTTTTCCCACCTTAGTCACAAAATCTGTTTAGCAATAGCAATAGTACTTATATACCACTTTATAGTCCTTTACAGCCCTCTCTAAGTGGTTTACAGAGTCAGCATATTGCCCCCAATAATTTTGGGTTCTCATTTTACCAACCTCGGAAGGATGGAAGGCTGAATCAACCTTGAGCCTGGTGGGATTTGAACTGCCAAATTGTAGGCAGCTGGCTGCAGAAGTAGCTTGCAGTACTGCACTCTAACCACTCCGCCACAGAGGCTCCTGTTTAAGTGACTTTGGGCAGGAAGTGGAAACAGGAAATGGAAGGAGTATTAAATATGTTCACCATCTTGAAATAATAATAATAATGTGGGCTAAAAATCAAATAAACAAATAATAAATCCACAGTCCTTGGGACTGTCTGGGGTCCTTGCTTCACTGAGGAATGGATGGCACAAATAGAAAAAGGGTGAATTCTGCAACCCCATGTGATGTCAGGGATTGGAGGTCGCCGCCGTCCCTTGAACCCGAGGCTCGATCCAAACAAGGGCCAAAGGGGTTTGCTTGAAGGTCGCTCCCCACTTCCCGCTGTCATATGGATGCATCCAGAAAGGAAAGCATCCAAATTTGCAAATCGGAGAATCCTGCAACTACTGGAGATCAGTAGATTAGCCAAGAGACCGACAACCTGCCTTGCACACACACAGACACACAAGGGAGATCACTACAGGCGGGGGAGGGCTGGTGGAGGGGCCTTAGCCTGCCCCAACGGCCCCATCCCTCCCTCAGCTGCCCTCTCCACCTCCTTATCTTCCCCAAACAGGTCAAACACCCAGCATCCCCCTTTTAAATAAACAACCCCCCGAGACCCAAAGCTCCATTTCCTAATTCCCAAGGACACAAGAGTCCTACCAGGGATTTTGATGGAAAGCTCTAAGATTAACAGCCTCTTTCCCCCCTGCAGGGCTCCGGAAGTCCTTTCGGAGGGACCCCTGAAACATCTTTCCTGAAGTGGGTGGGCTGGGCTCCCATCACAAGGGGCTCCTCTCTGCCTTCAGATTAACAGAGTTGGAAGGGACCTTGGAGGTCATCTAGTCCAACCCTCTGCCCAAGCAGGAGACTCTACACCATTTCTGACATAGGGCAGTCCAGTCTCTTCTTGAAAGGCTCCAGGGATGAAGCTCCCACAACTTCTGAAGGCAATTCTGTTCCATTGGTTGATTGCTCTCACTGTCAGAAAGTTTCTCCTTATTTCCGGGTTGAATCTCTCCTGGTTCAGTTTCCATCCATTATTTCATGTCTGACCTTCAGGTGCCTTGGAGAATAGCTTGACCCCTTCCTCCTGTCTGGAGCAGCCCCTCAAATATTGGAAGATGCTCTCCTGTCTCCCCTGGTCCTTCTCTTCCCTAGACTACCAGGCCCAGTTCCTGCAACCGTTCATCATATGTTTTAGACTCCAGTCCCCTCATCATCCTGGTTGCTCTTCTCTGCACTTTTTCCAGAGTCTCAACATCTTGTTATAGTGTGGTGACCAAAACTGGATTCAGGACTCTAGGTGTGGTCTTACTAAGGTTTTACTGAGTGGTTTTTTGTACCTGACTCGATCTTCATTGTATCCCTCTGTTAATGCAGCTTAGAATTGCATTGGCCTTTTTGACTGCCTCTATCTATCTATCTATCTATCTATCTATCTATCTATCTATCTATCTATCTATCTATTATCTATCTATCTATCTACTATCTATCTATCTATTTAATCTATCTATCTAATATCTATCTGTTATCTATCTATCTATCTATCTATCTATCTATCTATCTATCTATCTATCTAATCAATCTATCTATTATCTATCTACCTACTATCTATCTATCTATCTATCTATCTATCTATCTATCTATCTATCTAATCTATCTATTATCTATCTATCTATTATCTATCTACCTACTATCTACCTACTATCTATCTATCTATCTATCTATCTATCTATCTAACTAACTAATCTATCTATCTATTATCTATCTACCTACTATCTATCTATCTATCTATCTATCTATCTATCTATCTATCTATCTATCTAATCTATCTAATCTATCTATTATCTATCTATCGTCTGTCTATCTATCTATCTATCTATCTATCTATCTATCTATCTATCTATCATCTAACTACTATCTATCTATCTATCTAATCTATCTATCTATCTATTATCTATCTACCTACTATCTATCTATCCATCTAATCTATCTATTTATTATCTATCTATCTATCTATTTATCTATCTATTTAATCTATCTAATCTGTCTATCTATTATCTATCTATTATCTATCTATCTATTATCTATCTATCTATTATCTATCTATCTATTATCTATCTATCTAATCTATATATCCTATCTCTCTCTCTCTCTCTCTCTCTCTCTCTCTCTCTCTCTCTATCTATCTATCTATCTATCTATCTATCTATCTATCTATCTATCACCACACACTGCTGGCTCCTGTTTAGCTGGTTGTCCACCAAGACTCAAAGATCCCTCTCTCCATTCCTGCTATTGAGCCTGGTTTTCACACAGTCTACATGTGTACTTTTGGTTTTTCTTGCCTAAGTGTGGGGCTTTACTCTTCTCTACATTGAGTTTCCCCAACTGGTGCTGTCCAATCCTGCAGAGATGACCGCTAGCCAGCTGAACTCCTTCCCCAAGTGGCGCCCACCTGCTTCTCCCACCTGTAAGCAGTTGCAAAGAGCTACCCTGGGACATCTCAGGTGCACAGCCAGGATGGTTGGGCTCTAGAGGTGACACGATCGCTCTCTTCCCACATTTATGGGGATATCACGGGGAGAAGACGATCAGAAGCAACGGATGGAAACTAATCAAAGAGAGAAGCAACTTGAAGCGAAGGAGGAACTTCCTGACAGTGAGGACAATTAACCAGTGGAACAGCTTTCCTCCAGGAGTTGTGGATGCTCCAGCACTGGGAGTTTTTAAGAAGAGATTGGACAACCATTTGTCAGAAATGGTGCAGAGTTTTCTGCTTGGGCAGGGGGTTGGACTAGAAGACCTCCAAGGTTCCTTCCGACATTCTGTTAATCAATGGAATGACTTTCGTTCAGATGTTGTAGGCGCTCCTTCCCTGGGACTTTTTTTTAAGAAGCAACTAGACAGTCACCTCTCTGGAATGGTTTAGGGCCTCCTGCTCAAACAGAGGGGGTTGGACTAGAAGACCTCCGATGTCCCTCCCAGCTCTATTCTGATTCAAATCAACCTCGGGGGTTTGGTGGCCTTCAGTTCAACCACTAAAAAAATAGGCCAAATGTTAGAACAATTAAGCAGTGGAACACCTGGCCTCCGGAAGTTGTGGATGCTCCAATTGTGGAAGATTTTTCAGAAGAGACTGCACAGCCATTTGTCTGAAATGCTCCAGGGTCTCTTGTTTGAGCAGGGGGTTGGACTAGAATGGAGTTCCCCAACATTTATGACTTTGTGGACCAATGGCGGGGAGGTGGGGAAGGGGGATGGTTTGCCTGCCACTTCAGCAGCCCTGTGTTGTGGCCTGCCAGTGGCCAGGGGAGCTGGCGGCAGACTCAGACAGTGAGGAGGTTGTGGAGGAACGTGGGCCAGTCCTGGAGTCTGGGGAAGGCTCTGAGGAGGGCTCTGCATCGGAGGCAGAGATGGGGCCAGGGCCGTCCGACAGTTATCAGCTGCCTTCGGAGTTGGAGATCAGTGGGGAAGAAGAACAGCTGGAGCCTGTTCCCAGTGTGCGAATGCACAGAGCTGCCAGACGAAGGGAACAGCTAAGGAACAAGCATCAACTCAGGAATAAAGGCTCAGGTGGACAGTGAATGGCCCCTCCCCTAGGGAATAGGGAGGAGCGAATGGGGAGTGGGGTTTGCAGGAGACAATTAGTTCATTTAATTAGTCTGAAGATTTGTTCGTGTCTCTCAAGAGACTCCTTGCCAAGTATTTTCTTGTACAGTGTTGCGCTTGGAAGCTCTCGGCCTGGCAACTCTCCAAGCCTGATAAGGTCTGTGGTTGCAATTCACCCTTGAGAGACCATTTGCCAGGACTTTGCTGGGTGTGAATGAGAGGAATTCACATTAGCCAAATCAAAAGAGGTTTTGGCGGAACGAGGCGTCTGCTTCTTGATTTTGTGAAGTCTATGCGAGAACATCCTATTCCAAATGGCTCAAGGCCTGGTAGTGGGCCACAGCCTGAAGGTTGGGGACCACTGGACTAGACTAGAAGTCCTCCAAGTTCCCTTCCAGCTCTTCTGCTAAAGAGAAACCCAACCTCAAACCAAGGAGAAATTCCCTGATGTAAGAACAATGAATCCATGGAATAGTTGGTCTCCAGAAGTTGCAGGTGCTCCATCACTGGAGGTTTCTAAGAGATTGGACAGTCACTTGTCTGAGGTGGTATATGGTCTTCTGCTTGAGCAAGTGGCTGGACTAGAAGACCTCTGAGGTCCCTTCCAGTTCTATTCTATCCAAGATGGGTGGACTTCAAATCCCAGAATTCCCCCAGATATCATGGATGGCTGAAGAATACTAGAAATTGAAGTCAACCAGTAGTGAAGTAGACAAGTTATTTTAGGGAATAGTCTTAACATCACTGGAGGAAATAACCGGTTTCTTGATGACAACAAGGTGACAACCGCACCAATATGCACACACCCTGACAGGCTGACCTCCTCCCTCCCTTTCCAGAGAGGCAAAGGAACCAATTCAAAGTCCTCCTTCAAATCCAGCAGATGCCTTAACTGGTTTCCTGCAAAATCCAGCCCTTTTGCAATCTTGTCGTTTCTCAGAGTTTTGATATGGGAGCATGCAAGATGGACAACTCAAACAGAAAGGCAGAGAAAGCCACTTTCACTGGGTGGGCCAGTAGATCCAGGATCCTCCCTGCAAACATTGTGGACAGAAGTTGTGGGAGCTTCATCACTTGAGACCTTCAAGAAGAGACTGGGCTGCCATTGGTCAGAAATGGTGTAGGGTCTCCAACTTGGGCAAGGGGTTGGACTAGATGACCTACAAGATCCCTTCCAACTCTGATTATCTGGTAAGTCACACATTCCTGTGGCTTTCTGCTGAACTCACAGTAAATAAAGACAATGGCAGGGGGGGGGCTTGTCACACCGTGCCAATTTTGGTGTGGAAATACATTGATTTATTTATCCCATTTCTGCACCGCTCCATCGTACTTTAAAGTCCATGCCATGTAGAAAACTGATTTACATCATTATTGGCCCCAATTGCTATCTATGGGAGTGGGAGGGAAGGGAAGGGAGGTCACACCTGTCCTTAAGTTCCTGTGTAAATGATGTCATGAAACACACATTGTATCTGCTGGGCATCCCCTTCACTTCTTGTAGTGCAAATGCAGAGCATCTTGTGAATGAAAAATCAAAACATAAAAACATAGAATAATAATACTGGTATGGGGTTTTGGAGATCTTCTAGTCCAGCCCCCTGTTCAGGCAGGAGACCCTATACTATTCTGGATAAATGGTGTCCAACTTCTTCTTAAAAGCCTCCGGCGATGGAGCACCCACAACTTCTGGTGGCAAGCTGTTCCACTGTTTCATTGTCCTCACTGTCAATTTCTCCTTAGTTCTAGGTTGCTTCTTTCCTTGCTTAGTTTCCATCCATTGCTTCTTGTCCTGCCTTCAAGGGCTTTGGAGAATAGCTTGACTACCTCTTCTTTGGGGCAACCCCTGAGATATTGGAAGACTGCTATCATGTCTCTCCTACTCCTTCTTTTCACTAGACCTACTCAATTCCTGCAACCGTTCTTTATATGTTTTAGCCTCCACTCTCCTAATCATCTTTGTTGCTGTTCTCTGTACTCTTTCCAGAGTCTCAATAACCCTTTTTGTATGCGATGCAATGTTCCAAAGGAAAGACATTTTTATGCACAGTGATTGTGCAATAAGCAAAAATTAAGATTTAGCAAAGAATGAATGCACCCTAATAGAGGTGAATATACCCAAAACTAGACAGTGTGTTTCCTAAAAGGAAAAAAAAAGGACTTTTCAGGGGATAAATCCATACACTATTCCACCCACAATTCATACAATCACCCAATATCCCAGCTGAAGCGAGCTCTTAAAAATTGGCTTTATCACCAGGAACTGGGTTAGACTGCGTGGTACGTTTCAATTGTTTAAGTGGTCTCTTTTGGGTGATATTTTTGTTTGTTTTTAATCCTAGTTTATTGTTCCAGCCTGAAAGCCACCCAACTGAGATGGCCTATTCCTTAAATAAATATATCTTAATATATATATCTTAATATATTAAGATATATATCTTTTAACCCACTTCGCAGGCGTAGGGTCACTTCATCGCTTTATAAAAATGCAAAATCTATAAATTTGGTTCTGCTTCTATCAGTAGGTTTTGTGCCCATGGCACTGATATTGGGGTAATAATTTTCTTTAAATATCTATTTATTTGTTAAATTTCCTGGGAAATCTTTCCAACGGTACCGAGGAATGGCGCTCCGAGCTACTAAATGCTAAGAAAATCAAGGTTTTCTTCATATTTGCCACTTCAGGAGATGCTGGCAAGGAAAATTAAATCTGGAAATGAGAGCCTCAAGTTCTGGATTTTTTTCCTCGAGAAAGCGATCAAGAACAGATTTCCAGAGAAAAAACAACATGAGAGAAAACTCACATTTTGCCCAATGAAATGCCACTGGATCAAGATTGTGTCCCTATTCAAAATTATTTCAGAAATTTACGAGGAGAAGACATTTTTAAAAATAGAAAATCCACTTGGATGGGACAAGCATTTCCTCATTGTTCTTTATGCTTGTTTCTTTTTTTAATTTCATAAAACACTTCCTACCATTTCTGACACGCTTTTAATACCATTTTAGATATCGTTAATATCTCAGCTGCTATGTATATTTATCTGGGGTGTTTTTTATTGTTTCCAAAATACTTTTAGAATGAAAAGAACAAGTCTTTTCATTGTCATATATTTTTCAAATGGTAAACCGCCCAGAGTCATTGATTGAGATCATGGACAGCTATAGAAACTGAATAAATAAATATTTAAAAAAGAAAATATTTTGTAATTGTTCTTCATCCATTTTTCTTCTGGGTGGGGAATGGAACAGCATTGGTGGGAAATCAAATTTTCTTCTTCTTTTTCCCCTTGATCTATCTACAGTATCTGTCTGTCTGTCTGTCTGTCTATCATCTATCTCTTTCTCTCTCTCTCTCTCTCTTTCTTTCTCTCTCTCTCTCTCTCTGTGTAATGCACATGCATACATATGCATAATATACTAGCCTGTTTCCGTTCTGTGATCACTTGTGACAGCTGTCCATCAAAATTTGTCTACTTCCAAAAATTGTTCTCCTTCATCCCCAAACCAGACCAGAAGGAAGTTCTACTGGTTTTGTCAAAACAGATCTAGGGTCTTGAGTCCAACAAGGATTGAGAATGACCTGGGTTTAAGCCATAAAACAGCCATGAAACACACTGGCAGTCTTTGGCAATCTCTTAGCCCGACAGAGCTGCTGAAAAGGAACCAGGGAGGCGACGTGAAACCACAAATGCTGGCTTGACATCTTTGCCAAAAAGGCAGAAGATATATATATATATATATATGTATGTATGTATGTATGTATGTATGTATGTATGTATGTATGTATGTATGTATGTATTTTTATATATATATATATATATATGTAATCGATAAATAATAACCAAGTCCAGGAGAATTGGGTGGATAACTATTGTGGTGTTTGCCAAAAATCAACTTAAAATTACCATTTTGCATTCTATTTTGAATTCAGAAAAGGATAGGGATGAAATTTCGGAGCAAAATAATTCCCTCTTTTCCATTTACCCTTCTGGCTTCTGACAACTTGGATGCTGTCTTCTTAATTAAAAGCCACATATAAATTAAATCCGTGCAAAATTCACAATCAGGTCACTTAAGACTGAACAGCGAGGTTTCCCTGAATTGCCTTGCTTGATTTGTGTAAACCTTAATTAACTGGTGTGCAGGCATGTGGTTGCTGTACTCAAAGGTTAGTTTAAGATACACTTTTTGCAGAAATGCAAGAAAATGGACTCATCTGATAAACCCAGGATGCCAGACGGATAGACTACCAAATTTGCTTTTCGTCCTATCACCCGGTTCCATATAAAATGGGACACAGCACTAAGAGGAGAATTTGAAGGAGGAGAAGTGAAAAACTCAGAATCCAGCAAATGTTCACATATTTGGAGGGAAGGAAAAAAAAATCAGTTCTCAGTAGTATGTATGCCCAAGGACGAGAGCATATTTACTAAAATGGCTAATTTCAAAGCAATTTTAATAAATTAAGGTTTTATTAAACTAACTTCTTAAAAATAAATTAAACAAAAAATAAATAAATTTAATAAGGAATAACTTCCGGCACATGAAGGACACCTCAAGATGATGAGCCTCGGTAAAAGGGGGGAACATATTTACTAAAATGGTTAATTTCAAAGCAACTTTAATAAATTAAGGTTTTATTAAATTAACTTCTTAAAGTATATATATATATACACACACACACACACACATACAAATTTAAGAAATGATAACTTCTGGTACATAAGGGCCATCTCAAGGTGGTGTTAGAAGACTTTATGTTGGATGAAGTTTGTTAAAGTAACTGATTTCAAAGCAATTCATAAATGAAAGGTCAATTAAACTAATGTGTTAAAATAAATTTAATAAAACAAATACATACACATTTAGAAAAATAATAACTTCTGGCATGTAAAGGGCATGTCAAGACGATAGCTAGACACAAAAAGTCATTTTGTTTGTTACAGATCTCTCTCTCTGTCTCTCTCTCTCACACACACACACATGCACAAACACCCACAAGCACACCAAATCAAAACGTGAAACATAAACTGGTAGCTTTGAAGGCCAAACTAAACTCATACAACAGAGATAATCCAGCTTCCTTAGGGAAGGTGGCACCTGCAAAGGAGGGGCTAGGAAGCAGAGGGTCCCAGATGCTGTTTCCAAATCAGCTTCCCCCCACTTCTGCCAAAAAGGAAGCGTGGCTCCAGGAAGTGTCATGCCCCCCCCCCCCCCCCCAGAAGAAAAGGCAACTATGGACCCAGGCAGGAGGGGGGGGAGAAGAAATGAAGACCGCAGGAGGGACTGTCACCCTTCAGCTTTCCTCCCCACCCCTTTGCAACAACTGAATTCTAACTTCCTCAAATTGTCCTTGGGTTCAAGTTTTTGGAGCCGCTCAAATAATAGTTTTTGGGAGAAGAATGGAGGACAAGAAGGAATCAGGAATGGGAGGGAGAGTTTGGATAACAAACACCTTATAAGGAAGAACTGTTCTTTCTTTCTCTCTCTCTCACTCACTTTCTCCGTCTCATCTATTTTTCTGTTCTGTCTCTCTTTCTCTCCGTATCTATCCTATTTCTCTCTCTGTGTTCTAATTCTCTCTACCTATCTCTATATCTATCATCTATCTATCCTATTCTATTTGTCTCTGTCTCTCTCTTTCATTTTATCTATCCTATGTTTCTCTTTCTCTCTGTATCTATCCTATTTCTAGCTATTATCCATCTATCTATCTACCTACCTGTTAGGACAACCATCTTTCTCATCTGTGTATCCTCTCTATATATTTACCCTATCTATCTATCTATCTATCTATCTATCTATCTATCTATCTATCTATCTATCTATCTATCTATCTATCTATCTATCAATTTATATCTATATCTCTTATCTATATCTATCCATCTCTCTATTGATTGATCGATCAATCTATATACCTATAGCTAGCTATATCTATACATCTATCTCTATAGCTATCTCTTTATATCTCTATATCTAGCTATAGCTATCGATCTATCATCTATCTATCTAACTATCTATCTATCTATCTATCTATCTATCTATCTATCTATCTATCTATCTATCTATCTATCTATCTATCTATCTATCTATCTATCTAATCTATCTACCTACCTAACTACAGTCTCTCTCTCTCTCTCTCTCTCTCTCTCTCTCTCTCTCTCTCTCTCTCTATATATATATATATATATATATATATATATATATATATATATATATATATATATATATTCTGAATGTATCATCTATCTACAGTGTCTACCTATCTATTGATCTAACATACACACACTTATATATATTTCTTTAATTCTCTCTCTCTCATTTCTGTCTGTCTGTCTGTGTCTAATATACATGCACACATACACACACATATATATATACTATTATTTTCTTTCTCTCTGTATCCCATTTCTATCTATACATACATACATACATACATACATACATACATCTATCTCTACATTATCTATCTATCTATCTATCTATCTATCTATCTATCTATCTATCTATCTATCTATCTATCTATCTTTCTATCTACCTACCTACCTATCTATCTCTATCCATCCATCCATCCATCTAGCCATCTAATTTTATCTCATTTTAAAACCACCCATCTCCCTGACAAAGGGACTCTGGGCTGTGTACAATAAATTATATTTTTTTAAAACCGTAAAACCCCAATGTACAACTTATAACCTTAAACATAAATTAGTATTTAGCAAGAAGAGCCCAAGAATAAGGGGGGGAGGGGGGAGGAATGGAGGGGAGGCAGGAAAAGCATCTGCACCCTCATTAAACTACTAGTTGAAGGGTCAGTCAAAAGGTGAGAAGTTGCAAAGAGATCCGGAAAACAAGCATTTAAATGGCAAAGAGAGTCCCGGGATTATACGGTCGGTCCCTCTCATAAACACCCCGGAAATAGCAGATGGAAAGCAGCTGGTTTCTGCAGCTGCCCCCTCTTTTGCAGCCCCCTAAGCGGAGAGAGCAAACCAAAATCCCACACCCACTGAGCATAACTGTAAGGCATGCAGGAATGAATACTGCCCCCCCCCCAAAAAAAAGGCATCAATTTAGCAGAAGTTGCTACCTTCTGACGCATTCAGGAAGATCGCTGGGTGGTACCCTTTCTCCCACTAGCCTATTTCCTAAGATTGTTGTGCCAGTTTAAAACTCAGGGAGAAATTCCCTTGTATGTTACCAGAGAATAAAATGTATTTATGTGTCTGAAAAGACGACAAGCTTAATTCAAAGCAACATCCCCTATTGTCAATAAAAGATTCTGCAAAGCGAAAAAATTATAAAATCTACTTCTAAAATCCCATTCTCGGTGAATTCTAGGAGACCCACCTCGGGACCAAAAACCCCTTTCAAATAAACGAGGGTGGGGGGACTTAGACAAATCCCTAAGATAGAAGATAGAAGCAATAAATTCTCCAAACTCCTTAAATTATTCTTGTTGGCTTTTGAAATTATAACGTGGCAGCTAAACCTGAGAAACAATTTCCTAGCCCCAAAATAATCTGAATAATGAAGGCGATCCCAAGAAAGGGGAATTTTGTCAGAGCGCCAAGAGGGGAAACGTTTTTTTAAACAGGGACCAAGGTCTCAGTCTCGCGTGTCTCAGTGGGGGCCCACCCACGCCTTATCCCCGACACTCCCGAAAGCACCGTCCGTTCCCACTTCGCGGCACGCCTTCCCGAAGTTGGGCGAGTCAAGAGAAGGGCCGATGCCAGCACACA
>CM042834.1:275742848-275967905 GCA_023653725.1 Bungarus multicinctus | reverse complement strand
ATAATCTGAATAATGAAGGCGATCCAAGAAAGGGGAATTTTGTCAGAGCGCCAAGAGGGGACACGTTTTTTTTTAAACAGGGACCAAGGTCTCAGTCTCGCGTGTCTCCGTGGGGGCCCACCCACGCCTTATCCCCGACACTCCCGAAAGCACCGTCCGTTCCCACTTCGCGGCACGCCTTCCCGAAGTTGGGCGAGTCAAGAGAAGGGCCGGGATGCCACGCCGAGGCTTTCCACGCGTGGGAGAAGGGAGGGGCCATGATGGGGGGGGGGGAGAGAGAGAGGACGAAGGCGCCGGGGGGCTAAACTTTGCAAAAGAGACACGCGCGAGAGGGAAGCGCGTTTGCCAGCTCGGAGCCCCAACCTTCCCGTCCACGCGCGAGCGAGACGGAGACCCACGCGGGGATCGCGGCGTGGACTGACCTGCTTGAACTGCTCCTCGTAGGTCCACTCGTGGGGCGGCGGGGGAGGCGGCGGCGGGGGAGGCGGAGAAGCCAAGGCGGCGTGGGCGACCGGGCGTTGCGCGTGGCGCGGCCGGGATCCTACGGCTCCTTCCTCCTCTTCCTCCTCCTCCTCCTCTTCTTCTTCTTCCTCCTCCTCCTCTTCCTCCTGCTCCTGCCCGTCCTCCTCCTCCTCCTCCTCCTTCTGGCGGCGGGCGGGCGGCGGGGCGCGGGCCGTGGGGAGCCCCACGCAGAAGGGGCGCAGCGGGGCCACGGGGGGCGTCGGGGGGACGCCGGGATGAGCCCCCTGCGCCCGCCGGAGCTTCTCTTCCAGCCGCGCCGCCTGCGCCCGTTGCAGGTTCTCCATCACCGCTTCCAGCCGGAGCGCCCCGGCGCCGCGGACCCCCAAGCAGGACCCCGCCGGGGGCGAGAAGGCGCTGGCAGCCTGCAGGGAGGGAGAGACGCTCAGCAGCCGCCACGGGACCCCCACTCAAAAAAAACAGGGGGGAGGCGCCGCCGCAGCTGCCCCCTTGCCCTGCCCCAGCGCTGGCCTGGCCAAGTCCCGAAGTGGCCCGAGGGATCTTCTCGCCCCCACCCCGCTGCCCAGGGAGAGAGGCGCTCAGTAGCCACGGGACCCCCACCCCAAAAAACAGGGAGCTGCCCCCTTGACCCAGTCAAGTCCCGAAGTGGCCCGAGGGGGTCTTCTCGACCCCCACCCGTTTCCAAGGGAGAGAGACGCTCAGCAGCGGCCACGGGACCCCCACCCAAAAAAATCAGGGGGGAGCCACCGTAGTTCCCCCCTCCCCCGCCCTGCACCAGCGCCGGCCCGGCCAAGTCCCGAAGTGGCTCGAGGGGGTCTTCTCGCCCCCCCTGCCCCCTGCCCAAGGAGAGAGAGACGCTCAACAACGACCACGGGACCCCCACCCAAAAAAGCCGTGGGGGAGGCGCCGCAGCTGCCCCCCTGCCCTTCCCGAGGCAAGTCCCGAAGTGGCCCGAGGGGGTCTTCTCGCCCCCCACCCCCTTCCAAGGAGAGAGAGAGACGCTCAGCAGCGGCCAAGGGACCCCCACCCACAAAAACCAGGGGGGAGTCACCCCAGCTGCCCCCCTGCCCTGCCCCAGCGCCGGTCCGGCCAAGTCCCAAAGTGGCCCGAGGGGGTCTTCTCGTCCCCCCCCACCCCGCTGCCCCCTCCCCAGGGCGGCTTACCAGGGCGGCCTTGGCGGGCAGGCTGGTGTCCTCGCCCATGCCGCGGAGGGTTGGCGGGCTCGGCTTGGCTCGGTTCGGCTCGGCTGGCTCCCCCGCGGCCGGCCACGCCCGGGGTCCCGGCGGGGGAGGTGGAGCGCAGCGCAGCGCCCCGGCTGGAGGTCGCTCCGAGCGCGCCTGGCCCTTCCGCCTCGCAGCCTTGTGGGCGAGCTGGGCGGCCGGGGGCTGCTGCTTTTCCCCGGCCCGCCCTCGCCCGCGACCCCCTCCCCCCGTCTCCTCCGCTCGGCAACAAGTGGCGGGCGGGCCGGCCAGGCTGACCCTTCCTCCTCCCCCCTCCTTCCTCCTCCTCCTTCTGTTCCTCCCCACCCCCTCTCCCCTTTCGCTCTCCTCCTCTTCTTTCTCCTTCTTTTCCTCCTTTCTCTCCCTTTTCCTTCCTCCCCCTTCTTCCTCCTCTTCCTCCCCTTCTTTCTCCTCTTCCTCCTTCTCTCCTCCTCCCCTCCTCCTCCTCTCCTCCTCCTTCTTTTACTCCTTCTCTACTCCAATCCTCCTTTCTCTTCCTTTCCCTTCCTCCCCCTTCTTCCTCCTCTTCCTCCCCTTCTTTCTTTTCCTCCTTCTTTCCTTTTTCCTCCTCTTTCTGTTCCTCGCCCCCGCTCCTCACCCTGCGCCTCCTCCTCTTCTTTCTTTCTCCTTCTTTTCCTCTTCTTCCTCCTCCTCCCCCCCTTCTTTCCTTCTTTCCTCCTCTCCCCCCTCCCCCCCCTCCTCCCCTTTCCTAATCCCTCCTTTCCCTTTAACTTTCTCCTCCCTCCTTCTCTTCCTCCCCCTCCCCTCCTCCCCCTTCTATCCTCCTCTTGTCTCCCCTTCTTTCGGCTCTTCCCTCCTCGGTCCTCCTCTTTTTCCTCCTCTTCCTCCTCCGTTCTTCGCCTTTCCTTCTTTTCCTCCCTCCTTTCCTCCCTATCCTCCCCTTGGTGGGTTTCTTCTCTTGGTCTCGTCCCTCCTTCCTCGCTCCCCTCCCCCTCTCCTCTTCTCCTCCTCTTTACTCGTTTTTTTTTTCTCTACTCTCCCCTTTCCTGCCTGCCTTCTTCTCTCCCTTTCCTTCCCCTTCTCCCCCTTCTTTCCTCCTCCTCTTGCCTCTTCTTCCCCTTCTTTCTCTACTCCCCTGAATCCTCCTTTCCTTTTCTCTTCCCTCCTCCCCACCCCCTCCCCTTTTCTTCTCCTCTTTTACTCCGAAGCTACTCCCAATCCTCCTTCTTTCCTTTCCCTTCCTCCTTTCCCTTTCTTCCTCCCTTCCTCCCCTTCTTTCTTTTCCTCCTTCCGCTTCTCTCCTCCTCCCTTCTCCTCCTCCTCTTTCCTCTCTCGTTTTCCCCTCTCTTCCTTTTTTCTCCCTTCTTTTCCTCCTTCTCTCCTCCCAATCCCTCCTCCGTTCTCCTTTTTCCTCCCTCGTTCCTTCCCTCCCCCTTCTTTCTTCCTCCTTTTCCTCCTCCTCCTCGTACTCCTCTTCTTTCTCCTTCTTTTCCTCCTTTCTCCCCCGAATCTCCTTCCTTTTTCCTCCTTCCTGTTCCTCCCCACCCCCCCTTCCTCCTCCTTCCTTCTTTCTCTCTTCCTCCGCCTTCTCTCCTCCTTCCCCTCCCTGCTCCCTCTTCTTCCTCTCTTCTTCCTCTTCTCCTCCTCCTTTCTTTCCTCCTTCTTTTCCTCCCCCTTCTTCCTCCTCTTCCTCCCCTTCTTTCTCTCCTCCTTCTCTCTTCCTCCCCTCCTCCTCTTCTTCCTCCTTTTCCTCCTCCCCCCTAATCCTCCTTTCCCTTTTCCTCCTCCTCCTTCTGTTCCTCCTCCTCCCATTCTTCCCTTTCGTTCTCCTCTTCTTCCTCCTTTTTTCCTCCTCTCCCCCTAATCCTTCTTTCTCTTTTCCTCCTCCCTCCTCCCCTCCCCTCTTCCTCCTTCTCTCCTCCCCCTCTTTCCTCCTCTTCTTTCCCCTTCTTTTCCCTCTCTTCCTCCTCTTTCCTCCTTCCTCTCCCTCTATTCCTCCTCTCTTCCTCCTCTCCTCTCTCCGCTTTCCCCTCCTCTCTCCTTTTTTACTTTCTTCTTTTCCTCCTCTCCCCTTTCTTTCTTCCTCCTCCTCTTCCTCCTCCTCTTCTTTCTCCTTCTTTTCCTCCTTCCCTCCCCCTAATCCTCCTTTCTCTCTCCCTTTTCCTTCCTCCCACTTCTTCCTCTTCCTCCTCTTCCTCCCCTTCTTTCTTCTCTTCCTCCTCCCCTCCTCCTCCTCTTCCTCCTCCTCCTTTTCCTCCTTCTCTACCCCTAATCCTCCTTTCCCTTTCCCTTTCCTCCCCTCTTCCTCCTCTCCTCCTTCTGTTCCTCCTCCTCCCACTCTCCCCTTTCTTTCTTCCTCCTCCTCTTCTTCCTCCTTTCCTGCCTTCTCTCCGCTTTTTTTCTTCCTCCTCTTCCTCCTTCTTTTCCTTCTCTCCCCCAATACTCCTTTCTCTCCCTTTTCCTTCCTCCCCCTTCCCCCTCCTCCTCTTCCTACCCTTCTCTTCTTTCTCCTCTTCCTCCTTCTCTCCTCCCCCCTCTTCCTCCTCTTCTTTCCCCTTCTTTTCTTCTTCCTCCTCCTCCCTCTCTCCCCTTTCTTCCTCCTCCTCTTCTTTTTCTTCCTCCTTCTTTTCCTCCTTCTCTCCCCCAATCCTCCTTTCTCGCTCCCTTTTCCTTCCTTCCTCCTTCTCCTCTTCTTTCACCTCCCCCTCTTCCTCCTTCTCTCCTCCTCCCCTCCTCCTCCTCTTCTTTCCTCTTCTTTTCTTCTTCCTCCTCCTTCTTTTCCTCCTCCTGTTCCTCCTCAGCCACGGGAGCCTACAATCGAGGGGGAGCGGCCGGCAGCCCGGGCGGGTAACCGTATGCGTAGGTGACTGGTTGGGCGGTCGTGCCTGCTTCCTGCCGGGCAAGATAGGTACTGTAGTCCTGCGGGGAGGGCACTTTGGCGATAGACTCTCCGGCTTAAGCTTCCCCGCCACGCAGCCCCCGACCCAAGCCTCCCGCCTCGCTCAACTTCCTTTCCAAAAGACCCTGGCGGGGGTCCCCTCTCCCCGCTCCCCCCCGGCTAGGGTTTGCTGGGGAGGGGCGGGGGGGGGGCGGGAGTCCCCAATTTCCAAAGTTAGCAAACTTTTCCGGCGCCTCGTTCCCTTTGGAGCAGCAGCCCACCCCCTCCCGAATCGCTCCCCTCGTTTCGGGGGTCCCGGCGGGATAAAGCGGCTCTGTGGAGGCGTTTGGTGGGTCGCGCTGGGATCTGGGCGAGGGTCTTCCCAGGGTTATATTCCACCAGGTGGGGGGGCCATAAATTAGGAATGGGCGGGGGGTCTGCCCGGGGGGGGCGGGAGATTGACGGGTCCAAATAGAAGAATCGGGAGAGAATTTAATTTAATTTTTTTTTTGTATCGCAGACACAAAATTGGAGCCAAAGGGTTCCTGAAAACCACTCCAAGCAAACAAGCTAGCATTGGATCCTATAAACATGACAAATACAAAATCCGCTGTGTTTTCCTACAGAATAAACAACCGTGCAAAATAGTTCAACAATTAGAAAATGGATTCTCCTCCCCACCCACCCCCAGTCCTGGAATGGTCTTCCCAAAAGTTTTTGGTGGCAATTTAATTTGCTTTTTTTTTTTCCAAAGGACTTTGTGGAATTGAACGAAATATCAGTCAATAAGAGAAATAGCAGAGTCGGGAGGGGCCTTGGAGGTCTTCTAGTCCAACCCCCCCCCCTCCTCTCCCTCAAGCAGGAGACTCCAGTCTGTAACATTCTGGATAAATCTCTTCTTTAAAGGTTTGGGAAGTGGCAAGAGCTCACCAAGAGCCCAATGGTTAGAGACACTTGAAATGCCAAACGGCACGATTTTTGACAGCCTGCTGAGAACATGTTCCAAAGTTAATTTTATGATCCCAAAACTTGTTAATCTTAGATTAATTCTGAGGGAAGCAGGTGGTTTGGTACAATTATTCTAACAATCAGAAGTTGATTTTAATTGTTCTACTCTGCAGTGTGAGGAAAGGAGCAGTGGAGAAATATGAAATCAAATTAAAATAATAGAATAAAATAGAATATAGAACAGAATATAGAATAGAGTAGAATATAGAATAGAATAGAAATAGAATAGAAATAGGAATAGCTAGAAAATAATATGATATGAATTAGGAATAGAGTAGAATATAGAATAGAATAGAAATAGAATAGAAATAGGAATAGCTAGAAAATGAATATGATATGAATTAGGAATAGAATAGAATATAGAACAGAATAAAATGTGGAATGGAATGGATTGGAATGGAAGATAGAATAGAATAGAATAGAATAAGGAATAGAATGGAATGGAATAGGAATAGGAACAGAATGTAGAACAGAATAGAATATAGATATAGAATAGGAATAGGAATAGAATAGAATATGAAATGGAACGGAACGGAATAGTAAAATAAAATAAAAAATTAAATTGAATTAAAAAACTAAAGATCAGTTTGGAGTGAAAAAAGAAACCAAGCAATAATAAAGGTGGGATAAAAATCAAATCAATCCATCAAGCAAATCCAACCTCCAAAAAGACCAGCCCAGCCTAACATTTTTTGGGCAACACTCTCTATCATTCTCATACCTGCCTGGGGCTCTTATTATACAAGTTAATTGGATGTCCTCCAGTTGCTGTCGACTTTCAGCAACCACGTCCGGATAGTTCTCCATGTACAATTGTCTGTTTAGCGACAATTCAAAGTTACAACAGCCCCGAGAAAAGGGACTTGCAACCAGTCCTCACACTTACAACCGATGCCATACCTCCATGGTCAAAATTTGGGCACTTTTGGCAAAGGAGCATGCATTTTTTACAATTGTGGCATCCCTCAGGGTCACGTGATTGTCATTTGCGACCTTCAAAGCCGACTTCTGGCAAGCAAAGTCAATTGGGGGGGGAGCCAGATTCGCTTAACGACCACATGATTCACTTAAAGACCACAGTGATTCAATGAACAAACCGTGGCCCAAAAAATTGTTGGAAAATTGGGTATGATTTATTTAACACCTGCCTTGCTTGGCAACAGAAGTTCTGCTCATAAGTTTAAAGAGTACCAATATTTTAATGTATGATGTAGATACTTTAAAACTCTTCCTCTGATCTGCTTTGAAATCTTTCAATTACTTCTGAAAATGAACAAACAAAGGCAATAGAAGCTATTTTGCAAAGTGCTGTAAGATTATGGCATTGGGTCAGGGATAGGATTCAAATTTCTTAACAACCGGTTCTATGGTTGTGGCCTAATTTGTGGATATGACTTGGTGGTCATGTGACTGGCTGGCATGGCTTGCTGACTGGGCATGGCTTGGTGGTCATGTAATGGTGGGTATGGCTTGTATGTAAATATTATAAATATTTATGTAAATATTGAATTTTTTATTTTAAAAAAGAGCAACTTTTACTGAAAATCAGAGAGAGCAGGCAGGCAGATTGAGTTGCTTGCAGAATCACAGATTCACTCAGAGATCTACCTTTCTGCCATCTGCTGCCTGAGTCTGTCACATAAAATTTGCTAGCAAGCAAACTCACAAAATTAACTCACAACACACCATGTATGTAAATATTGATTTTTTTTTTTATTTTAAAAAAAGAGCAACTTTTACCCAAAATCAGGCAAAGCAGGCAGGCAGATTGAGTTGCTCACAGAATCACTCAGAGATCGATTTATCTGCCATCTGCTACCTGAGTCTGCACTGAAAAATAGAAGCTTTGGTCCTAAGGAAGGTTCAGCTCTGCTTTTAGATTAGCTAGAAAGCAAGAAATCCAACCATTTCCTGCTTTCTAACTACTCTAAATCTCCCGGCACTGCAGAACAGCTGGTGGTCGGGTGGGTGGCAAAATAGCAACTTACCAAACTCAGGTAAGTTTGACGGCGCGTGTGCCAGGTAAGGAGTGAGTGGGCGGGGAGGGGCAGGGCCAACCAGTGACAAAATTTGCCAATTCTCCGAACTGTGCAGAACCGTAACAACCAGTTCTATAAAACCGGTCCGACCAGGTAGAATCCCACCTCACCTCAGAACCGTGTCCCCAACTGGGAAAATAAAATATGGAGAGAGAAACTATATCTAAACTTCCAGAACGGCCCCTCCAGAACAACAAATCTGGGGTATACGGATAGTCCTCACCTTACGACAATGGAGCCCCAAATTTATGCCATTAAGCAAGACAGCTGTTAAGTGAATTTTGTCCTGTTTTCCCACCTTTTCCGTCCCAGTTGTTAAGTGAATCACTGTAGTGTTTAAGTTAATAACACAATCATTAAGTGAACCTGGCTTCCCCATGGATTCTGCGGGTCAAAGGGGCCCCCGGGTCACTGCATCTGTCGTAAATACAGGTTGTCCTTGACTCACGACCACAATTGAACCCAAAACCTCTGTTGCTACAGTTGTTAAGTGAGTTTTACGAGCTTTCTTGCCACTGTTGTTAAATGAACCACTGCAATTATTAACATGATCTTCCCCATGGACATGGCTTGTCAGAAGGTCGCAGAGAGGGGTCATGTAACATCATAAATATGAATCCGTTGCCAAGCATCTGATTTTTGATCACGTGATCACGGAGATGCTGCAACCATAAAACGGAAAAACAGTCATAAGTTGCTTTTTCCAGTGCCGTCATAACTTTGAGCAGTCACTAAAAGAAAGGTTGTAAGTCGAGGATTGCCTGTATTTGACATTCTACCTTTCCCTCTCCTTTATTCCCCAGATCCTTGTTCTTTTACTGTATATTTCCACATAAAGGAAATTATCAATTGTTGTTGTACCCTATACTTATTGTATCCCATGACTATTATTAAGTGTTGGACCTGATGATTCTTGACTCTTGATGAATGTATCTTTTTTTTTATGTACCCTGAGAGCATTTGCACCAAACAAATTCTTGTGTGTCCAATCACACCTGGCAAATAAAAGAATTCTATTTTTTCTTTCTTTCTTTCTTTCTTTCTTTCTTTCTTTCTTTCTTTCTTTCTTTCTTTCTTTCTTTCTTTCTTTCTTTCTATCTATCTATCTATCTATCTATCTGATTTGAATGCTTATTTGTACCCTGTGACTATGATTAAGTGTTGTCCCTGATGATTCTTAACAAATGTATCTTTTCTTTTATGTACACTGAGAGCATTTGCACCAAGACAAATTCCTTGGATGTCCAATCACACTTGGCCAATAAAGAATTCTATTCATTCTATCTATCTATCTATCTATCTATCTATCTATCTATCTATCTATCTATCTATCTATCTATCTATCTATCTATCTATCCATCCATCCATCCATCTATCTATCTATCTATCTGATTTGATTGTTTATTGTACCCTATGACTATTATTAAGTGCTGTATCTTATGATTCTTGACTAATGTATCTTTCATGTACACTGAGAGCATTTGCATCAAGACAAATTTCTTGTGTGTCCAATCACACTTGGCCAATAAAAGAATTTCTTTCTTTCTTTCTTTCTTTCTTTCTTTCTTTCTTTCTTTCTTTCTTTCTTTCTTTCTTTCTTTCTTTCTTTCTTTCTTTCTTTCTTTCTTTCTTTCTTTCCTTCCTTCTTTCTTTCTTTCTTTCTATCCATCCATCCATCCATCCATCCATCCATCCATCCATCTACTCTATCTATCTATCTATCTATCTATCTATCTATCTATCTATCTATCTATCTATCAAGGCAGTTTGCAGTAGAAGAACAGACTCTCAATAAAAGGAAGATTAAAAAAACCCAGAATTGACAACTTCACAAAAATAAAGCAAAGACCTCCAAAAAAAAAATGTTTTATTGGTGTTGAAGGAACTGGCAGCACCCAAGAATCTTATCTGGACATCTAAAGACCATTAACGAATGGGTTAATTGGACTGCTTCTGAATTCTGCACCCCAATTCCTTTCCCTGCCAGGAGGGGTTCATTTAGTCCCATCAAGCAAAGGAGGGAGAAATATGACCTCTAGCGAAAAAAATGGGGAACAGGCAGTTTGGTACAAATTTATGCAAGAGAGCATCCAATCTGAAACAGAATAATCCATACAACTAACTATAATGCCTTGGTAAGGCCACACTTGCAATAGTCCCACCAGTCCTTTGGTTGCCATGGTGTAAAAAAGAGGTTGAGACTCTAGAAAGAGTGCAGAGAAGAGCAGCCAAGAGAATTAGGGGACTGGAGGCTAAAACACGTAAAGAACAGTTGCAGGAATTGGGTAGGTCTAGTCTGATGAAAAGAAGGACTAGGGGAGACACGATAGCAGTGTTCCAATATCTCCCCAAAGAAGAGGGGGTCAAGCTATTCTCCAAAGCCCCGGAAGGCAGGACAAGAAGCATCAGGTGGAAACTAATCAAGGAGAGAAGCAACCTAGAAACGAGGAGAAATTTCCTAATAGTGGGAACAATTAATCAGTGGAACAACTGGCCTCCAGAATTTGTAAATGCACCAGCACTAGAAGTTTTTAACAAGATATTGGACAATCATTTGTCTGAAGTGGTATAGGGTTTCCTGCCTAAGCAGTGGGTTGGACTAGAAGACCTCCAAGGTCCCTTCCAACTCTGTTATTCTGTTCCTTATTCCAAAGTGCCTGAAGGCCCGACAAGGAATAATGGATGGAAACTGAACAAGGAGAGATTCAACCTGGAAATAAGGAGAAACTTTCTGACAGTGAGAACAATCAACCAATGGAACAGAAGTTGCCACCCGAAGTTGTGGGTGCTCCATCACTGGAGGTTTTTAAGAAGACACTGAACACTCACCTGTCTGAAATGATAGAGGGTTTCCTGCCTGAGCAGGGGGCTAGACTAGAAGACCTCCAAGGTCCCTTCCAACTCTGTTATTTTAAATTTTCCAAGGCGCCTGAAAGCCAGACAAGGAATAATGGATGGAAACTGAGAAAGGAGAGATTCAGTGAGAACAATCAACCAATGGAACAGAAGTTGCCTTCAGAAGTTGTGGGAGCTTCATCCCTGGAAACTTTCAAGAAGAGACTGGACTGCCATTTGTCAGAAATGGTGAGGGGTCTCCTGCTTGGGTGAGGGGTTGGACTAGATGACCTTCAAGGTCCCTTCCAACTCCGTTAATCTGTATCTGTATTGGTGATATAAATCTGTATCTGTAAAAGGCGAAAGATTTATACGATCTGAAGAGAAACCAGAGTATGTGCAGAAATGGTTAGACTAACCATGTTACTAAAAAATTAGGAAGAGGGGGAGTTTTTTACAATTTGGAATATATGGTACAAATGGTTGTATAAAAAGGAAGTAAAGATGTCTAGTGAAATTGATTAAACAAACAACAAGGAAAAATGGAAATAAGGATAAATGTACATATAGCTATGTATATATGTAAAGTAATGTAATTAAATAAACATTGTATTATAATTGTAATAATAACATAAGAAAATAAGGATTTAAGAAATAAGTTATAGATTTACTTGTAACAAATGACTTTAATTGACACTAATAGAAATGTACACTGCTGTGAAAATGTTGCAAAAATGTGAGAACATGTTACTCTTTTTTTAAATATATTCCTTTTTTTTTTTTTTGAAACTTTCAATAAACATTATTAAAAAAAATCTGTATCTGTGTTGTTGATATGCTTACAAGATTTCTACCCTGGATCACAACCAAACCTACCGTACGGATTTCTATAAAAATCTTTATAGATTTTGATTTTTTTTTTCAAGGATTGTGCTTTTGATTTGGTCTTCAAGGTGCAGAAAATCAGCATTTGGAGGTATTTAATCTTTGCAAGAGGGCCCCGACCGCTACCACATTTTCATCTGCCATCCAACAAGAGGGGCGAAAGTCAATAAATATTCCAGGCCAGCCTTTTGGGGTGATGGATGCAGGAGTTAAATCACTCGACAGTTCCCGCAAACAGACAGATAGCCAGGGTAGATAACCAGATAAGTGTAGGCTAAAGGATAAGCCAAGATATATGGACACTTCACCCAGATTCCAGGGCCAGCTGGACGAGACGGATAGCTCCTGAGCAAATCAATGGAGACTCGAGACAGAAAGACAGCATGACAAAGTAAGAGACAGAGGGAATATGTTTTCAGGGGTACAGAAGGAAATTTGTTTGTGTCATAGAGGGAAGGTTTTGTTTTCCAGGCCTAAATTCCATTTATTCAACCAGCAAGAATTTTTCCCTCCTGCCTTCGCAAAAGACAAGGATGGTTAGTTTGTTCTGTGTTTGAATTTCAATGTGTAGTGTTTTTTTTTAACGCTCCAATTTATGGTGTCCTTGGTGCTCTCTGAGCTTGGTAGTTTGCTTGTAGACGTTTCATTACCAAAGTAGGTAACATCATCAGTGCTAGAAGGGAGTGAGGTTCGCGGGGAGCAGTAGCAGGAGCTGGGTGGGGTATAAATGGAATAAATTAATTATTAATAGAAAATATGAAACCTGGGCTGCTGCCCAAAGCCTTCTCAGGAATCCTCCTCCTCAAATCCTTGTCTAGTACTGATGATGTTACCTAGTTGGCTCATGAAATGTGTGCAAGAAAACGATCAAGCTCAGAGCACCAAGAACCCCTCAGCCTTCTTCTTCTTCTTCTTCTTCTTCTTCTTCTTCTTCTTCTTCTTCTTCTTCTTCTTCTTCTTCTTCTCCTCCTCCTCCTCCTCCTCCTCCTTCTCCTTCTCCTTCTCTTCCTTCTCCTTCTCCTCCTCCTCCTCCTCCTCCTCCTCTTCCTTCTCCTTCTTCTTCTTCTTCTTCTGCTCTAATTGTTTTGTATTGTTTTATTATGATGTTGTGAGCTGTCCAGAGTCACTCCACAGTGAGAAGGGCATCTAATAAGTTTAACAAATAAGTTAAAGTTAAATTTGCTTTCCCCTTGAAAGCAAGAGAGCAAATCCTGTCCTTTCTTCCAATACAGAGAAAAGAGGGAACACCCAATGAGTGGCTCATAACCAACGATTGTAAGTTAAATCAAAGAAGCTCAGAGTTCACCTCTACAGCACTAGGAAAGACCAAAGGTAATTTAACCCACCCGAGACCCCGGAGGGGGCTTTGGACAGCAGCCCAGGGTTTATATTTATTTGCCTTTCTATTAATAATTAAGTTATTCCATTAGTACACCACCCAGCTCCAACGAATTCTCAGGGAATAATTGGGAAGAGCAATTCGGAAGGAGAGCTGGCTTGGTTTATTCATTTTTTTTTGGCGGGGGGGAAGTAAAATAAAACACATTGCCTTTTGAAAGAAGGACTCCTGAAAATCATTAGCCAGAAATTGTGTGTATGTGGGGCAGGGGGATACATTAAGGTGGCTACTGAATTCAAATCTACATGTCCCAGGATAATGTTGCAGGATCCAAACAATGGAGCAGAGATTTTGTCTTCCAAACTTTCCCATCCTCAGGGAACTACTTCCCTCTGGCAGAGCGTATGCTTTGGACTGTATACATAGGACAAAACTGGACAAAACATTCAATTTTGCAGCTGCTAAGGTTGTGGAACGAGCCATGAAAGCGATCTGAGTGACTTTGGGCAACTCACCAGGAGTCTATGAGTTTTATTTATTTTTATTTATTTATTTGTCAAGCAAGTATTAGATAACTAATATAAGTATAAGTATAAACATGATTATGAATACATGAAATGGATACGAATAAAAAGAAACATTGGGACAGGAACAGGGATGGAATTCTACCTGTGGCCGGACCGGTTCTATAGAACCAGTTGTTATAGTTCTGCGCAGTTCGGAGAATCAGTAAATGACGCCACTGGCTGATGCCACCCTTCTCCATCCTTCCCTGCCCACTTACTCCTTACCTGGCATATACACGCCATCAAACTTACCTGAGTTTGGTAAGTTGCTATTTTTCCTTCCACCCCGCCGATCATCAGCTGTTCTGCTGTGCTGGGAGTTTTAGATTAGCTAGAAAGCAGCCAAATTGTTGGATTTCTTGCTATTTAGCTACTCTAAAAGCAGAGCTGAACCTTCCTTAGGACTGAAGCTTCTATTTTTCAGTGCAGACTCAGGTAGCAGATTGCAGAAAGATAGATCTCTGAGTGAATCTGTGATTCTGTGAGCAACTCAATCTGCCTACCTGCTTTGCCTGATTTTGGGTAAAAGTTGCTCTTTTTTTAAATAAAAAATTCAATATTTACATAAATATTTATAATATTTACATACAAGCCACGCCTATCATCACATGACCATCAAGCCACATCCACAAATTAAGCCATGCCCACAGAACCGGTTGTTAAGAAATTTAAATCTCACCCCTGGACAGGGACGGTAGGCACATTGGTGCTCTTATGCAGGTCCCTACAGACCTCTTAGGAAAGGGATGAGGTCAACAGTATAAGGTTAAAGGTTTTGGGAAGAAATCACAGAGTCAGGTAGTGCATTCCAGGCATTGACCACTCTGTTGGCTGAAGTCGTATTTCCTGCAATTGAGTTTGATGCGGTTTACCTTGAGTTTGTATCTATTGTGTGCTCTTGTATTTTTGTGGTTGAAGCTGAAGTATTCATTGATGGGTAGGACATTGCAATAGATAATTTTATGTACTATTCTTAAGTCAGACTGAAGGCAGCATAGTTCTAGATTGTCTAAGCCTAAAATGTCAAGTCTGGTGGCATAAGGAATTCTGTTACGAGTAGACGAGTGGAGGACTCTTCTTGTGAAATATTTCTGGACTTTCTTGACTGTCTTAATATCTGATATGTAGTGCAGGTTCCAGACTTATGAGCTGTATTCCAGTATTGGTCTAGCAAATGTTTCGTATGCTCTAGTTAGCAGCGCAATATTATTGGAGGAAAAGCTTCACAGGATTAGTGTCATGTCCCTGTTAGAATCTGACTCCGTGGGAGAGGAGGAACAGCCGATAGGGAGTGGGAGTGGGGCTCCAGAGATTGTGGAGGAAACTGGGGAAGGGCACAGGCTGGCTGGGCAGTCAGAGGAAGACCCAGGCCCATCCCCTCTTCTTCCTAGGGCATGCAGGGAGAAGCGGATAAGGGAGAAATGTGAATGGTGTGGTCTACGGGGGAGGAAAGGGCCCTGATCCCCTTCATGGGATGCAGCTGTGCTTTGTCCTGCCTTGTCTCATTAATTGCTTCAGTGTGGTTTGTGTTGTTTTTTTCTATTTATAATTTATATGTATTTTGAGTTTGAACAGAATGTCTTCCTTTTCACAACTGTTTGTGGGGGAGTTTTTTCTCCAGTCAATGATAATTGAAGCTTTGAAGCCAAGTTGAAGGAATTAATTCACCTATTTTTGTGACTTCGTTGCTTTTGTATCCCACCTTGGGTCATCACAATTAGGTTAACAACTCTTAATGCCTCTTTGTACTTACAGTGGGCTCTGGCACTTAGATCATCAGAGATGAGTACTCCAAGGTCCTTGACAGAGTGAGAGCCGTCTACAAGGTTTTGTCCTGTCCTGTCTCATGCACAGAGGTGGATTTGTAGCTGTGCAGATGCAGATAGATAATTCCACAAAACAGCCATAACCAAGTACATTTATTGGTACATCAGGTATCTTCATAACTCACATTTGTGAGGAAGCTCTTCTATAATGCCCAATCCTTTGTATATCAGCATTGCAGGTAAAAGATGGTTCTTTTCCTAACCCATCACGTAACGGTAAGCTGCTTATCAGTTCACAAGTCCAGACAAGAATGGAGGGAAACCTCCCTCAACCCCTCAAGGGTCAATTTAGTGACCAATCGGGATTACAGATGTGGCCACATGACATGAACTACATTTCCCAGGATACCTTTAACTACATTTCCCATGATGCATTCTTAAGTAACTAATCAATTCCCATAGACTGGCTGGGACAACACATGTCCATTCAGCTTGTATTTTATTTTCTGATTTATTTATTTATTTTGTTCTAGGCATGAAAACTGATTGGGTGACTTTGGGCCGATCGCTGAGAGAGGAGGAGTTCCAGTCCCAACTTAGGAACAGTCACACTCTCCAAGCCCATCACAGAGTTTGATGAAGAAGGAATACAAAGCTGTTCGATCAGGGCTGTCAAACTGGATTTCTTCGAGGGCCAGTCATTGGAGTTCTTCTCCACAGGCTGGCCGGGGTGGGTAGGGGTGAGACACGCCCAAACAGCAGAGTGCTGCAGGAGGCCGTCGAGGCTAAAAATAGGCTGCCGGGGGGACACAGGCACCCCATTTTGGTCAGCAGAGGTGCCATGGGCTGGTCCTTTGATATTTCCAGGCTGGCCCCAAGGGCCAGATCTAGAACCCTGGGCCTTGACTTTGATACTCATGATAGCTAGATAGATAAATAGATGGATGGATGGATGGATGGATGGATGGATAGATGGTATTTATACATGGTAGAGAGACAGACAGTAAGACACATAGGCAGGCAGATGAGATAGGTAGGTAGGTAGATATAGATATATAGATATAAACAGGGGTGGGATTCAAATTTTTTAACAACCGGTTCTGTGGCCGTGTCTTAGTTGATAGCGTGGCTGGGTGGTCGTGTGACTGGGTGGATGTGGCTTGGTGGTCATGTGACTGGGTAGACGTGGCTTGGTGGTCATGTTATTGGCTGGGCGTGGCCAACTCAATATCACTCACATCGAGGTACACATCTCCTCGCCTGGCCTCTCGTGACTGGGGGATGCTGCAACAGTCGTAAGTGTGAAAACTGGTCATAAGTCACTTTTTTCAGTGCCATTGTAACTTTGAACGGTCACTCCACACAAGCAAAGTACCAGCAAAGGAGGGAAAAAAAACTCCAGAGAGGTTTCTGAGACAGAAAGTCTAGTCCTGCCAAGAATGTAATCAGAGTTAACAGAGAGGCAGTTTCTGTAAGCAACACCAAAATGTTTCCTTCCTGCCTTCCTTACACGATTAGGCCAGGAATTTCTTCTAACAACCGGTTCTCCGAATTGCTTAGAAGGTTAACAACCGGTTCTAGGGAATAGGTGCGAACTGATAGAATCCCACCCCTGGATATAGATAGATATTGATAGATGAGAGAGAGAGAGTATAGATAGAGATATATAGATATAGATGATGATAGAGATAGAGATATGATAGATAGATAGATAGATAGATAGATAGATAGATAGATAGATAGATAGATAGATAGATGATAGAAATAGAAATATGATAGATACAATAGATACAGTAGATAAAGATAGATAAAGATAGAGATAGAGATGATGATAGAAGAGATGATAGGTAGATATAGGAGAGAGAGAGAGAGAGAAATATAGATGATGATAGAGATGAAGATATGATAGATACATAGATAGATATAGAGATACATAGATATATTGATAGAGGTAGAGATATGATAAATAGGTACAGTAGATGATAGAGAGAGACAGAGAGAGAGAGACAGAGAGAGAAAGGGATAGATAGACGGACAGAGGATCACATAAACAAACAAACAGGTAAGGAAATCCAAACCCATCAGCCATTACTCTTCCTTTCCCCTCAGTACAGCAGGGAAGGTCAACTCAAAAGGACCAACACCACATCCCGAACACCCATGAATTTACACGGCGAGGCTGCAATTGGGTTATTGACGTGCAATCTGCGGAAAACACTATCGAAATGATTCACACTAATGTTATTTAGCTGCAATACTTCCGTAATAAAAGGAATCAATGAGAGAGAGAAAAGACCTGTCCGGGGATTTGATTTTCTCATTTTAATGGCATACTTATTTACTCCCGCCAATCCTCCCATCGGATTTTCATTACACCACCTGGCGCTGTAAGTGGACCGGTATTGATAGGACCTGCTGACTTCAGCTGGCTTCCTGAGGGCGCAAATTAAAAATAACTCATATTCGGTGACAAGGTTGCGTGCTAAGTAGCTGCCCTTAGCACAGGCCGGCCGGTATTTGAGAAGGAGCAAAAGTCAGGAGCCTCTTATACAAATGTATATTTTCTGAAGCTGATTTGTGACAGCAGGTCTTTTAATCTGCAAGCTCACAGCCAGTTTGGGCTAGAAATTAAGGCACCAGGCTAGAAACCAAACGATGGGGAATTCTAGTCCTGCCTTAGGCATGAAAGCTGGCTGGGTGGCTTTGAGCCAACCACCAGGAGACAGGGAGTTCTAGTCTCGCCTTAGGCATGAGAGCTGAGTGAGTGACTTTGGATCAATCACCAGGAGATAGGGAGTTCTAGTCCTGCCTTAGGCATGAGAACTGGCTGTATGACTTTGGATCAGTCATCAGGAGATGGTGAGTTCTAATCCTGCCTTAGGCATGAAAGCTGGCTGGGTGGCTTCAAGCCAACCACCAGGGGACAGTGAGTTCTAGTCTCGCCTTAGGCATGAGAGCTGGGTGACTGACTTTGGATCAATCACCAGGAGATGGGGATTTCTAGTGCTGCCTTAGGCATGAGAGCTGGCTAAGTGACTGGTTCAATCATCAGATGGTGAGTTCTAATCCTGCCTGAGGCATGGAAACTGGCTAGGTGGCTTTGAGCCAACCACCAGGAGACCGTGAGTTCTAATCCCATGAGAGCCAGCTGGGTGACTTTGGGCCAGTCCCTCTCTCTCAAACTCAATCCACCTTACCAGGTGATTGTTCTGGGAAAAATCAGAGGAGGAAGGAGTATCAGCTATATTTGTCAGCCAGTTATTTAGAACAGTAATAAAAGTGGGGTATAAATAAACAAATAAATTTATCCCCCTTCCTGTGCTGACCAGCAACAAATTAACTAGGTTAGCTAATGACTGAGTAGCATCTGTTGTACACGCTACTAAAATTTAAATTGTGAATTGAAATTTAGCATGTTGGCTAAATGATCAGTAGATTCATGTGAACATTCAAGGCACTCTCTCCAAAAATTAGTTGCTTTGGCAACCAAGGAAGATGCAGCCAATGGCTCCCAAGGTCTTGTTGGAAGAAAAACCCAGTTTGGTTCCAAGCCAGGAGAAAGACGCTGGAAATAAAATGGAGGAAGGCTGTATAGAAAGTAGGTCTCTGTTTATTTAATTTCCAGAAATTTCAGTGACAGCAGAATGTTTCTGGAGTGGCTGATAAAATGACTGAGTGAGTGGATGGATTTTTATAGGGGTCTGAGGTTTGGTGAATGAGATGCTCCAGGGGGGTTGTGCATTGTAGTGAGCCTTGTGACTTATTATTTCAATGGTGGTGGGCTAATCTTATTATGTCCTAAAGATCACGCCCTGTGTTTAGCATTGGGGTGGAGGGGTATAAATTCTTAATCCCATCAGCTGCAACCTTCTCAGTCTGGAGGGATGGGGATGCTCCAGAATGAACCAACCAATTTTCAGAGTTTGTGCAGGTGTAAAAGAGATTTAGGGGTGCTTGGAGAGTCAATGCCTAGTTCTCTGGACAATGGGAGGAGGGGGCTTGGACCACCTCCCCCTTTTCTGCTGAGAGTCCATTTTCTGCCATTGAAGCTCCATTGTGATGGTCCTGGAGGAGGAGGCTGAGGCATCCAGGGTGGGTTTTTTCGGCTTGTATCGTCCTTGTGAGTCGCCCAGAGTTGTGTTCTCACAACCAAATCTTTCCAAGCAATGGGCAGGTTGGATCTGCGGCTTTCATTCAGTCCCCCAGCAATCAATTCATCAGAATAGAGCTGGAAGGGGCCCTTGGACGTCATCTAGTCCAACCCCCTGCCAAAGCGGGAAACCCTTACAGAACCATAGAAGGACAGAGTTTGAAGGGGACTTGGAAGTCATCTAGTCCAACCCCCTGCTCAAACAGTTATATACAATTTGAGAGAAACGGTTGTCCAATCTCTTCTTTAAAAAAAAAACTTCCATTGACGAAGCAGCGATGAGGGCTTGGGCTTTCATTAGCAGCAGGCTCGCTTTCCAGCAACGTCCTTTTTAGCACAGCCCATGGAGGTCAAACCGGTCAAGATGGCGGCCGCAAACCTCCCCCCCCAACAGCCCGCCGCAATCCCGCAGCAAGGAGGAGACTTGATCCGCGGCCATTCCAATTCCAGACCAGCAAGCCTCTGTCGCGGGCGGCGAAACGACTCCCTCTGGCTGGGGATAATGGACGCGATTCCCTTGGCTTCGGGCCTAGAAGCCAACCAAGACGCTTCCGCACGTCTCCATGGCAATGCCGAGCCGATTCCGGCTTCCTGGAGGGAAAACTTCCGGGCCGTGGCCCTCCATCCATCCGAAGGAGCGGCCATAGAGTTGTGAAAGTCTACAGCGCCACACCTGGTGACTAGCCTCTCGCATTGGCCGTCCCTATTTTCTCCCTCTCTTGCCTTTGAGGCGGGGTGAACCATAGAGGCGCGCCGTCGGAGACCTAGAGTGGCACCCCCGCTCGGAAGTTTCTGATTGGCTCCCCGGCGCCGGTTGACGATTGGAGCCAAGATGGCGGTATCTGAGGTGCAGCAACTGCAAAACCGCCTTGATGCCTTGGAAGAGCGGATGTTCGGGGCCCCCGCCGGAGCCGCGTCCGCGGGAGCCCCCCGGAAAGTAAGTCCCGGGGTTGGGGGAAGCCGTCTCCCCCATCGGGGGGGGAGGAGAGGGGGGCAGGTATCACAAAGCCCATCATCCCCTGCCAGCCGTTGGCTGGGCTCTGCTGGGTTCTGTAGTGCATTGTGAGTTGCGGGGCAGCTAAGGAAAGCGAGAGGCGCTGCCTTGATTTTTTTTTTTTTAAACTGACGCGTTTCCTGCTTCTGTTCCCACGACGACACGTGTAACTGGGGGAACGTCAGAAAGGGGTCCGCTGCCCATTCTCCTCATCTAGGCCTGGCGTGGGAACAGCTGGCCTGTCAGGTGAACGAGGGATTTCCTTTTTTCCCCGCTCAAAAAACCCACGATTTTCCCCTTTGACAAAAGGACAACAGTTCCCATCGTGCACAACGGCTGCCAGGCTTCCTGGGCAGAGAATAGGGTGCAAATTCTTTCCAGGTTTTTTTTTTTTTCAGCTTGTTTCTGGCTGTTTTCTTTTTGAGCTTTTCAGGGGGGGAGAATTGAATTTGACTAAAATTCTCCCCTTTGGAATAATATCTTTATTTTCCTTGCATTTGTTGAAACAAAGGTGCCCAATAGGTGTGCTGATGTAAATGTGTGTAATAATTATATTAAAGATTATATTTAACAACAGTAAAAGCTAATGGAAATTGGGGAAAAGAAGGATGAAAAGAATAGAAGATGCAGAAAAGAAAGCAAAGGGGGAACACTGAGAAATTCAAAAGAAAAAAAAAGGTTTTATAAATGGTTGGAAAATAGAGTTAGAAATTAAATGTTAATGTTATAATGATAAGATATATAAGTTTGAACAGACTGTAATATGAATGTAACTCTAGTAAGAAATGTATAGAAAATATAAACATTTGCATAAAATATATGTACCTAGTTGACACACTGTATAAATTGCAAGATGGATTTGTTTTAAAATAAAATATTTTTTTTAAAAAAATGAAATTCAAAAGAAAAAAGCCCAACAATACAGGTAGTCCTCGACTTATGACCACAATTGAGCCCAAAATTTATGTTGATCAGTGAGACAGTTAAGTGAGCTTTGCCCCATTTTATGACCTTTCTTGCCACAGCTAAATGAATCACTGCAGTTCTTAAATTAACAACCTGGTTATTAAGTGAATCCGGCTTCCCCATTGACTTCGCTTGTCAGAAGGTCACAAAAAGGGATTTGCATAACCTTGGGATACAGCAACCGTCATAAATCTGAGCCACTTACCATGAATTTTGATCACGTGGTCATGGGGATGCTGCAACAACGGTCGTAAGTCTGGGAAATGGTCACACGTCACTTTTTTCAGTGCTGTTCTAACTGTAGGGTCACTAAATGAACTGTTGTAAGTAAAGGACTACCCGTATCCCTTTTAATTATTAAGACACCAGCCAATTTCTTTGGTATGCCCCATGTAACATTTTTTTCCCCCCATGTCATTCTGATGGCCTCTCATTTTGAAACCCACTTTCAGTTCATTCTCAATCTTGTCAATTAGAATTTGTTCCCCTTCCATGAAATCTTTTAGACGCAGTCTTATAGAAACAGACACTATTAAAATTCACTTTTGGGTCCATTGTTCAGAAATATTCTTCGGTGTGTCCAATGTTAAAATATTTTGCTTCTGTTGTGGCCTGTCGGCCGCTGGCCCCTCCAGTAGCCAAATCAGAGGAAGAGGAGGAGGATGCGTGGGATTCAGGGTCAGCATCAGGGCAACCTGGGAGCTCCGAGGGGGAGAGGAAGAGAGAGAGGGGGGCAGAGCCTGGGCTGTCCATCATCCCTCAGATGGAGAGTCAACAGCCTCCAGGTCTGGAGGTGGCTGATGAGGAAGAGGAGGAGCAGCTGGGCCCAGTGCCTGATGCATGGATGCACAGACGGCAGTGGAGAGGAGAGCAGTGGAAATCTATGAGCTGGTCCTTGGGACGGAAGAACCACCACTGCTAGCAAAGCCCCACCCTAGCTCTGGGGATAAAAGGCAGGGGGCAGAGAGGAATAGATGTGGCAGACTACTATTCCTCTTCTGGATGGACAGACTTGTTAGCCTGCGGTGAGAGAGAAACTTTTTGCCGGGGCTCCTAATAAAGGAAACTTTGGGTTCACTTCAGAGGGTTTGTTGTGTTTGGGGAGCTGGGTCAGAACAGCTTCATTCCATAATTTTAAGTTGAGTTCTTCTCCTTTAGTTGTAATCTTTAGTTCCCTCTAGTGTTCAATGTTGAGTAAAGTACTTTTCCGTTTATCACTTACGGTTCAAAGTCAGTTTAAAGCAGTTGGCAGCTTTTGGGTGGACAGATGCTGGCTGGGGAATTCTGGGAGTTGAAGTCAAAGCTGCCAATTTTGAAAAACTCTGCTTCAAATCAACCTGTATGCAGCTTTCTTTCTTTTTCTTCCCAGTTGTGAATAACATGTTTTTCCCCTCCCCTTCTAGATAGTAGATGGCTTAGGCAAAGTTCAAGGCTCCTTGGGAAACATTGCAAGCAAAAGAGAGAGAGTTAAAATTCTTTTCAAAAAAAGTAAGTGATTTTCTTTCTTTTCTAAGACAAAATGCTGGTTTGTCCTATCAGTTGCCTTAAAAGGGGTCTCATAACAGCTGAATGTGGATGAAGCCTGATTTAAACTGATGATGTTACTAGATTGTTTCCTGAATGTAATGCGCCCTTCATAAAGATGAATTTTCATAAAGATGAATTTTCATAAAATTGGTTTTTGGAGCTTTTTGATTTAAGTTTTAATTAAGCATGTTTGCTGCCCACAATCTGTTGGTAGTGGAGCTGCCTAGTAATGTTAACAAATAAAGTGAATGTTGTAGGATTCTCTTTATTATTATACAGGACTGGGAACAAAGAGTATAGAAATGCATTGGTTACAGTTCATTTTCATTACTGAGACAATTTATCAAATAAATGCATGGCTGCCTTTTACAATTTTGCATCTTCCAACTCCGCAATCCTAAATGTGTCAGAGGGCATGCTGGTGTTATCTTCCCTGTTTTGAAAAGTTGAAAGAAAGTGTTGAGAAAATATGAGCATGCCAACTGGTGGTTTTTAGTATTGTGTTTTTCTTTTGGTTTGAAAACATTTACTTACATTTCATGTTTCTGAATCAACCATCTCACTCAAAGAGCGACTCTGCGTAGTGTACAAAAAATCCAAAACAGGACATGAACAATTAAAATGTTAGAATTAAAATTTTGAGTTAAAAGTTTAAAAAATCGTAAAAAGTTTTAAGGCGGCAAGAATAATTAACTCTCAGTTAATAATAATTTAGCATTAATACTTGGCCAACCCTATGCATCTAGAACAGGAGCCAGGGCTCTCCAAACTTGGCAACTTTAAAACTTGTGGACTTCCAGAATTCCCCAGTCAGCCATGTGAAGTTGCCCAGTTTGGAAATTCCTGATTTAGGACAATTCCAAGAAAAAGCAGCCACGAGGCTTGTTACTGCCCTTTTAAGCATCCACCAAATGTTTCTATCATCACTGCATTCTAAAATTCAAATTCTATTTTATGTTCCTTCTCTAAGTCGAAGACATCCTAAAATACCTGGATCCCCAGTACATTGACCGAATGGCCGTGCCAGATGCCATGAAGCTGCAGTTCATATTGGCAGGTAGATCTATTACAAGCCCCTATACTCTGGGTTTTTAGCAGTAGATTTTTTTAATGTATAAAATGCTGATTTGCACTAGAATGACTTTTTGTCATTCACTTTTTAAAGTGAAATGATCCAAATCCTATATTTCAAGCACAGCTTTTAGGTCATAATCCTGTACACGTTTACCTGGCAATGGTCCTTATGTTCTTCCAACGTTGGATCCTCCAACACTAGACATTTTTAAAAATATGTTGGATAACCATTCGTCTGAAGTGATGTAGGGTTTCCTGCCTTAGCAGGGGGTTGGACTAGAAGACCTCCAAAGTCCCTTCCAACTCTGTTATTCCATTCTTATTCAATGGTGCATAGATCTAAACAGATCATTTTTAAGTTATCTTAAGCTTTGTTTTTCGATAGCCAGCTTTGATTAGTTATTAATCTGTGGGGTCCTTGATGCTCCCTGAACTGGGTGGTTTTCTTAAAGACATTTCATGACCTAACTAGATAACATCATCTATGCTAGGAGGGAGGGAGTTTGCAGAGTGGAGGAGGAGGAAGAGAAGGATTGTGGGGTGCTCTCTTGAGCTTCGTGGTTTCCTCACAGTCGTTTTATTACCCAACTAGGGAACATCATGAGTGCTTGTTAGATCAGTTGCTTCAGGACACAGGTTACGTGATCTATTACTACTGGAGCAGCAATATAGTTTTTGCCTGACTTCTCTCATGCTTTTCCCACCACCAGAAGAACAGTCCATCATGACGCAGGCAGCACTTCTGGAGCAGGTGAAGAGCCTGCAGCCCTACTTGGACAGTGCACATATCAAAGGTGAGTGACTCCCTGTCCTTTATCCCTGAGGGAATCAAGATCACAAGAAGTGTTACTACCGCTTTGTAAGGCCTTGAGAAGACCATACTTGGAATATTGCATCCAGTTTTGATCCACCGTGACGTAAGAAAGATGTTGAGATTCTAAAAAGACTGCAGAGAAGAGCAACCAGGATGATTAGAGGACTGGAGATTAAAAGATATGAAGAACAGTTGCAGGAATTGGATATGTCCAGTCTAGTGAAGAAAAGCATGATAGCAGCATTCCAATATTTGAGGGGCTGCCACTAAGAAGAGGGGGTCAATTTATTCTTCAAAGCACCAGAAGGCAGGACAAGAAGCAATGGATGAAAACTAATCATGGAGAGAAGGAACTTAGGATACATTTCCTGACAGTGAAAACAGTTCATCAGTGGAATGCTTGCCCCCAAAAGCTGTGGGTGCTCCAACATTGGAAATTCCTAAAAAAGGAGATTGGATAACTGTTTGTCTGACATGGTATAGGATCTCCTATCTGAGCAGAGGGTTGGACTAGAAGACCTCCAAGGTCCCTTCCAACTCTGTTATTCTGTTCCTTATGCCAAGCCTGTGGCTATCATACTTTCCCAAAGTATCAGTTGCTCACTTGATTATGGTTCATAAATATAAGTAGTCCTCAATGTACAACCATTTGCTCAGCAATCGCTTAGTGGTGGAGAGTCGGTGGCTTCCTGGGCACCGATTCAGCTTCCTGCCTTAACAAAAACTTTTATTTGTAGTTTGAAGGGAGCGGATCGTAATGGGGGATTTTTAGGAGCTGAACTGTTTCCTGGATAGCCCCCAAGGGCCATTTGGGGGAGGTGGGGCCCCTGTTTCCATTTTGAACAGTCGTAACAAGAAGCCTGGCTTCGTTTTTGTGATCTCTTGCAGCTTCTTCTGATCACGCCACCAAGCTCCAGCGACTTTCACAAATACACCTTCAGCAACAGGTAAGCGCTCAGCTGGAAAATGCTCTAAGAACTCGTCTCCGGTTTAAGAAGCCTGTGCCACTCCCACCTGAGGCTCACCTGTCTGTAGCAGACCCATCACCTTCATTATGAGCAAACCTCCAAAATCAAATATCGCTCATTAGATTGCGCTGGGTTTTGTCCCAACTCTGTGCAGCAGTAGAGAGTCAAAGAAAAAGCAACCATGGCAGTTGCATCTTCAATCACACAACTGCCTTCTTGTCCCAAAGATCCTTTTTCAAGAGGCAACTGGACTTTCTGGTTTTCCTTTCAAGACATTTCGCTTCTCATCCAAGAAGCTGCTTCAGTTCTGAAGAAGCTGAAGAAGCTTCTTGGATGAGAAGCAAAACATCTTCAAAGGAAAACCAGAAAGTCCAGTTGCCTCTTGGGACAACCAATGACCCGGATGGCTGACAACCTCCATAGAAACTGCCCTCTTGCAGGCTTGGACAAACACACAGGCTGCATTTATGTGAATTTCCTCATCTTGCAGGGTCATTGCACTGTATTGTGGACCATAAATTAATAGAAAACCAAACTTAAAACTGACCAAACTTCTTCACTTGGTAAATGAACGCAGCCACTAAGTCTTGATCTAGTCTGATTAAAGAAATTGGATAAACAAAGAGTAAAATACAGTAAAGAACTTGTGGCTAGATCAGGAAACTCATACTGTAGGACAGGAAGAGGGGGCATTAAAAAGTTACTTCCTACGATTCAGAAGTTGCTAATAACAGATTTCCCTGAGGAAATTAAAATCTGCCTCAATTGGCAGCTGTCTCCCAGCATCTTGAGAGCAGAGAAATTCTACCATTTATCTACATACTGTCAACAAAGTCCTGTCTTTAAACTGATGGTGCTGAATCTTCCACATTTTGTTTTAATCCCAAACCTTAACCGTTTGCAAGATTAAGAAACAAATAACCCTGCCTGCGGGGTGGAATGGAGCATTTGCAGCATTTTAGCACTTAAAATGCCCAATCCCAGACAAGGAAATGTGGATTGACTGAACTCTTCTCATCCTGCAGGATCAGTGTGAAGCTGTGACCGAGAATATCCGGTTACTTCTGGAAGATTACAACAAAATGATATCCTTTTTCTCACCAAGTTTGGAGCGTGTAATACTGTGCCGCTCACCTGGAACTGCCCCCGTTTCACTAGCTTACATTTCCTCTGGGTTATTCGTTTATCCGTGTCAGAAGCATCACGATTTCCTCTGGCTGCCTTAAATCTTTCATCTACCACGAGAATGTCTTGGGTTGTCCAAATGAGAGTTCCATTTGCTTGCTTCTGATTTCACAGAATCATAGAATCTTAAGGCTGGAAGGGACCTTGGAGGTCTTCTAGTCCAACCCCCTGCCCAAGGCAGGAGACCTCAAACCATCCTGGATAAATAGTTTGTCCAGTCTCTTCTTAAAAACCTGCAGTGTTGGAGCACCCACAACTTCCATTCCACTGATCGATTATTCTCACCGTCGGGAAATTTCTCCTTATTTCTAGTTGTTTTGTCTCCTTGATTAATTTTCACCCATTACTTCTTGTTCTGCCTTCAGGAGCTTTGGAGAATAGATTAACAACCAGTCCCCCTTTGTTTTCCTGTGACAGCCCTTCAAGTATTGGAAGATGCTATCGCGCCTTCCTTAATCCTTTTCTTCATTAGGCTGAGCATTTCTCCAGCCAGGTTTTTTTCAGCTTTTCTCAGTTCCTCTTTTCCTTAAATGATTTCTTTGCAGACCCTCCTCCTTTCCAAACAGTTTGTCCAGTGGGATGAGATGCTGACCCAGCTGGAAGCCGCCAAGCAGGTGAAGACCATACCTGAGTGAAGACCAGGCTTCGGAGTTCTTCCGTTGGGCTCCAGGCGGATCTCCTGCTTCAGATCCCAGATCTCCATGTTAACGGCTCTTGCCTGGGAACCCGTTAGCGCTCCTGAGCTTCATCCGGTCTCATGGCGTCCAGGGGTATCCAGTCTTGGCAGCTTTAGGACTTGTGGACTTCAACTCCCAGAATTCCCCAGGCTGAGGAATTCTGGGAGTTGAAGTTCACAAGCCTTAAAGTCACCCGGGTGATGTCAATCTGGAAGCTACATCCTGACCCTTTGGGGCTAAATTATATCATCTTTAGAGTTTAATTTATTTTTAGTCTGCATTCAGCCAATTCGTGGGGAACGCATGGCTTGTTGCAAATACCTGTTATTGTGGACCATAATAAAATCCTCATGAATCCTCAGTCTGACTGGCCTTTGGTTATTTAAGACAGCATAGGAACTTATTCCTCCTTTTAAAATTATATTGAAGGCACCAGAGAGATGGGAGTTACATTTTTGGAGTGGCTTAAGCCTTCAAATTAAGCCTTAATTACATTTCCATCTGACAAAATTTTCTTCATATATCAGATTTAAACACTGCCTGTTTCATTCTTGTAAAACCCACAGTTTCCTTTCCAGAAGATGGGTCCCTTAGAATTAGTAGGAAAGATTTTTATTAAAAGAGAAACAGACACAGAGAATTTGTCACTTTGGAGGATTTTTTAACACAGAACTCTTCTTGATGCTTCCAAGAATTCTTTGTGAAGAGATCTGGAAGGGGATGATGGGAAAGAGATCTGAAATGAGTTGGATTCAAACACGGCAATTTGGATTCCTCAGACATCCGAGAGCCACAAAATACTGATCAATGTTAACAGTTGTTCTAGGCAACTCCTCTACCTCCCTCCCATCTTCTCTTCCTCTTCCTCTCCCATCTTCTTCCCCCTCCCATTTCCTATTTTTCGTCGCCTCCTTGTCCTTCCTCTTCTCCCTCTTCTCTTCCTCCTCTCCATCTCCATCTCCTCTTGCTCTCCTTCCTCTTCTTGCTCTCCTTCCTCCTCCCTTTCTTCTTCCTCTTTTTCCCTCTTCTTTCCTCCTTCCATCTTTTCCTCCTCCTCCCACTTCCTTTCCCCCACCCCAATATAGGCAACTGCATCCAATGCCATTGAGCAACCCTTAAAAACACCCCCTTTCAGTTGTCTCTGAATTTCCACATATTTTAGGGCAGATTCCTGGAATTTCCTGCAGATTTGTGTGAATTGAGACTTATTCTATTGATCAAATCCCATCCCTATTGAGTGACTAAGAATTGACTGTCCTAACTCAGAATTAACAAGCATCAACTAATCTGTGCCTACATGTTCTGCCCAAACCAAACCACAAGGTGGCTTAAAAGCTTACTTGGGTTTACACAGAATTCTCAGATGAACTGAGGTCCCCAAAACGTTGTGAACCACAAACTACACCACCTCATTTCAGCCTGGCCAGGGACACTGTTTCCAATCAAGAGTGAGTTCCAGCCAAGGGAAGGCACTCTACTTCCCATGTGGCAAAATACAAAATACTGGATTAGTTCATCAGCCTTCTATGCAAAGAGTGTAGACTGGACCCAACAGGAATGCTGCCTCTAAAAAACACCTGAAATTGGGAAACAATGCAATGAACAGTGAAAGGTTTTCTCTTAAGTATGTTCAAAATAGTAGAATATATTTTATTTATTAAACACATTTCTATCCTGCAATCAAAAAGGACCCATAGTGGCACAGTGGTTACAATGCAGCATTGCAAGCTTGACTGCCCACTGCCAACCATTCAATTCTGACCAGCTCCAGGTTGACTCAGCCTTCCATCCTTCCAAGGTCGATAAAACGAGGACCCAGATTGTTGGGGTCAATTTGCTGACTCTTTAAACCGCTTAGAGAGGGCTGCAAAGCACTCCGAAGCGGTATATAAATCTGCTATTGCTAAAAAGATCCTTGGTAGCTTATATAGAATCATCTGTGGTAACTTTTCAAGCAACACAAAAACTTTATAAAAGCAGGAATCAGCCAAAAATACAAAAGTGAAAACAATACAAATGGAACCTAAAATGATATCGGTTTGAATGCAATTGGTTAATTCTGAACACAGGAACATCCGTACCTATAAGAGGTTGTGCACACTTATGCAACCATTATGCTAGTGTCAGTTTTGTTATTTTTTTTTTCATCCTAAAAGATTTAAGTTTGTTTTTCATTTGAATTGTACAGCTTGTCTGTTATATTAAAGGTGTGTGTGTGGGGGGGAGTGAAATGGATTCATCCTGGTCTGATTTTTTTTTTTTTAACATGTGGCATGTTGACAAGGCTGTGTGGCCTTTTTTATAACTACCGTATATGATACTACAAGCACTTTACAAACGCGGAAAGGATGTCATAAGACTTCAGACCTTTTTGTTGCAAGATGTAGAATATGAAATAAGGTATTTCGGTCGCAAGAAAACAGGTTCGGACTCAATGTGAGAAAAAGTCTTAGCGGAAGTAGCAGTCAAACCATGAAACCCGCGAAGCAGAGAAGGTCTGGGCTCCCTTGTGTTGCATGGGCCCATCAATGGCTGGACAATGGTCAGATTGGGAGCGTTGAGTTAGATTCCTGCCCTGAGTTGAAGGTTGGACGCTGGACCCGAAGTTGGTAGGTTGAGGTTAGGAATTCTTCCAGGAAGAGCATTTGGACAGTGGAACCACTGGCTCAGGTTGGTGTGGTGTCCCTTATTGGATAAGTGCCAACCCTGGCTCTCTCGGGGATGGTTGAATTGGATTCTCCAATCGTGAAGACGTTGATAATTGACCTTCAGACCTTCTCCTTAAAAAGTATGTGCCCTACATCTGAGCTATATAGTCTTTTCCCTATTGGGCACAGATCAATAATCTTTTCAAGAAGATGGCGGATTCCATACATATGGGATCCTTCGCTCTTAGAAGGAGCAACCTTAGAGGAGAAGAAAAGTAGAGTTGTCTGAAGGACTTTTCCCCTCCTTCACTTTTCCAATGTGCAAAAAGTTACTTAACATTTGGAAGGGACCTTGGAGGTCTAGTCCAACTTCCCACCATACCAGACAAGTGGTATTATTTTATGTATGTATGTATGTATGTATGTATGTATGTATGTATGTATGTATGTATGTATGTATTTATCAATTGCTTACAAGATAATAGGTATAAGTAAAAACATAGTTATGAATACATGGATACATATAAGAAAAATAAAAAAGAAACACTAGGATAGGGACGGTAGGCATGTTGGTGCACTTATGCATGTCCCCTACAGGTTCAGGTTTTTGGGGTGGGGAAGAAACCACAGAGTCAGGTAGAGTATTCCAGACTGATCACTCTATGGCTGAAGTCGTATTTCCTGCAATCAAGTTTGGTGCGGTTAACCTTGAGTTTGTATCTATTGTGTGCTCTTGTATTGTTATGGTTGAAGCTGAAGTATTCATTGGCAGGTAAGTCATTGCAATGTATGATTTTATATACTATACTTAGATCGGACCAAAGGCGGCGTAGTTCTAGGTTTTCTAGGTCTAGAATTTTGAGTCTGGTGGCATAAGGTGTTCTGCAACGAGTAGAGGAGTGGAGAACTCTTCTTGTGAAATATTTCTGGACTTTCTCAACTGTTAATATCAGATATGTAATGTGGGTTCCAGACTGATGAGCTGTATTCGAGTATTGATCTAGCAAATGTTTTGTATGCTCTAGTTAGTAGTGTGATATTACCAGAGAAAAAGCTACGTAAGATTAGGTTAACAACTCTTAGCGCCTTTTTGGCTATGTAGTTACAGTGGGCTCTAGCACTTAGGTCATTTGAGATGAGTACTCCAAGATCCTTGACAGAGTTTGGATTATCAACAAGGTCTTGACTATTCAGCCTGTATTTTATTTTCTGATTTTTTTTTTGCCAATATGTAGGACAGAGCATTTATTTGTTGAGTTTTGAAGTTGCCAAAATTACCAGAGGAGAAGCTTCATAAGAATCGATTTACAACTCATCATGCCTTATCTCTGGCTCTTTCGTGAAGATCTGATCCTTTCCCAGTTAGGAAGTGGGAGGGATGAAGATCTGGTGCTTTTCCAGTGGGAGGGACCGTGGTGGAAACTCATGAGCCATTAGCTCATCCTGAGGCTCCCCTCACTGGCGAGTAGGAGGCCGAGATGAAGAGGCAGGAAAGGAGAAAGTACTTGCTTTCACTTCTACTTTTGAACTCTGCCAGATGCTGGCCTGGAGCTCAACAAACAAAGACCAGAAGATCATCAGGATCCGCTGCTCTGTCACTGCCACCGTTACACGGTAGGTGATCGCTCTTGTTCAGGAAACGGAGAGTTTCTCATCTTAGAAACTGCAGAGCAAGAAGGGATGTTGGTAATGTGGTTGGGAGGCATGAACTAATAAAGGCTTTGGTGCTTTAGTTATGAAGGGGAAGCCAGCAGATTCAGCCGGGAAGCATTTTCACTAAGAAAGTTCTCGAACGACTCTCCGTGTTGCTGAATTTTACACCAGAGACCTTCTCCAATGCTTGTGCTGTGGGGCTGCATCTCCCATTTGGGGGGGGGGGGGGGAACCAAAATGTTTGGAAAGACGTTGAGGACCAAGAAAGGGAAGCCACAAGATGGCACTATAAGTCATTCAAAATGAAGGATGTGCCCTCTTTGGTCTTAAAGATGCGTCTTCTAATTTTTGGGGGGTGGGGAGAGGAGGAGGAAGGTGAGGTGATAGCATCCTCTTGAGCTTGGTTGTTTTAATGCAGAAGTTTCATTATCCAAAATAGGAAACATCATCAGTGCTAGAAGGAAGTGGACTTTATGGAGATGAGGAGGAGGAGGAGAAGGAGGAGGGCTGTAGGGTCCATGGTGCTCTCTGGGCTTGGTGGTTTTCTTGCATGTGTTTCGTTGCCTAACTAGATAACATCATCAGTGCTAGAAGGGAGTGGCGTTTATGGAGATGGAGAGGAAGAGGAAGGTTATTGTGGGGTCCTTGGTGCTCTTTGGTTTTGGTTGTTTTCTTGTAGACGTTTCATGACCCAATTAGGTGCTAGAAAGGAGGAAGGTTTGCAGGGAGGAGGAAGCCAAGGACAACAACTGTGGGGTCCTTGGTGCTCTCTGAGCTTGGTTGTCTTTTTGCAGATGTTTCATTACCAAAGTAGGTGACATCATCAGTGCTAGAAGGGAGTGGGGTTTGTGGAGGAGAGGAAGAGGAGGAGGAAGAAGAGGATGAAGAGGAGGAGAATGACGATGACGATGACGACAACTGTTGGTCCCTAGTGCTCTCTAAGCTTGGTTCTTTTTCTTGCAGACATTTCATTACCCAACTGGGAACATCATCAATGTTGAAAGGGAGGGGGGTTTTCTCCCTATTTATATACAGATAGTTTGTCGTGTCGGGGGTGTGGGGAGTGTTCTTGGTGATCCCTTGATTAGTCTGTTGCTTATGTTTGTGTAATCGGCAATTCTCCAATTGGGGTATTGTTTGCTTCTTGGTCAAATGTTGATCTTGCTGTTAATCTCTGCTCGTTTATTGCTCACGAGGTATGTTTGGTTGTGTTTTTGTTCCCTTTTTGGCTTGTTGATGGTCTCTTTGGAATGGCATCCAGATATTGTTTATCTCTATGTGCCTATTGATAGCTGATTTGTCTAAATGCCAGACTTCCAGGAATTCTTGGACCAAGACTTGGCTTGGTCTAGGCTGGTTACAGCTTTCCAATTGAAACTGTAATTAAACCTGTTGAGGTGTTTACAATACACAACTACTTCCTAAATGAGCAATTTAACCTTTTGTGTCTGTAGAATATCCTGATCCATAAACTGAAACACATTGGATCTCCTCCATGCCAGTTGAGGTTAAAACCTAGCCGAACCCAGCCTGGTTGTGTGAATTCAACCCCAAGAGTTGCAAGCATTCACTTCCCAGAGCTATGCTGTCAAATTTATTCTTCATGTTGTATTCCTCTGTTGTTTCGTGTGGTCTCGGTTGATAATTAGCCACTTGGTGGTTAATCAGTGATCAATAGGATAATGATTTACAAGTAATTTTTTCCTTCTCTCTCTCTCTCTCCAAGGAGTAGTAACCTCTCCCTGCACCCTTGAGCTGGAATGGAGGAGCTTCACGAATCTCTGGAAGACATTTTGCTATTCGCCCTTGATGACCTTCCTGGGGAAGATTTCAAGAGGTTCAAGCATAAACTCAGCTTTTCCTACCTGGAGGAGAAGGACCCCATCCCCTGGAGCAAGTTAAAAGATGCCCACACATTGGACGTGTTGCGGCTTCTCTTGGAGGCCTATGGAGAGCAGGGCGCACAAAATGCAACTGTCAAAGTCCTCCGTGCCATCAACATGCGAGATTCCGCCTCTCGACTCCAAAAATGGAAGTATGATGGTAAGCTGTTTTTTTCTGTTTGGAACATGTCCTGGGCAGGCAGAAATCCAACAGGGCTTGCCTTTTGCCAGTGAGGACACCTTACCTGTTGAATATTCTGATTGTTGCACCAGAAGTGTTCTATGAATGTTTTCTTACAAGAGCGCTTTACATACAAAGAGTCCTGGATTCACAGTTATTATTTTATTTATTTATTTATTACTAATACTTATATACCGCCCTTCTCCCGAAGGACTCAGGGCGGTGCACAGCCGATCACAACCCCAATTACAACTGAGCCCAGAATTTCTGCTGTGTTGCAAAACGGTTGCAAAGACAGTTGAGCCGATTTTACAATCTTTTTCATCACAGTTTATTTATTTATTATTTATTATTAATAAAATTTCTATACCGCCCTTCTCCCTAGGGACTCAGGGCGGTGTACAGCCAATCTAGACCCCAACAGCAATACAAAATATTGGCCGAATAAGAAAAACCCACCCCACACCCTTAAAACCCCAATTTAAAATTACAGAACAAATGGAGACAAATTAAAACCATCTCAGCCCAGGCCGGCCTGCTCAACAGGGGCCGCCACAGAGAAGGCCCTACCCCTCGGGGCCGCCAGGCGACACATAGCGGCCGACGGCACCCGGAGAAGGCCCTCCCTGTGTGAACGCACCGGCCTGCTGGAGATCACCGGTAGAATGCGGTCCTGCAGGTAACCTGGCCCAGTGCCATGGATCGCCCTAAAGGTCAAAACTAGAACCTTAAAGCGAACCCGGAAAGCCACCGGCAACCAATGCAGCTCGCGCAGGAGAGGCGTCACGTGGGCGCTATGCGACGCCCCCATGATCACCCGCGCGGCCGCATTTTGTACCAGTTGGAGTCTCCGGGTGCTCCCCGCAGGGAGCCCCATGTAGAGGGCATTACAGTAGTCCAGGCGAGAGGTGACAAGGGCCTGAGTGACCGTGCGCAGGGCGTCCCGATCCAGAAAGGGCCGCAACCGGTAGATCCGACAGATCTGATGAAACGCCCCCTGGAGACGGCCGCGACATGATGTTCGAGCGACAGCCAGATTGCGAGCCCTCTCTGTGGGGGGCAAAATTTCCCCCCCAATAGCCAGCGAAGGAGTCAGCTGGCTATATCGGGGCGCCGGAAACCACAGCCACTCGGTCTTGGATGGGTTGAGCCGAAGCCTGTTCCCGCCCATCCAATCCCGCACGGCCTCCAGGCACCTAGACATAGTTGCTAAGTGCAGTGGTTAAACGAATCATGTGGCCGTTAAGTTTCCACCATTGATGTTGCTTGTCGGGAAACCAGCTGAGAAGGTCGCAAGTGACAACCAATTGACCCCAGGATGCTGCAACCATTGTAAATACATGCTGACGGTGAGGATGCCACAGTGGTCGTAAGCGTGAGGAAGTAGATAGAAGGTCCCTGGTGGATGCATCATGAATTCCCCGAGGCCGTTAATGTCCACGTGGGACTGGCGCAAAGCATAGTTGATGTAGCTTTGGTTTTCTTAACAGAATAGCAGAGTTGGAAGAAATCTTGGAGGTCTTCTACTCAAATTGCCTTTCCAAGTAGGAGACCCGATACCATTGTAAACAAACAGCTGTCCAACCTCTTCTTGAAAACTTCCAGTATTGGCACCTCCACAACTTCTGGAAGCAAGCTGTCCCACTGATAGATTGTTCTGACTGTCAGGAAATTCCTTCTTAGTTCCAGGTTGGCTCTCCCTCTGAGGAGCTTCCATCCATTAAATAGCAGAATAACACTGTTGGAAGGGACCTTGGAGGTCTTTTAGTCCACCCCCCACTCAAGCAGGAGATTCTACACCATTTCAGACAAATGTCTGTCCAGTCTCTTCTTAAAAACCTCCAGTGTTGGAGCATCCACAACTTCTGGTGGCAAGTTGTTCCATGATTAATTGTCCTCACTGATAGGAAGTTTCTCCTTAGTTCCAGGTTGTTTCTCTGCTTGATTAATTTCCACCCTTTGCTCTTTGTCCTGCCTTCAGGTGCTCTGGAGAAGAGCTTGACTCCCTCTTCTTTGGGGCAGCCCCTGAGATATTAGAATACCACTATCATGTCTCCCCTAGTTCTTCTTTTCATTAAACTAGTCATAGCCAGTTTCTGCAACCTTTGTATGTTCTTCACACTTTTGTTAAGATGTCCTGCATCTCCACCATAAATGTTTGTGGGGATCAAGCCATTCAAGAGCTCATTCCTTCCTCTTTTTCAGGCCCTCAGAAGAAACCTCCTGCACACCTGTCTTGACTGTGACTTGGGCACTTGCCCTCTGCAGTTGTTTTGAAGCAATTGTGTGGATTTGCTGGCTCAGCCTCAAGGGCATCTTAACATCCTGGGCCTGGAATGAATTTTTTTTTTCATAACGTCCCATCAATTTTCTCCTCCCCCATTCAAAGCTCTCCTTCCTCTAGCACAGAGATGGCCACTTTACGGCTTGTGGGCTTCAACTCCCAGAATTGTGGGAGTTGAAGTCCACAATTCTTAAAATGGAGAAGCTTAGACACCCCTGCTCGAGCGCTCTGCTGTAAGGTGTCTGAATGAAGATGGCCCCAAATCTTCCTTCCTTCTGTGTTTCCCACAAAGGACATTGAGTGAATTCTTTTTCTCAACCTCAATTTTGGGTCAAAAGCATGGAGGAAATAAAACACACTTCGCTTCAATCTTTGGTAAAACGAAAGTTTATTTTTTATTCCTTCCTCCGCAAGGACTCCAAGAAAATAGTTAAGCAAATAAAATAAAGTTGGTTCTAACCCACGTTCCACGGACCTGGCTTTACATCTCCACCCCAAACCACCCCAACGATGCTGTGGAGGCTATGTTCCGGTGCCTGGAGGCCGTGTGGATTTGGATGGGAGGGAACAGGCTCCAGCTCAACCCTTCCAAGACTGAGTGGCTGTGGTTTCCGGCGCCCCGATATGGTCAGCTGACTCCGTCGCTGGCTATTGGGGGAGAGATCTTAGCCCCCACAGAGATTTTTAGAGCAATTTTAGTATTTGGAGTTTTAAATTGGGATTTTAATATTCGGGGTTTTATTAATTTATTGGGGGAGGGTATAATTTTAGGCAGCCTTAGGATATTTAATTCTCTTTTAACTTTTATAATTGTAGAAAGTTTTATGGTTGGCTGTACACCGCCCTGAGTCCTTCGGGAAAAGGACGGTATATAAATATGTTAAATAAATAAATAAATAAAATAATGATTTCCTGTATTATCTTCAGTCTATTATGATTACCCTTATTACCCATAATTAATCGTAATAAGTCAAAAGCATTTATCGTGGTTAATTCGCATAAGTTAACTAAACAGTGTTTTTCAATATCCCACGCATGTTTGTTATGTAGAGTCTATGTCAATATAGGGAATTGTCATTCTTCGGATCGACATGGTATCATTTTCACACGCATGTGTTGCGTAGTCGTGACACTTTTGCAACTGTCACCACTTCCCATCAATTCTTTCCTCCACATTCAAGGCCATCCATAGCATCCAGGACATGGCAAATATAAGTGGTGCTTGAACAGGGACCTGCAGGATTGTCTGGTTTGCTACCCAACCTCTTCATGTTTTCCTTGCTACCTTCTGGGAGCTTCATGGTGTCAACTCATAAAACATATACACATTTTATAGTTGTCAACAGAAAAGAGAGGGGGAGTTTCAAAGAGCAGGCAGCAGTGTGGAATCGAAAGTACATTCCATTCATATTTTCTTCAGAGACTGATTAAATCAGGGGTTGCCAACCTTTTGGACCTTAGGGACCACCAAACTCATAATTTTAAAACCCATAGACCAGAGACTCTGGGAAAATCCCCAAAAAGTCTGCAGGAAAATTCCCTACCCCGTTTTCCTACCGATCAATTATTCTTTATTTGGAATCACAGGATACCATCTCCAGCTCTGTTCTCAGAGAGAGAGAGACTTTTGACTTCATGCAAGGAAAGCAGCAGAAGCAGCAGAAGTCTTCCTTTCTCTCCCCCAAACTCTACCAGAAAGGAGTCTTTGGGAGACTTCTTGTGCCGGTGCAGCCTTCTGGAGCAGGAGGCCCTTGCAGGGTCCCAAAGACTCATTTCTGGCAGAGTTTGGGGGAGAGAAAGAAAGACTTTGGCTGCTTTCCTTGTGTGCAGCCAAAAGCAGAAGGAGAAAGAAGTGGAAAGCAGCAGCCTGGTGGCCTGGCCAGGCCAGGCACGTGGGGCAAGTGGGGTAAGTTCCCCCCCTCCATCCTTTCCCCCCTCCCCTCACTACCTCATGTTGTTCACAATGCAAGTGACACAGGCCTTGTGTTCTTGCGCAGCCTGGATTAATTGCTTTGGGGGTGACATTTTGGCAGACCACCAAAATTTTTCTCACGGAGCACCAGTGGTCTCCAGCCCACTAGTTGGTGACCACTGGATTAGATAATTGCAGCTTCTACCATGCAAAAATTTAATTGGAGAGCATGATTGATGACTCTTGGCTATGGACGTGTTTCGTTGGATGATACACCCAGAGGGGTGAGGGGAAAAGCAGGATCAAGGGTGACAGTGAATTACGTATCTCGGAGTCGGCTATGCCCAGGCAAAATGCTGTCATGTTAACTTCTAATAAATCAAAAGCAGGTTTGGGAGTGTGGCTCAAGGCTCATGATTCAGTTGGCGTAACTGCCGGAATCCTGACACATGGTATCCAAAGCAGAACATGCAGATTCAGACACAGTTTGGTTCCATGGAGCCTCAATCTTATGAATTCTCAGGTTTCCTCTTTTCGCTACATATTCAAAATCGACAGAGATTAAGATAGATAGACATGATAGATAGATAGATAGATAGATAGATAGATAGATAGATAGATAGATAGATAGATAGGTGATAGATAGATAGATAGATAGATAGATAGATAGATAGATAGATAGATAGAAAGATAGATAGAAAGAAAGAAAGAAAGAAAGAAAGAAAGATAGATAGATAGATAGATAGATAGATAGATAGATAGATAGATAGATAGGTGATAGATAGATAGATAGATAGATAGATAGATAGATAGATAGATAGATAGATAGAAAGATAGATAGAAAGAAAGAAAGATAGATAGATAGATAGATAGATAGATAGATAGAAAGAAAGAAAGAAAGAAAGAAAGAAAGAAAGAAAGAAAGAAAGAAAGAAGAAAGAAGATAGATAGATAGATAGATAGATAGATAGATAGATAGAAAGAAAGAAAGAAAGATAGATAGATAGATAGATAGGTGATAGATAGATAGATAGATAGATAGATAGATAGATAGATAGAAAGATAGATAGATAGAAAGAAAGATAGATAGATAGATAGATAGATAGATAGGTGATAGATAGATAGATAGATAGATAGATAGATAGATAGAAAGATAGATAGAAAGAAAGATAGATAGATAGATAGATAGATAGATAGATAGATAGATAGATAGATAGATAGATAGATAGATAGATAGATAGAAAGATAGATAGATAGATAGATAGAAAGATAGATAGATAGATAGATAGAAAGATAGATAGATAGATAGATAGATAGATAGATAGAAGATAGATAGATAGATAGATAGATAGATAGATAGATAGATAGATAGATAGATAGATAGATAGATAGATAGATAGATAGATAGATAGATAGATAGATAGACGATAGCTGCAATGGTCATAAGTGTGAAAAATGGTCCTGTCACTTTTTTCAGTGGTGGTATAACTTCGAATGGTCATTAAATGTTTTTTTTTCATCTTTTTTAATAAAAAGTTTTTTATTTTTGTTACAAAGACAAAAACAAACAAATAAAACCTTTCTGTTGTAACAGTGTGTCAGTTGGGTACATATATTTTTGTGCACATAATAACATTATCATACCTATTTTACTTATTCATGCTTATAATCATTCTAGCCAATATTTTATATCACATGTATCAATTATTATATTATCCTTAACATTGTAGTTATTGTCTTTCAAGAGTATGTTTCACATTCATTTTCTTACTCTATCTAATTCAATCGTTTATCAGTTGTGGTGTATTGTACTATACTTACATATTTCAATTTCTTACTCTTCTATCCAGCCATTCATAAAATAAATTCCAAATTTTATAATAATCTTTTTCTTCCTGTCACTAAATGTTGTAAGTCGAGGACTGCCTGTATATGTATGTCCATAGCTTGTGCATATGTGTGTTATGCATGTGTTTGGGTGGATATATTCCTAAACTCTCTTTGAAGCTGGGAAGGTCTAGATGGTAGAAACCCTTGTCAACTCATAAAACATTCCTATGCCAGTTTTAGTAGTTGCCATAAAAAAAGGGGGAGGAAGGAAGGAAATCTGGAAGAGCAAAGCAGCAGTTTGAAAATGGAAGTACATTCCAACTCTTATCTTCAAAAGATTGTAACTAAAATAACAAGAGTTTTTGCCTGCAAATATATTTAATTGGAGAACATGAATGATGACACCCAGCCTGTGAAGGTGCTCAATTGGAGAATCTGATTTATGACACACCCAGGGGGGAAGGGAGGGAAACAGGGTCACAGGGGACTGTAAATGACATATGCTAGAGATGGCTTCATACAGGACAGTGCCAGTATGTCACCTCTAATAAATCCTTTCAAGTTTTTTGAAGTTTGGCTCAAGAATCATGATTTAATTAGAGCGATTGCTGGAATCCTGACAGCAAATCAAATGGAAGGGCTACCATTATCAGAGGCATCTTGGGTAATGAGTAGGAACGTCCAGGCGGATCGCCTTATAGCAAGATTCCATGCAGAAAATTCAACCAAGCCTAAGGAGGAGGGGGTTCACAACTCTAAATTCTATATCTGCACTCAATTTGTTTTTGCTTTATTCAGGTCACCTTCAAGAAGTGAGAGGAGCCGAATGTCAACTCATGAACCATTCCTAGTTCCTGTTTTAGTAGTTGCCATAAAAAAAATAGGGGGGGAGCAGAAGGAAATCTGGAAGAGCAGTGCAGCAGTTTGGAAGCGAAAGTACATTCCAACTCTTACCTTTAAAAGATTGTAGCTAAAATACCAGAGCTTTCGCCCATGAATATATTTAATTGGGGAACGTGAATGAGGACCCCAGCCCGTGAATGGGCTCAATTGGAGAATCTGATTTATGACACACCCAGGGGGGAAACAGGGTCACAGGGGACTGTAAATTATGTAGGCCAGAGTTGGCTTCATACAGGGCAGTGCCAGCATGTCACCACTAATAAATCCTTTGAAGTTTCTTGAAGTTTGGCTTGAGAATCATGATTTAATTAGGGTGATTGCTAGAATCCTGACATCCTAGCTCAATCCCTAGCAAAATGGGATTGTCATTGGTCTGGAAACATTCTGGTTTGAGATGGCTCCAGAACTAGGTCTGGCTAGAGCTGCTGTCCTTTCAAAGGAAAAACATCTGAACACCCGTCTTCAGATGGAGCTGCAGGAGAAGTTATGGCCAGGAGATCTTTGTCCCCTACCGCTCTTGGGACTTTCATACGCTTATCTGGACCAGAAGGTCTTGGCCAACCATACATCACCCCCTTATCACCTCTTGATTAGATTACTGCACTACTGGGATTGGCTGCAAAAATGATTCGAAAAGCTACAGTTAGTAGAAAATCTGGCAGCCAGGTAACAGATAACAGAATTGGAAGGGACCTTGTAGGTCATTTATCCAACCCCCCACCCAAGCGGGAAACTCTACCCCATTTCTGACAAATGGCAGTCCAGTCTCTTCTTGAAAGCCTCCAGTGATGACTCCCACAACTTCTGAAGGCAACTTCTGTTTGATCGGTTGATGGTTCTCCCTGTCAGAAAATTCCTCCTTATTTCCAGGTTGAATCTCTCCTTGGTCAGTTTCCATCCATTGTTCCTTGTCTGGCCTTCAAAGGTGCTTTAGAGAATAGCTTGACCCCTTCCTCCTCTTTGTGGCAGCCCCTCAAATAGTGGAAGACTGCTCTCCTGTCTCCCCTGGTCCTTCTCTTCCCTAGACCAGCCATGCCCAGTTCCTGTAATTGTTCTTCACATGTTTGATCCTCCAGTCCCCTCATCATCCTGATTGCTCTTCTCTGCACTCTTTCTAGAGTCTCAGCATCTTTTTTGTAATGCGGTGAACAAAACTGGATGCAGTACTCTAGGTGTAGTCTTACTAAGGCTTTACAGAGTGGTATCTCTATTATTACTGTCTCTATTATTTCTGCCACTGAATCAGGAATGTTTTCTTTCCGTTTCTTTAGATCTCAGGAAGAAATATAAGAGGCACATCCAAGAGGTTTTTCAAAATCTTCCTCAACTTGGCCTGCACCCCAATCAGAAGATGTCTCTCCAAGAAAACTACGTAGAACTTCTTCTGAAGAGGAGACCAAGTCTGCCCAAAAGAGGTCATGAGATGATGGCTGTGGAAAGAAAGCATTGGGAGATGAAGAACCACCCAGAAAATGGCCGGGAGTTTGACCTGGAGAACTTATTTCATCCACATCCTGAAGGAGAAAGCTCAAAAACTGTCTTGTTGCTTGGACCTTCTGGGGTAGGTAAAACCACAGGCACGTGGAAATTCATGTTGGATTGGGCATCAGATAAACTATGGCTGACCAAATTTGATTACGCTTTTTATATCTCTTGCAACGCCCTACGATGTGGTCCCAAGCTTATCAGCGCAACGGAGGTGATCCTCAACAGTTGTTCTCCAGGAATGGTTTCCATGGAGGATGTTTTGGCCAACCAAGAAAGCCTCCTCCTCATCGTTGATGGTTTTGAGGACTTGAAGCTCTTTGATGTCCCAGCTGATACGCTGGACAAGAATCCCCATCGAAAGCAACAGATGGTCAACCTGTTGATGGGTTTGCTCAGGAAAAAGATCTTCCCCAAGTGTCATCTCCTGGTGACCACAAGGCCTACGGGGGTGAGCACACTGTTGAAGTGTCTGAGATCACCACTCTTGGTAGATGTGTTGGGTTTTGACCCTGTTCACAGGAAGGAATATTTCCACCGCTTCTTTCAAAATATGGGACAAGCCAACCAGAACTTCGAACTTGTCCAAAGAAATGAGACTCTTTTCAGGATGTGCTTCCTCCCTGCAACCTGTTGGGTCATCAGCTCCATTTTTCAACAAAACTCACAAGCAGAGCTTCTGCAAGACATCCCAGAAACTGGCACACTTACCGAAATTCACCTGCATCTCCTCTTGACTTTCTTGGGTACCAATTCCAGGCCAACCCACCTGGAAGACCTCTGCTCTTTAGCAAAAGATGGAATACTGCAGAGAACATTGGTCTTCCATGAAGAAGAGCTAAAGGAACGTGGCTTGGGTTGTTACTTGACTTCAGACCCTCTTTCTGCAAGTCGGGAAGTCTTCTGCCAAGATGTTCAGGTGGAAACCTTGTACAAGTTCACCCACCTGGGTTTCCAGGAGTTTTTTGCAGCCTTGTTCTACCTGCTGGACACTGAGACCACCAGAACACCTTACCAAGACCTATTTAGAGATCAGAAGGAGCGCAACAGCAAGTACCTCATGTTGATCCGTTTTCTCTATGGCTTGTCCAACGTGGAAAGAATGAGTGTCCTTCAAGAATCCTGGTCCTTCAAGCTATCCAGGACTAATGTTTGGCCAGAATTGCTAAGGTGGGTGGATCAGGAAGCCAAGGCTCACTCCTTTAAAAGGGAAGAGGATCTGCTGGAATTATGTCATTGTGTTTATGAAATGAAGGATGTCGTCTTTGCCCAGAAAGCAATGAAGAATGTCCATGATTTGGATCTCAGAACACAACTTTTGACCAAGCTGGACTTCGATGCTTTATTGTTTTGCCTGTCAGCTGCTGAAGCTTTGAATTCAGTCCGGCTCTCTGGCTGTGAGTTTGGACCTCAAAGATTCCAACAACTTTTGCCAGGATTCCTGAAATCTTCAGAGATCCAGTAAGTAGAAAGAGGCCCAAGGTATAGTGAAGTTATGTTAACTTCCGGGAAAAGATGGCGGACGGCTGCTTTCGCCGGAGTTCTCTCCGGCCCGGGTGCTCTTCGGTGCGGGTCCCCATGCCCCCTGGCCCCCCTCGCCGGTGGCAGAGGTGGGGGAGGGCCCGGGGAGACCAGCGGTTTCCAACGAGAGCTGGTTGGGGGCTCGCCGGAGCTAAGGGAGCCGATGGGAGCGACGGCGTTGGCGCGGCGGCCCTGGCGGCCCCGGAGTGGCCTCGGGACGGTCTTGCTGGCCTTGGCGGCCTCGGAGCGGCCTCGGAGGGGCTTCGGAGGCCCCGTTCTGGATGTAGCAGTCCCGGAGTGGTTTTCCAGCTCGCCGGAGCCGCGGCGCCGAGAGAAGAGACAGCGTTGCCGCGGCAGTCCTGGCGGCCTCGAAGCGGCCTCGGGGTGGCCTCGTTGGCCTTGGAGTGGCCTTGGAGTGGCGTCGGAGGCCGCGCCCCAGGTGCGGCGGCCCCGGAGCGGTTTTTGAGCGGCCTCGGAGGCCTTGGGAGTGGTGTGGAGCGGCCTCGGTGGATTTGTGGCGATGGATCCGGTGCGTGCGCTGCGGAGCTCCGCCGCGGCCCTCTCCGGCCTGGACGGCCTCAGCGGTGGCCCCCCCTGTCCCCTGGGCCCCCCCGCCGGTGGCAGAGGCGGGGGAGGATCGAGGGAGACCAGCCGAGACACCTGGAAGCTGGTCGGGGGTCGGCTGGAGCCGCGGGACCGATGTGGAGGGCGGCGTGGTCACGGCGGCCCCGACGGCCTTGGGTCGATTGCGGAGGCCTCCTCCAGCGGTCGGCGGAGCGGGGCGGCTGCGGACGGGCAGCGAGCGGACCTGGGGCATTTTCGATAGCCCCGAAGATGACGCGGCGGCTGGGAGATCCACGGAAGGGCTCGGCGGGGGAGCGATGGTGCCGATGCCCCCGTGGGCCGCTTAGGTGGAGCTGTGGTGTCCCTTCTTTCCCTGGGGCCCCCACCGGTGGCAGAGGTGGTGGGCCTAGGGGGGGGACTGGCTCTGCCTGTGACTCTTTCCCCCCCGGGGGTCTCACCGGTGGCAGAGGTGGGACGACCGGGGGGAGGCGGAATATACCCCAGCTGGACTGGATTCCATTTTCTATGGCCGGAGGACGGCAGACGTTGCGGACACTCTGGGAATGCCGAGATAGGGCGGCCGGGTCCACGGAAGTACCTACGGACAGAGCTTTGGGCCTTGAGGGATGCCCCCCTCTCCCTTAGGTGGCCTTCGAAGCTCTCTAAGACCTTCCGCAATGAGGGATCCTGGGATCCGGAGCGATGGTGGGGTCGGGGAAACCGGGGAGGGCGTGGTAAATCCGGGCTTGAAAAATTTTTAAGGGGATTTTTTAAAGGGGAAAAGTCCAGGGCGGGCGGGGGAGACAGCCCGCATGGAATTGGGGGCAGCCGGGCCGGCGTGCGCGCCTGTGGGGCCTCGGGGGTTCCTGTGTCGGGGTGGCAGACAGGGGGTGGGCAGCCGGGGGCCAGTTTTATCGGCACGGTAACTGGGAGAGGTAGGTATGCTAGGGGTGGAGGGCCATATCCGGTTAGGGGATCGCGCTCCCGATGTTTACAAGCGGTAGCGCGCTCCGACCCTCCCTACCCATCCTGTAGTCCTGGTTGTCCGGAATCTCAGGCCCTGAATACCCGGCTGCTGTTGTGCAATGCCAGGTCCGTGGTTAATAAGGCTCCCCTGATCTGGGAGTTGGCTCAGGAGGAGGCCGCGGACCTGGTGGGTGTCACCGAAACCTGGTTGGGCCCAGAGGGAGGTGTCCCTCTGGTTGAGATGTGCCCACCAGGTTTCCTTGCATTTCACCAGCCTAGGGCTCAGGGAAGGGGCGGTGGGGTGGCGGTGCTTATAAAGGAAGTCCTTTGTCCTAGGGAGGCCACTGTCCCTCAGACGGCTGGCTGTGAATCTCTTTTTGTGAAGTGGGGGCAAGGGGTTCAGATGGGCCTTTTGTTGACGTACCTGGCTCCCTGCCACGTCTCATCGGCCCTACCCGGACTCCTAGAGGTAATAGCCGGGCTGGCGGTTGAGACCCCAAGGCTCTTAGTCATGGGGGATTTCAACCTGCCATCGCTCGGTGAAACCTCGGGGTTGGTCCGGGAGTTCTTGGCTTCCATGACGGCCATGGACCTGACCCAGTTAGTTTCTGCCCCCACTCACATGGGAGGTCACATGCTGGACCTGATTTTTGTCTCTGGGCAGTGGTTGAATGACTGTAATTGGGGGGATTTAGTTATTACACCCTTGTCATGGACAGATCATTCCCTCCTGAGGCTGGATTTCTGTTCCGCTACCCCCCACCGCAGGGAGGCGGAGCCACTTAGATGGTTCCGCCCCAGGCGCCTAATGGATCCGGATCGGTTCCAGAGGGAGCTTGGGCCATTTCCTGAATCTCTGGCTCTCAGCTCGCCTGGAGACCTGGTGGCCACCTGGGAGGGGTCGGCCGCCGGGGCCCTAGAGCGAGTTGTGCCTATGCGACCTCTGACTCGGCACAGATCCCATTTGGCTCCGTGGTATACGGAGGAGCTACGGGAGATGAAGTGCCGAAAAAGACGTCTTGAGGGCATTTGGAGGGCGAGCCGTTCTGAGTCTGACCGAACACAGGTGAGATCTCATATTAAGACTTACCTTGTGGCGATAGGGGCGGCGAAATCTTCGTATTTCTCCGCCCTTATTGCATCAGCTGAAAATCGGCCTGCCGCCCTGTTTAGAGTGACCCGCTCTCTACTTGAACCGAGAGCGCGGGATGACCTCTTGCAGGGTAGAGCAGAGGAGTTTTCCCGATTTCTGCATGATAAAATCGCTCAGATTCGGGAAGGGCTCGACTCCAATTGGGTGGTCCCGGGGGAGGTGTCCGGGGCAGGTCTTGAGAGTGTTATCTGGGGGGAGTTCGATCCTGTGACCGCTGAGGGTGTGGACAGGTTGCTGGGGGGTCTGAATGCCACCACCTGTTTATTGGACCCGTGTCCTTCCTGGTTGGTTTCAGCCGCCAGGGAGACGACACGAGGCTGGCTCCAGGGGATTGTCAACGCTTCTTTGAGAGAGGGGGTGCTCCCTACCGCCTTGAAGGCGGCGGTGGTGCGCCCCCTCCTCAAGAAGCCTTCCCTGGACCCAGCTATTTTAAACAACTATCGTCCAGTCTCCAACCTTCCCTTCGTGGCGAAGGTTGTTGAGAGTGTGGTGGCACGTCAGCTCCCCCAGTACCTGGAGGAAGCAACTTACCTCGATCCGTTCCAATCGGGCTTCAGGCCTGGACATAGCACTGAGACGGCATTGGTCGCGTTGGTTGATGATCTCTGGAGGGCTCGTGACAGAGGGTTCTCCTCTGTCCTGGTCCTATTAGATCTCTCGGCGGCTTTCGATACTATCGACCATAGTATCCTATTGCGACGGTTGGAGGGGTTGGGGATTGGTGGAACCGTCTTCCGATGGTTCTCCTCCTTCCTCTCTGACCGTTCGCAATTCGTGTTGGCGGGGGGGGAGAGGTCCACCTCTAGGCCCCTGGTTTGTGGGGTGCCTCAGGGGTCGGTCCTTTCTCCCCTCCTGTTCAACATTTACATGAAGCCGCTGGGCGAGATCATCCGTGGTCTTGGAGTGAGGTGTCATCTGTATGCAGATGACACCCAGCTGTATATCTCCACTCCGGACCACCCCAACGATGCTGTGGGGACTATGTCTAGGTGCCTGGAGGCCGTGCGGGACTGGATGGGCGGGAACAGGCTTCGGCTCAACCCATCCAAGACCGAGTGGCTGTGGTTTCCGGCGCCCCGATATAGCCAGCTGACACCTTCGCTGGCTATTGGGGGGGAAGTTCTGCCCCCCACAGAGAGGGCTCGCAATCTGGGAGTCCTCCTGGATGTACGGCTGTCGCTCGAACATCACATCGCGGCCGTCTCCAGGGGGGCGTTTCATCAGATCCGTCGGATCTACCGGTTGCGGCCCTTCCTGGATCGGGACGCCTTGCGCACGGTCACTCAGGCCCTTGTCACCTCTCGCCTGGACTATTGTAATGCCCTCTACATGGGGCTCCCTGCGGGGAGCATCCGGAGACTCCAGTTGGTGCAAAATGCAGCCGCGAGGGTGATTATGGGGGCGTCGCGTAGCGCCCATGTGACGCCTCTCCTGCGCAAGCTGCATTGGTTGCCGATGGCTCTCCGGGTTCGCTTTAAGGTTCTAGTTTTGACCTTTAGGGCGACTCATGGCATGGGACCAGGTTACCTTCAGGACCGCATTCTACCAACGTTCTCCAACAGGCCGGTGCGTTCCCACAGGGAGGGTCTGCTCCGGGTGCCGTCGGCCGCTATGTGTCGTCTGGCGGCGCCAAGGGGTAGGGCCTTCTCTGTGGGTGCCCCCGCCCTCTGGAATACTCTGCCACCGGAACTTCGTACCGGCACGGACCTGAGGGCCTTCAGGCGCGCGTTAAAGACCTGGCTCTTTGAGCAGGCCGGCCTGGGCTGAGATAATGATTTTAAATTTGATCTCCTTTTTAATTTTAAATTGGGTTTTAAGGGTGGGGGGGGGTTTCTTAATTTTAGTCTGCAGCTAATTCTAATATTTAATTACTTTTTAACTTTTGTATTTGTGGGGTTTTTAGACGAGCTGTTCACCGCCCTGAGTCCCTTGGGAGAAGGGCGGTATATAAATGTAATTAATAAATAAATAAAATAAATAAATAAAGTTGGAGATGGGTTCAAAACACGTATCATTTGATTGTCCCGGATCTCAATCAATACAGGTAGTCCCTGACTTACCTGTCATGCCCCTGTTGGAATCTGATTCCGAGGGGGAGCACAAGCAGCTGACAGAGAGTGGGAATGTAGCTCCATTGGCTGTGGAGAAAACTGGGGAAGTCCAAATGGACAGAGGAGGGAAGAGGTAGAGCAAGGGAAAGAGAGTTCAGAGGAAGACCCAGGCCCAACCCCTCTTCATCCTAGGGCATGTAGGAAGGAACGGAGAAAGGAGCAAAGTGAGTTACATGGCTTATGGGGGAGGAAAGGGCCCTGATTCCCTTCATTAGCTGCAGCTGGGAAAACAGTGTTTAAAAAGGAAAGCTACGCAGAGCAAGTTATTGGAAGCAAATTGTGAATTATCTTTGCTTGTCAAGGCTTATCTGGGTTCCTGGCGTCTTCCCAACTGTGTGTGTTTTGCTGGCCTTTCAAGTCTGCAATTCCTTCTTCTGCCCTGTCCAGTTAATTGCTGCAGCGTGGTTTGTGTGGAATTTTATTTATAGTTTGTATGTACTTTGTTTTCGGACTGAATTTCCTCCACTTAAAGGCTGTTCTTGGGAGAGATTTTTCTCCAGCCAAAGGTAACCTGGACACTGAGAGCAAAGTTGGAGGTATTAAAGGGACTCTTGCTTATTTAACTATATTGCCTTTGTGCCATGCCCCTTTGGGTCATCACAATACCACAGTTCATTTAGTGACTGTTGGAAGTTGCAACGGCACTGAAAAAAGTGATTTAGGACCATTTTTCACACTTATGACCGTTGCAGCATCCCTGGGATCACATGATAAAACTTCAGGTGCTTGTGCCACTGTCTCATATTTATGACTGCTGCAGTGTTCCGGGGTCACACAATCCCTTTTTGTGACCTTCTGAGAGGCAAAGTCAATGGGGAAGCCAGATTGACTTAACAACCATGGGACTTGAAACCCACCCATGTTCATTCAAATGGACAAGGTTGAAAAACATTGACCTGGTGGGTGATGGTCAGAGTCTGGAAAATGAGAGAGTAACAGAGTTCGAAGGGACCTTGGAGGTCTTCTAGTCCAGGGGTCGCCAACCTTTTGGACCTCAGGGACCCCCAAACTCATACTTTAAAATCGCGCAGACCAAAGACCCTGGGAAAATCCCCCAAAAAGTCTGCAGGAAAATCCCCCACCCTGTTTTCCTATTGATCGATCATTCTTTATTTGGGATCACAGGATATCATCTCCATCTCCATTCTCAGGGGGGGAGAATGAGAGAGAGACTTTCGGTTTCATGCAAGGAAAGCAGCAGAAGCCGCAGAAGTCTTTCATTCTCTCCCCCAAACTCCACCAGGAATGACCCTTTGCCGGCATAGCCTCTTGGAGCAGGAGGCCTTGCAGGGTCCCAAAGACTCCTTTCTGGTGGAGTTTGGGGGAGAGAAAGTAAGACTTTGGCTGCTTTCCTTGCGTGCAGCCAAAAACAGAAGAAGAAAGAAGCAGCACAGTGGCCAGGCCAGGCATGTGGGGTGAGTGGGGCAAGTTCCCCCCCTCCGCCCTTTCCCCCTTCCCCTCACTCTCTTGCGTTGTTCGCAATGCAAGCGACGCAAGCTTTGTGTTCCTGCGCGCCATGTGGGCGGATCAGCCTTGCGTTCCCACGCAGCCTGGATTGTTTGCTTTGGGGTGACATTTCTCTGAGGACCACCAAAATTTTCTCACGGACCACCAGTGATTCCTGGGCCACTGGTTGGCGACCATTGTTCTAGTCCAACCCCCTGCTCAAGCAGGAGAACCTCTACCATTTCAGACAAATGGTTCTTCCATCTCTTCTTCAAAACTTCCAGTGTTGGAGCACCCACAACTTCTGATGGCAAACAGTTCAACCGATTAATTGTTCTCACTGTCAGAAAATTCCTCTTGGTTCTTTCCTTGTTTAGTGTCCATCCGTTACTTCTTGTTGTCAACTTGTAAAACATCCCTACACCTGTTTCAAGTTGGCATGAGAAAGAGGGGGGAGAGACCTAAAGGAGCATATGGCAAATAAAATCAGATGCACATTCTAAGCTTGTCTCGCAAAGGTTTAACTTAGGCAGCCGGGTATTCTGCCTGCGAAAATCCTTTATTGGAGAATGTGATTGATGACACCCAGCCCATGAATGTGTTTCATTGAAGAAGCTGAATTATGACACACCCAGGGGGGTGGGGGAAGACAGGGTCAAAGGTGATTGTACACTACGTGTCCCAGAGTCAGCTTCATACAGGTCATGGCGGCACGTCACTGCTAATAAATCTTTTGAAGTTTTTTGAAGCTTGGCTCGAGGCTTATGATTTAATTAGGGCGATCGCTGGAATCCTGACACTTGTTCTACCTGGAGGCTGTATTTGTACCTACCAATTTCCTTCATATTTGTGTTTGTGTGTCTCCCAATTTCCATAGGCTGAACCGCTGTGGCCTCTCTCCAACTGCATGCGAAGACTTGACACCCATCGCGATGGCCAACGCAAGGCTGACCAGTCTGGACTTGGGTGAAAACCCCTTGGAGGATTCTGGGGTCTCCTATTTGTGTGAATGGCTGCTTCAGCCCACCTGCCCACTTCAAAGCCTCAGGTGAGCAGTGTCATCTCCACTGGGAGGGCAGAAAATGGAAAGAATCTTATTCCTTTGTCCCACACTACTTCATTATCCCATCAATCCTTTAAATTTAAATATTCTCAAATTGTTGTGGCCCACCAGCAGAGTTGGCGACAAACTGGGATAGTGAGGTCGGGGAGGAACATGGGCAAGACCTGGAGTCTGGGGAAGGCTCTGACGAGGGCTCTGCTTCGGAGGCAGAGATGGGGCCAGGGCCGTCCCATAGTTATCAGCTGCCTTTGGAGCCAGACATCAGTGGGGAAGAAGAATAACTGGAGCCTGTTCCCAATGTGCACATGCACAGAGCTGCCAGAAGGGAACAGCTGAGGAACAAGGGTCGACTCAGGAGTAAGGCTCAGCTGGTCAGTGAATGGCCTCTCCCTAGAGAATAAAAGAGGAGCAAAAGGGGAGTGGGGCTCTGCAGGAGGCAATTAATTCCTTCTGGCATTCTTGCCAAGTATTGCGGCGTCTGAAAGATATCAGCCTGGCAGTTCTCCAAGCCTGATAAAGGTAAGTAATTGGGAACTATCTTGAAAGGCTGTTGGCCACAACTTTGCTGGAGAGGAAATTCATTATAAATTAAATAAAAGGGGTTTATCAGGACGAGGCGTCGGCTTTGTGCTGTTGGGTCACAAATACCGTTTACCCCAAAAATAGTTATGTTCACAATGGGGAGGAGGAATTTGTAAAAGTTTGTAAAAGCGGTTCTGGCAAAGAAATGTTGGACTAAAATACAATACATGGTTAGAAAAAATGTTAAAGCAGCACATAGACTATAAGCCAGAAATATTTCTCTTAGGCGCAGTGCCAGAAAAGTACAACACGGGGAATATACATTTAATAATTACATGTTTGGACAGCAGCAAGAATTGTATTTGCATAGTACTGGAAAAATGCCGAAACATCTTCAGAAGAGGATGTCATTAAACAATTTATTAGATTGTGCAGAAATGGACAGATCGACATTAAAGATGAAAGAAAAAGATTCAGAGTATATTCGAGCATGGGATTTGTTTTACAAATGGTTGGATAACAAATGGTTCTAACAAAGGTAGAAATTAGAAGCTGGAAAGTATTAATATGTAAGCCAATTGACCCAGACAATACACAGGTTACCAAACACGTATGTAAAGTGAGTTAAAAAAGAGGATGGGCGGGTGCTGGCAGATCCCTTGTGACCTCACCTTCTGCCATCCCTCACTAAATCAATGTGGCCACTTCAATGGTGGGATTCAATTGTTTTTACTACTGGTTCTGTGGGCGTGGCTTGTGGGCATGGCAAGGGAAGGATACTGCAAAATCCCCCTTTCCTCCCCACCCCATTAACATGCTTTCCAGCTCCGTTCTCCTGTGCAGGGGAATCAAAGGAGACCCAGCCGATCAGCTGGGAGTCAATGGGAGGCAGAGAATAGATGGGGTTGGCGGGGCCAGTCAGAGGTGGGATTGACCGGTTCTCTGAACTACTCCAAATTTCCGCTATTGGTTCTCCAGAACCAGAGCCTGCTGAATACCACCCCTGATCTATCTATCTTTCTATCTATCTTTCTATCTATCTATCTTTCTATCTATCTATCTATCTATCTATCTATCTATCTATCTATCTATCTATCTATCTATCTATCATCTGTCATCTATATCTCTATTATCTATATATCTATATCTATCGTTTATCTCTATCATCTACCTATCTCTATCTCTATCTATCTCTATCTCTATCATCTATCTCTATCATCTATGTATCATCTGTCATCTATATCTCTATTATCTATATATCTATCGTTTATCTCTATCATCTACCTATCTCTATCTCTATCTATCTATCTATCTATCTATATCTATCATCTATCTATATCTATCTATCCTATATCTCTACATCTCTATATCTATCTATCTCTATCAATCACTCATCTTTAGGCTTTCAGGAAAAGATTGAACCAACATTTGTCTGGGATGGTATAAGGACTTGGGCAGGGGATGGAATAGAAGACCTCCAGAGTCCCTTCCAGCCATGGGATTCTATGATTCTATACTCCCAATGCAAATCCTTCCTTTACTTTACTTAAACTTCTATACCGTCCCCTCTCCCAGAGGGACTCGGGGCGGTGTACAGCCAAATAAAATATACATATAAGTACAGATACAATAATTAAAATAAAGTTAAAAGAATTAAATAGATTGGCCAAAGAGTTAAAAAATTATCAAAAGATTAAAAAATTAGAAAGACTAAAACCATTTAAAATCAAATTTAAACCCTACACGTAACTCTAGGCCAGATCGTCTTGATGGAATAAATGGGTTTTTAGTGCGCGCCGGAAGGTCAATAGGTCAGGGACAGTCCTCATCTCTCGGGGTAATTCATTTCAGAGGGAGGGTGCTCCCAAAAAGAAGGCCCGGGCCCTCGGGATCGCCAGCCGTCCATCCGGCGGCACCCTGAGGAGGCCCGCCCTATGGGAGCTCACTGGTTGGCGAGAGGCCGATGGTGGCAGTAGGCGGTCTCGTAGATACCCAGGTCCCAAGCCATGGAGCGCTTTAAAGATGATTACCAGCACCTTGAATCTCACCCGGAAGGCCACCGGAAGCCAATGCAGCTCGCGCAAGAATGGTGTAATATGGGAGCTCCAAGACGCCCCCAAAACCACCCGCGCGGCCACATTTTGCACTAATTGAAGCCTCCGGGTGCTCTTCAAGGGGAGCCCCATGTAGAGAGCATTGGCATAATCCTCCCTCTCACCAATTCTCCGTCCCCTACAGGCTGCCCTCCTGCAACCTCACAGCTGCCGTCTGTCGGCCCCTTTCCCAAGTCCTGGAATCCAGCTCTTCCCTTCTGGAGCTCCACCTGGGGGCGAACCCCCTGGGCAACGGGGGAGCAAAGCAGCTGTGCCAAGGGCTGAGGCACCCCACTTCTCGGCTGCAGAGACTCATGTAAGTGGTGTGGTGGTGGGGGGGGGAGCTTCCTGATCCCTGCTGCATGGATTTCCCATGGCTTTTGGGCCCAGTTGGCAGTTGGGCATGGGGAGGCCAGCTGAGCAACCCAGAATTTCTCCTTCGGCCACCCCCAAGAGCAGCAGATGGGAGTAGGGAAGCAACCAGTATGTTCTCCCAGCAAATTCTCAAGCTTATTTCAGAGGCAAACGGGTTCATTCCTGAGCTTAAATGGAAACAGGCTGAAAAGTGTTCTGATTTTTCATTCTGAAAATGAAAAGAAGTTCATTAAGAGATTAAAGAGGTTGAAGGGAGGCTCAGCTCCCAGATGGAACTCTTGAGTGCCACTTTGCATGTAGCTATACTCTCGTCTTCTAGAAAGAGCCAGTTTGGTTCTGGTGGTTAAGGCACCAGGCTAGAAAGCAGGAGACTGGAAGTTCTAGTCCCACCTTAGACAGGAAAGCTGACTTTGAGCCAGGTACCAGGAGACAGTGAGTTCTAGTCTCAATTTATACATGACAGCAAGCTGGGTGAGTCTGGGCCAAACACCAGGAGACAGTGAGTTCTAGTTCTATCTTAGGCACAAAAAACAGCTGGGTGACCTAGGACCAATCACCAGGAGATGGTAAGATCTAGTTTCAACATGCATGAGAGATGGCTGGGTGACTTTGGGCCAATCACCAGGAGACGGTAAGATCTAATTTCACCTTTGGCAGGAAAGCCAACAGGGTGACTTTGGGGCAATCATCATAAAACAGTAAGCTATAATCTTGGCTTAGACAGGAAAGCTGGCTGGGTGACTTTGGGCCAGGTACCAGGAGACTGTGAGTTCTAGTCTCAACTTCTGCATGAGAGCAGGATGAGTGAGTCTGGACCAAACACCAGGAGACAGTGAGTTCTAGTTCTATCTTAGACATGAAAGATGATTGGATGGTTTTGGACCAATCACCAGGAAATGGTGAGTTCTGGTTTCAATACGTATGACAGATGGCTGGGTGACTTTGGGCCAATCACCAGGAGATGGTGAGTTCTAATTCCACCTTTGGCAGGAAAACCAACTGGGTGACTTTGGGCCAATCACCATGAAACAGTGAGTTATAATCCTGCCTTAGAAAGGAAAGCCGGCTGGGTGACTTTGGTCCAGGTACCAGGAGACTGAGTTCTAGTCTCAACATATGCATGAGAGCAGGCTGGGTATGTCTGGGCCAAAACATATTCTATTTTAGACATGAAAGCTGATTGGATGGTTTTGGATCAATCACCAAAGACAGTGAGTTCTAGTTCTATCTTAGACATGAAAACCAACTGGGTGACTTTGGGCCAATCACCATGAAACAGTGAATTAGAATCCTGCCTTAGACAGAAAAGCCGGCTGGGTGACTTTGGGACAATCACCAGGAGACGATGAGTTCTAGTCCCACCTTTGGCAGAAAAGCTGATTGGATGGTTTGGGGCCAATCACTAGTGAGTTTTAGCCATGAAGCTACTTGGGTGACTTTAGTCTCTCTCTCTCTCTCCTTGTTAAGTTAGGAACATGGTCGTTAAGTGAATCTGGTTTCCCCATTGACTATCAGGTCACAAAAGGGGTTCACGTGACCCCGGAACACTGTAACCATCATCAATACATGACAGTTGCCAAGTGGATTTTGATTAGGTGGCCATGAGGACCATGCAGTGTGAAAAATGGTCATGTCACTTTTTTCAGTGGCATGGTAACTTTGAACAGTCACTAAATGAAGTGTTGTAGGTCCAGGATTTCCTGTAGAGGACCACATTGTGATGGCTGCTAGTTTGGTTTGCAAAAGAGCATTAAAGCTTGGTCACCTTTGCTTCGTTCTTTGGTTCCATCTGGAGGGTCTTTGCTTTCCCCTTGTGCGTTTGTGTTACCTTGTGTTGCTGGGACACATCTGGTGAAACCGCCAATGGAAAGTGTCAGGGCACAGCAGAGGGGGCCCCTGTGTTCCTTGTGGTCCACCAGCTCGGACCCTCAAAGACCAACCTGCTTTCTGGCCAACTAGCCACACAAAATAGGGACTCCCCTCCTGGCTAGATCTGTCCGAAAACGTGAGGAGGGATTTTCTGATCTCCCAAGCATGATGGGCCCATGAGTGTCCTTGTCTTCCAATGCAGCCTTCACTCTTGTGGCTTGACCGCCGGTGTGTGTGAAGACTTGGCTTCTGTTCTGGAAACCAGCGAGACTCTCATGGAGCTGAACCTGGGCGATAACAGCCTGGGAGATGTAGGGGTCAGGCAGCTGTGCCAAGGGGTGAGACAAAGGCATTGCAAGCTTCAAAAGTTGATGTAAGTGTGCAAGTTCTCCCAGGAATCCGGGAAAATAGTTTGACTCCCTCGTCTTTGTAGGAGCACCTCAAATATTGGAATACTGCTATCAATATACTTCTTCTTCCTCCTCCTCCTCCTTCTCCCACTATAATCCCTTGCAGGATGGAGTCTGGGCAATTGAATGGAGCCACATAGTGTTTATTGGCCAGATGCGCTTCCAGTCACCAATGCAGAGTTATATTCAGCAGATATATTCTCATCGTGGCCAGAGAGAAATATCTGCCTCTAGGATCGAACTCACACAGTATTGAACTCACACCGTTTCCCAATTGTGAGGCAAGAACTCCACCTCTAAGCCACTGCACCACTCGCACTGTGGGCTTTTGTAGCTGCTCAAAAGGTTGACCAAAAAATAACTGAGGTGTGTGACCCACATCCGTACTAAAGTCAGTACTAAAGTCCACTTTTAACGACCCTATAATCCTTTGCGGGGTGGAGTCTGGCAGCTGAAAGGAATGGAGTGTTTTACTGGCCGGATACCCTTCCTGTCACCGGTGCGGAATTTCATTCGGCAGATACATTCTCAGTATGCCCAGAGAGAGAAATGTCTTCCTCTGCCTAGGATCAAACTCACAGCTTCCTGTTTGTGAGGCGAGAGCTCCACTCTAGGCCACCACACCACTCCGCTATCAATATGATAAATAACAATAAATAACTATTTAAAAAGAGTTGGAAGGGGTGCCAAAATCCCTTCCAACTCTGTTGTTCTGTTATCATCAGGAACAATGCCCTGGCCTTTCACATTTAGTTTGGCTTCTGCTGACCCCATTTATTATTTTTTTTGGAGTGGACTTTGGTCAACAACCAAAATAAAGTCCTTTGAGCTTTGAGTGGGAACAGAGGCGGCATCTCTGCCATGTTAAATTGACTCTCGTCTTCCAGCCCCAAAGAGTTGAGTTTCCCAGTCTCCCAAAAGCTGCTACGGAAATAAAGATGATTTAATCTCTGCACAATGTTTGGCCAAGAGGTCTTCCAACCACCTGGCTGGTGCGGCCATAATACCCGTATCAGCTTCCAAAACAAGGTCATGTGGCTCATGTAATTATTTATGCTGCCATGCTCAGCAATTGATGCCCTCAACCCTTCATCTCACAGCGATGGACATCAGAGGATCTGCAAGCTGTCAGAACTGGCATCTTTGCCCAAAGCCTGACCTCTTTCAGTATGTCTCTCAGCAATACGATAACAGAATAATACAGTAACAGGATAACAGAACAACAGAGTAACAGAATAGAGTAATAGAATAACAGAATCATAGTGTCAGGGCTCCATCATGCACCCCCATTCAAATCACAAGTCTCTAGCCACATCTCTCAGAATAAAAGATGGATTTATTAGGAGTTGACATGTCAGCGTTTCTACGACACTTCATTCATTTCCCCCTGGACCCTGGTCTTCCTCCACCCTCTGGATGTATCTTCTCCAATGAGACACATCCATAGCCAAGAGTCATCAATCATGCTCTCCAGTAATAATCTTGCCTGCCAACAGCTTCGGTTGCCAAGGCGATTATCTGAGGCATTTAAGGAATGCACTGCTTTCCCCCACTCCCTTTCTGCTAGCAACTAAAAAGACCAAAGGAGTATTTTTTTAGTTGACAAATAGAATAACAGAGTAACAGAATGAGTAACAGAAGAACAGTAGAGTAAGAATAATGGAATAATTGAGTAAGAATAACATTGGAAGGGACCTTGGAGGTCTTCTAGATCAGCCCCCTCCTCATGCAGCAGACCCTATACCATTTCAGACAAGGGGATGTCCAGTCTGTTCTTAAAAACCTATAGGGATGGAACATCCAGAACTTCTGGTGACCAGCTGTTCCACTGGTTAATTGTACTGTTAGGAAATTCCTCCTTAGTTCTAGATTGGTTAGAATAGAATAACAGAGCTGCAAGAGACTCTGGAGGTCTTCTTGGTTGATTACCAGATTAACAAGAGTTAGAAGGGACCTTGTGGGTCATCTAGTCCAACCCCCCTTGCCCAAGCAGGAGACCCTACACCATTTCTGACAGATGGCAGTCCAGTCTCTTCTTGAAAGCTTCCAGGGATGAAGCTCCTAGTAGTCCAACTTCCTTGATTCATTTCCATCCATTGCTTCTTGTCCTGCCTTCAGATGCTATGGAAAACCATTTGACCCCCCAACTCCCTGAAAAACCCCCGAAGTGCAGAGATCTGCAAACCAATTTGTGTTCTGGATCAGTGGTCATCAATCAGTGGGCTAGGGACCACTGGTGGTCCACAAGAAAATTTTGATGGTCCGCAGAGAAATGTCCCCCCCAAAGCAATTAATCCAGGCTGTGCAGGAACACAAGGCTGAGCCCCCCACATGGCCCGTGGGAACACAAGGTTTGCGTCACTTTCATTGTGAACAACACAAAGTAGTGAGGGGAAGGGGGAAAGGGTGGAGTGGGGAACTTGCCCCTCTTGCCTCACGCACCCGGTCTGGCCACTGGGCTAGTTTTTTCCGCTTCTTTCTTCTGCTGCTTTTGGCTGCACACAAGGAAAGCAGAAGTCTTTCTTTTTCTCCCCCAAACTCTGCCAGAAAGGAGTCTTTGGGACCCTGCAAGGCCTCCTGCTCCAAGAGGCTGCGCCAGCATGACAAGTCTCCCAAAGACACATTTCTGACAGAGTTTGGGGGAGAGAAAGACTTCTGTTGCTTCTGCTGCTTTCCTTGCATGAAGTCAAAAGTCTCTCTTTCTCCCCCTGAGAACAGAGCTGGAGACAGTATCCTGCAATCCCAAATAAAGAACAATCGATCGGTTGGAAAACAGGGTGGGGGATTTCCTGCACTTTTTTGGGGAGTTTCCCAGAGTCTCTGGTCCACGGGATTTAAAATTATGGGTTTGGTGGTCCCTGAGGTCCAAAAGATTGGCATCCCCTTTTCTGGAGAGTGTCCCAATTCTGATGCTTTGGTTTGTTTCTCATCCCTTCCAGACTTACAATGAAAGGGTTCAACCAAAACACAAAGGCGAAATTGCAGGCAGCTTGTATGAGGCATCCTGGCTTAATTCTGACTTCCTACTATCCTCCGGATTTTCCCCGCTTCCCAGGTACTGAAGAGTAGAGTTCACAGCTGCTTTCCTTGTGCCCTTTAAGGATTGGTGGAAGCTTGGTGAGATGGGTGGTAGGTCTGGAATCCTCTCAAGGCCAACTCAGCACAGCTCACCTTTTGCATTACCTGCTGCGTGGCAATCCTACAGCTGATTCACATCCCTGGCCATGAGGCTTCAGGTGGCCCTCTGTGGGACTTGGCCATGTGGGAGATCTTCTCAACTGGAGCCGCTCAAGAGGTTGAACTCCATTTTTCATAACCTCCAACCAGCATGTCAGAAGAACATTCTGGACCGGTCTGAGCCAGGATTCGCATAAGAATGATACGGGAGTCACCGTTTGAAGAGGAAGACGTTTATCCAATGAAGATGATTAGAGGACTAGAGGATTAAAACTTATGAAGAACAATTGCAGGAATTGGGTATTTCTAGTTTGATGACCCTCTTGACCCATCCTGCAGACCTGGTTGTCCAGAGCCTCGGACCCTGAGTACCCGGCTGATGTTATGCAATGCCAGGTCCGTTGTCAACAAAGTCCCCCTGATCTGTGATCTGGTTCAGGAGGAGGGCGCGGACCTGGTAGGTGTTACCAAAATCTGGTTGGGCCCAGAGGGTGGTGTCCCTCTGAGAGAGATGTGCCCACCAGGTTTCTTAGCATTTCATCAGCCTAGGTCTCAGGGAAGGGGTGGAGGGGTGGCGGTGCTTATTAAAGAGGTCCTTTGTCCTAGGGAGGCCACTGTCCCTCAGACGGCTGGTTGTGAATCTCTCTTTGTGAAGTGGGGACAAGGGGTTCAGATGGGCCTTTTGATGGCGTACCTGGCTCCCTGCCACGTGTCATTGGCCCTACCTGGACTCCTCGAGGTGATAGCCGGGCTGGCGGTTGAGACCCCTAGGCTTTTAGTCATGGGGGATTTCAACCTGCCGTCGCTCGGTGAAACCTCTGGGGTAGCCCGGGAGTTCATGGCTTCCATGACGGCCATGGACCTGACCCAATTAGTTTCTGCCCCTACTCATATAGGAGGACACACGTTGGACCTTATTTTTGTCTCCGGTCAGTGGTTGAATGACTGTAATTTTGGGGATTTAGTCATCAAACCCTTGTCATGGACAGATCATTCTCTTCTTAGACTGGACTTCTGTACCGCCACCCCCTACCGCAGGGAGGCGGAGCCATGTGGATGGTTCCGCCCCAGGCGCCTGATGGACCCTGAGCGGTTCCGGGAGGAGCTTGGGCCATTTCCCGAGACTCTGGCTCACAACTTGCCTGGAGACCTGGTAGCCACCTGGGATAGGTTGGCTGCCGGGGCTCTGGACCGAGTTGCGCCTCTGCGACCTCTGACTCGGCACAGATCCAACTTGGCTCCGTGGTTTACAGAGGAGCTACGGGAGATGAAGTGCCGGAAAAGATGTCTAGAGAGTGTTTGGAGGGCTAGCCGCACTGACCGAACACAGGTGAGGTCTTATATTAAGATCTACCTTGTGGCGATAGAGGCAGCGAAACGTTTGCATTTCTCTGCCCTTATTGCGTTGGCAGAAAATCGGCCTGCCGCACTGTTTAGAGTGACCCGCTCCCTGCTTGAGCCGAGAGCACGGGATGACCTCTTGCAGGGAGGGCGGAAGAGTTTTCCCGATTTCTGCACGACAAAATCGCTCAGATTCGGGACGGGCTGGACTCCAATTGGGTGATCCCCGGGGAGGTGTCCGGGGCAGGTCTTGAGAATATTATCTGGGAAGAGTTTGACCCTGTGACCGCCGAGGGTGTGGACAGGTTGCTGGGGGGGCTGAATACATGTTTGTTGGACCCGTGTCCCTCCTGGTTGGTTTCGACCGCCAGGGAGGTGACACGAGGCTGGCTCCAGGGGATTATCAACGCTTCGTTGAGAGAGGGGTCGCTCCCTACTGCCCTGAAAATGGCAGTGGTGCGGCCCCTTCTCAAGAAGCCTACCCTGGACCCGGCTGTTTTAAATAATTATCGTCCAGTCTCCAACCTTCCTTTCTTAGCGAAGGTTGTTGAGAGCATGGTGGCACGTCAGCTCCCTCAGTACCTGGAGGAAACGACTTACCTCGATCTATTTCAATCGGGCTTCAGGCCCGGGCACAGTACCGAAACAGCATTGGTCGCGTTGGTTGATGATCTCTGGAGGGCCCATGACAGGGGGTTTTCAACCGCTCACAATTTGTGTTAGCGGGGGGGGGGGAAGAGATTCACCTCTAGGCCCCTTATTTGTGGGGTGCCTCAGGGATCGGTTCTCTCCCCTCTCTTGTTCAACATTTATGTGAAGCCGCTGGGCGAGATCATCCGTGGTCTTGGGGTGCGGTGCCATCTGTATGCAGATGACACCCAGCTATACATCTCCACCCCGGACCACCCCAACGATGCTGTGGAGGCTATGGCCCGGTGCCTGGAGGCCGTGCGGAATTGGATGGGCGGGAACAGGCTCCGACTCAACCCATCCAAGACTGAGTGGCTGTGGTTTCCGGTGGCCCGATATAGCCAGCTGACGCCTTCGCTGGCTATTGGGGGAGAGATTCTTCCCCCTACAGGGAGGGCTCGCAATTTGGGTGTCCTCCTGGATGCACGGCTGTCTCTAGAAGACCATATTGCGGCCGTCTCCAGGTGGGCTTTTTATCAGGTTCGCCTGATCTACCAGTTGCGGCCCTTCCTAGATCGGGACGCCTTACGCATGGTCACTCACACCCTTGTCACCTCTCGCCTGGATTACTGTAACGCTCTCTACATGGGGCTCCCTGCGGGGAGCACCCGGAGACTCCAACTGGTGCAAAATGCGGCCACGCGGATGATTATGGGGGCGTCGCGAAGCTCCTATGTGACGCCTCTCCTGCGCGAGCTGCATTGGTTGCCGGTGGCTTTCCGGGTTCGCTTTAAGGTTCTAGTTTTGACCTTTAAAGCGATCCATGGCATTGGGCCAAGCTATCTGCAGGACCGCGTTCTGCCGGTGATCTCCAACAGACCTGTGCGTTCCCACAGGGAGGGCCTTCTCCGGGTGCCGTCGGCTTCTATGTGTCTGGCGGCCCCCAGGAATAGGGCCTTCTCTGTGGGGGCCCCTGCCCTCTGGAATAGTCTTCCCCCAGAGATACGTACCAGCACAGACCTGAGAGCCTTCAGGCGTGTGTTAAAAACCTGGCTCTTCGAGCAGGCTGGCCTGGGCTGATACAAGATTTTAATTGTCTCCCATTTTAAATTGGGTTTTAAATATTTGGGGTTTTTAATTAGTTATGGGGGAGGGTAAATTTTTAATTGTAACAGCCAAATTATTTAATTCATTTTAATTTTTGTATTGTGTATTGGGTAGGATCGGCTGTACACCGCCCTGAGTCCTTCGGGAGAAGGGCGGTATATAAGTGTTTGAATGAAATAAAATAAATAAATAAATAAATAAAAAAGAAGGACCAGGGGTGACATGATAGTAGCCTTCCAGTATGCTGCGCCAACTCAGAAAGCTCAAAGTGCCCAAGGAGCTGCTGATCCAGTTCTACAGAGGAATTATTGAGTCTATCATCTGCACCTCTATAACTGTCTGGTTTGGCTCTGCAACCCAACAGGACAGACACAGACTTCAGAGGATAATTAGGACTGCAGAAAAAACAATTAATACCCACCTGCCTTCCATGGAGGACCTGTATCCTGCACAAATCAAAAAGAGGGCTGTGAAAATATTTACAAACCCCTCACATCCTGGACATGAAGTGTTCCAACTCCCACCCTCAAAATGACACTATAGAGCACTGCACACCAGAACATCTAGACACAAGGAGAGTTTTCTCCCAAATGCCATCACTTTGCTAAGCAAATAATTCCCTCAACACTGTCCAACTATTTATAAAGTCTGCACTACTATTACTATTAATCCTTCCATCCTTCCTTTTACCCATCTCCTCCCACTTATGACTGTATGACTGTAACCTTGTTGCTTGTATTCTATTTTTATTGACTGTTTCCTAGTATGATTTGATTGCTTATTGTACCCTATGACTATTATTAAGTGTTGTACCTGATGATTCTTGACTCTTGATGAATGTATCTTTTCTTTTATGTGCACTGAGAGCATTTGCACCAAAGACAAATTCCTTGTGTGTCCAATCACACTCGGCCAATAAAGAATTCTCTTCTCTTCCCTTCCCTTCTCTTCCTTTCCCTTCTCTTCTCTTGCATTCTGTCTTCTCTACTCTATTCCTGTTTTTCTTCTCTTCTCTTTTTTTCTCTTCTCATCCGAGAAGCTTCTTCAGCTCGGACTGGGTGGTGGAGGATGGAAGGATTTATATTCCCTGCAGACAGCTGATCATTTGCATTCCTTTTTAGAAAGTCAGTGAGGACACTTGGAGGTTTATCGGAAAAGCTCAGGGGGATCTTCAGCCAACACTACCTACCTCAAGGACGGTTCCTGGGATCCGGAGAGGTGGCATGGCCATCAAAAAAGGATTTTTAGAGGGGTTTTTAAACTTTTTAGATTTTTATTCGGGGTTTTATCGAGGTTAGGGAGGGCGACGAAGAGAGGGTTGGGGGATGGAAATTTATTGGGGTTAGGGAGGGTACCCGGTCCGGGTTTGGGGGATAGCCCGGGGGGATTTGGAGTCAGCCAGGCTGGAGTGCACGTCTGGGGGAACCCAGAGGGTCATGAGTCGTGGGGGCAAACACAGGGGGTGGGTTTCATTGGCACCATAAGTGGGAGGGGCAGATATGACGGGGGTAGAGGGCCATATCAAGTTAGGGGATCGCGTGCCCGCTGTCTCCAAGCGGTGGCGCGCTCCGACCCTCCCGACCCGTCTGGCAGGCCTGGTTGTGCAGAGTCTCAGGCCCTGAGTACCCGGCTGATGTTATGTAATGCCAGGTCCGTCGTTAACAAGGCCCCCCTGATTTGCGATCTCATTCAGGAGGAGGGTGCGGACCTGGCAGGGGTCACCGAAACCTGGTTGGGCCCAGAGGGCGGTGTCCCTCTGGTAGAGATTTGCCCACCAGGTTTCCAAGCATTCCATCGACCGAGGTCTCAGGGAAGGGGTGGTGGGGTGGCGGCGATTATTAGAGAAGTCCTTTGTCCTAGGGAGGCCACTGTTCCTCAGACGGCTGGTTGTGAGTCTCTCTTTGTGAAGTGGGGTCGGGGGGTTCAGATGGGCCTGTTGATAACGTACCTGGCTCCCTGCCACGTGTCATCGGCCCTGCCCGGGCTCCTCGAGGTGATAGCCGGGCTGGCGGTTGAAACCCCCAGGCTTTTAGTCATGGGTGATTTCAACCTGCCTTCGCTCGGGGAAACCTCTGGGGTGGCCCGGGAGTTCCTGGCTTCCATGACGGCCATGGATCTGACCCAATTAGTTTCTGACCCCACTCACACGGGGGGACACACACTGGACCTGATTTTCGCCTCTGGTCAGTGGTTGAATGATCGCGTTGGAGATCTAGTTATAAAACCCTTGTCGTGGTCCGATCATTCTCTTCTTAGACTGGACTTCGGTGCCGCCACTCCCCATCGCAGGGAGGCGGAGCCGAGGAGATGGTTCCGCCCCAGGCGCCTGATGGATCCGGAACGGTTCCAGATGGAGCTTGGCCCATTTCCTGAAACTCTGGCTCATAACTCGGCCACAGACTTGGTGGCCACCTGGGATAGGTTGGCCGCGGAGGCTCTGGACCGAGTTGTGCCTTTGCGACCTCTGACTCGGCATAGATCCCACCTGGCTCCGTGGTTTACGGGGGAGCTGAGGGGGATGAAATGCCGGAAAAGACGTCTGGAGGGCATCTGGAGGGCCAGTCGTGCTGAGTCTGATCGGACACAGGTGAGGTCCTATATTAGGACCTACCTAGTGGCGATAAGGGCGGCGAGGCGTTCACACTTCTCCGCCCTTATTGCGTCTGCAGAAAATCGGCCTGCGGCCCTGTTTAGAGTGACCCGCTCCCTGCTTGAGCCGAGAGCGCGGGAGGACCTCTTGCAGGGTAAAGCAGAAGAGTTTTCCCGATTTCTGCATGATAAAATCGCCCAGATTCGGGATGGGCTGGACTCCAGTTGGGTGGTCCCGGGGGAGGTGTCCGGGGCAGGTCTTGAGACGGTTATCTGGGAAGAGTTCGATCCTGTGACCGCCGAGGGTGTGGACAGACTTCTGGGGAGGCTGAATGCCACCACATGCTTATTGGACCCGTGCCCTTCCTGGTTGGTTTCTACCTCCAGAGAGGTGACACGAGGCTGGCTCCAGGGGATTGTCAACGCTTCGTTGACGGAGGGGGCGCTTCCGACCGCCCTGAAAATGGCGGTGGTGCGGCCCCTCCTCAAGAAGCCTTCCCTGGACCCGGCTCTTTTGAATAACTATCGTCCTGTCTCCAACCTTCCCTTTGTGGCGAAGGTTGTTGAGAGTGTGGTGGCGCGTCAGCTCCCTCAGTATCTGGAGGAAGCATCCTATTTAGATCCGTTCCAATCGGGCTTCAGGCCCGGGCACAGTACTGAAACAGCATTGGTCGCGTTGGTAGATGATCTCTGGAGGGCCCGTGACAGAGGTTATTCCTCTGTCCTGGTCCTGTTAGACCTCTCAGCGGCTTTTGATACTATCGACCATAGTATCTTATTGCGGCGGTTGGAGGGGTTGGGGATTGGGGGAACTGTCTTGCGATGGTTCTCCTCCTTCCTCTCGGACCGCTCGCAATTGGTGTTGACGGGGGGGGGAGAGGTCCACCCCTAGGCCCCTCATGTGTGGGGTGCCTCAGGGGTCGGTCCTCTCCCCTCTTCTGTTCAACATCTATGTGAAGCCGCTGGGAGAGATCATCCGTGGTTTTGGGGTGAAATGCCATCTGTATGCTGATGACACTCAGCTTTACATCTCCACCCCAAGCCACCCCAACGATGCTGTGGAGGTTATGGCCCGTTGCCTGGAGGCTGTGCGGAACTGGATGGGCGAGAACAGGCTTCGACTCAACCCTTCCAAGACCGAGTGGCTGTGGTTTCCGGCGGCCCGATATAGTCAGCTGACTCCATCGCTGGCTATTGGGGATGAGATCTTGACCCCCACAGAAGGGGCACGCAATCTTGGTGTCCTCCTGGATGTATGGCTGTCTTTGGAAGAGCATATTACGGCCGTCTCCAGGGGGGCTTTTTATCAGGTTCGCCTGATACGCCAGATGCAGCCCTTTCTTGATCGGGACGCCTTACGCACAGTCACTCATGCCCTGGTCACTTCCCGTCTGGACTACTGTAATGCCCTCTACATGGGGCTCCTTGCGGGGAGCACTCGGAGGCTTCAACTGGTACAGAATGCAGCCGCGCGGGTGGTTATGGGGGCGTCGAGATACTCCCACGTGACGCCCCTCCTGCGCGAGCTGCATTGGTTGCCGGTGGCCTTTCCGGGTTCGCTTTAAAGTACTGGTTTTGGTCTTTAAAGCGCTCCATGGCATCGGACCAGGATACTTACAAGACCGCATTCTGCCAGTAGTCTCCCACCGACCGGTGCGCTCCCACAGAGAGGGTCTCCTCCGGGTCCCGACGCCTTCTATGTGTCGTCTGGTGACCCCGAGGAATAGGGCCTTCTCTGTGGGGGCACCCGCCCTTTGGAATGGGATGCCCCCTGGATTACGAACGACCAGTGACCTGAGGGCCTTCAGATGTGACCTGAAGACCTGGCTCTTCGAGCAGGCCGGCCTGAGCTGACTAATGGGATTTTAAATGGGGTTTTTAGATTACTTGGGACGGGGTATGATGTTTTATTGATTTTAATTGGGGTTTTTAGATTTGGGACAGTCTAGTGTTTAATTCTTTTTTAAATAATTTATACTTTGTTTATTTGTATTTTAGTTGGCTGTTCACCGCCCTGAGTCCTTCGGGAGAAGGGCGGTATATAAAACTCAGAAATAAATAAATAAAATAAATAAACACAACATATGTGCACCCTTCAAACCCAAGAATACACTAAAACAGAAGTTTGTCTACCCCAAAGATAAAACACCCAGACAAACTAAGCAATGTGGTCTATGCAGTACAACGCAGTGAGCCATGTGCAGATCTGTACATTGGGGAAACAAAAGAGCCACTTCACAAATGCAGGGCACAAAACACCTAAGGGTGGGATTCAAATTTTTTAACAACCGGTTCTGTGGGAGCAGCTAGGTGGGCGTGGCCATGTGACTGGGTGGGTGTAGATTCTTTTTTCAGCACCACCGCCCCCATTTAGGGGGGCCTCCTGAGCCTCAGGGAAGCCTCCTGGGGGGCAGCATTTTTGTTCCCAGAAGGCTTCCCTGGGGTCCAGGAAGGCAAAAAATGGAGCACGGGGAGGGGGGGTGCAACACCTCCTGTCCTCCCAGCGCCCCTTTTTGCCTCCTGGGCCCCAGGGAAGCCTCCTGGGCGAAGCAGAGAGACGGTGAGGGGGATTCCGACACAGCTGATCATTGGAACAGCTGATCATTGGGAGCAGGGAAAAAAAGAAATATCTTAATGAATGACTGGGAAGGGGAGAACGGTGAGTAAAGTCAGGAAAGTGTGTGTATGTTGCACATGCACAATAAGGACTGGGTGGGAAGGGGAGGGGCAGGGTGCGAGGGGCAGGGCCAGCCAGGGGCATGATTTGCCGGTTCTCCGAACTGCGCAGAATCATAACAACCGGTTCTATAGAACCAGGATGAATCGGTAGAATCCGACCCCTGGTCCATCTGCATTTAAAAGACACAGGCCACTCTTGTAAAGACAACAAAGTCCACATTTTGGACAGAGAGGACTGATGGTTTGAAAGAGGGGACAAAGAGGCCATCTATGCCAAAAACGAACATTTATTGGTAAAAAGGTACTGCAGAATGCAGCCTTCTTATTTAGCTTCTCCCTGATTTTTTTGCAGGCACCACGTCAGATTTCCCAGTTCTCCTGATTTTGGAAACCCCCTCTGCCTTTTCCTGGCTTTTCTTCCAGAAACAGAGCTTTCTTTTCAGGATGTTCCTGCAGAGATGGAGATTCCCCTGCAGGATGGTGCTGAGGGCAGAGCTCTGCTTGTCCACGGAAGAGGACAATGGTTGTGGTAGTCTCCCTCCCTTTTTTCCTCCGTCTCCTCCTTCCCTTTTGTCTCTCTTTCGGCCCCTTCCTTCCTTTTCCTTCTGTCTCAGGCTCTCTCTCCAAATGAACAGCCCCTTTTGCAAGTTCAATTTTTTCTCCAGGATGTTACCCAAAATGGTCATCTTCTCGCTATCTGGAGACCTCTGGTTCCTGAGGTCTCTTGTGGACCTCTTGTCTAGGAACCTCCAAAGCCTGGCTGAGCTTCGGGTTCAGCCTCTTGATGATAAGAAGTTCTTTGTGTGTTTCCTTGGAAGACCGACTTACCCTCACCTGTTTCTTCTTCATGGCTTCTGGGGGCCTTCCAGGTGAATAGCTGATAGACCTTATCTCTCTAGGATGAGGACGTTGGGCCCCACCATCCTGCCCCATAGCTTCTGCATGCCTGAGATCTATTGGAGTCTGCTTTTCCAGCCAGATGACTAGATCCTTATGGTCTGAAATCTCACCTGGCTTTGGGACATCATGATCTTCAGGAGATCCCACCACTGCTTCTGCTACTGTGCTGTAGACCTGATCACTTGATTCTTCTGAGGTGACCACCTAGGAAAGGGCAGTCAACTCAGCTAAATTTGGAGAGTGTCTCACTCCTGAGGAATTGGCCCATGTCCAGCTACCCATCTCTTCTCTGAGGGACTCTTCTGTCCCCTTGATCTGATCTTCCCATTTCACCTCCAACTTTCTCCCCTGGTCCCAATCATCTACCCTCACGCTGCCTTGGGACCTGGTCTCCAGGGACAAAAGGCTCTGCTCCTTAGCAATGGAAATTCTCCCGTCTTCCTTATTATCTGTCTTCGGGGTCAAGCTACAACTTTCCTGATGGACCTGAAGTTCAACATCTGTCCTTACAAAGTCTTGATTTTGAAGGGTGCCCTTTCTACTCCCCTTGGGAGGTTGAACAACTTGGTCTTCTGTGGATGACCTGTTTCCTCTAAAGGATGAAGGATGTTGCAAGCAGAGGAATCTCTCGCATTCCAAAGACCACTGCCCCACCAGTTGGGTTCTACAAAATGCTTGGCACCTGGTGGCTTCTCCTAGAGAGTGGCCCAGAAACTCTCTCCACGTAAGCCTACTTCCTCTCCATTGTAGCCTGCTGCTCTGTGTTGCATGATGCTCCCTGCTGACCTGCCTGTAATGTCTGGCTACAACATCCTCATAGGAGAAATTGGCAACATGAACATGGTGTGGGAAAAAATATGAGGCTTGTTGAGAGATGGGAGCTGATACGGTCGAACTTCCCAAGGCCTGCAATATATCTTGGCAGCTTCTGGCTCTTGGACAGAAGAACGGCTCATGTCATCTCCTGAGGACTCTTCCGATCCTTCCATGTTGTCTCCTGAGGACCAAGGAGAATCCTGTGCTTCATTGTCTTCTGATAGTAGAGAGGAAACATCTACCACAGCTTCCCCCATCTCCCATTGGACTTGCTTCTTTTTCTTCTTCTTTTTCTCTGGCCATTTGGGTTGTCTATCAGACTTTGACGAGGAGATGGAGCTAGTTTGGGGGGCTGATGAATGGTAGGAGAGACAGATGGGTATCTTAGGAGACTTTTTCAGTTCCCTGCTAGCAGTTGAAGGTTTTGGAGGAGGAGTCAGCCTTTCTAAAGAGCCTCTCTATTTGGTTGTCCTCTGAGAACCGAAATTCCTTCTGCCAGCTGTCCACCTTGGCCTTAAAGCCTGGAAGAGGCGCTTTGTTCTTCACCCTTGGCGTGGTCTGTCCACTTCCAAGGTTTACTTTTTGGAAGCTGACTTTCCTTTCAGGTTTATCAACGTTGGACATGTAATTGATGTATGAAGGAGAGGAACATGGCAGGATCTGAAGATCTTCTGTCCCCTTAGAAGTCCACGAAGGCTGCACATAGGTGGCTGTGGGTGGATATGGCAAGAAAGGTAGGAATCCCGTCACCTCAGAGCGGGAAGGAGATATGGGGGGCAGGAACGCCCTCAGAGATCGTTGAACCCTTTCAGGAAGTCCCCATCGGTACTCCGATGTAAGATGTCTCAGGTGGGCCTCCAACAGTTCCTTTTCCTCAACTCTAAGGAAAGCAAGGTCTTGACTAAGGATTTGTACTTCTCCATATCATGTGGAAGCCTTGGCCACTGTCTCTGCAGTGCACTTCTCAGCGTTCAAGAGATGTGGGGCAAAAGCTTGCAACGATTGTAGCACTGTTGACGGCAAACCCCACACATGCTGGATCCTCTTCCATAGGATGTGGAATTCCAGAAGGCTCTGGCTGCCCTCTGGGAGGAAAGAGATTTCCGTCTTGGTGCTAGAGCAAGCCTGAGCTTTAGTTTGCCAAGACCTGCCTTTTGCTTTCTGTCTCTTATTGTCCACATTCCACTTTTCTAAAGTCTTCTACTTGGGTTCGGGCTTAAACATTACCAGTTCATAGATGTCTTCAGTTGTCTGTAGGGATTTGGGTGGTATAGGCAAAAGAGGGTGGAATCCAGTCATCCCAAGACTAGAAGGAGATCTGGTGGCAGGAAGGCCCTCACAGATTGCCAGACCCTTTCTGGAAGATCCCATCTGTGCTTTGACATACGATGTCTCAGGTGGGCCTCCAAGCGTTCCTTTACCTCAAAGCTGAGGAAATCAAGGTCTTGAGTAAGGATTTGCACATCTATTGTCTCCTTTCTGGGTTTCCTAGACGTGGTCTTCCCAGTAGTCCACTCTGGTTGAGGAAGACACGGGGCAAAGACATGGAGAGATCTAAGCACCGTTGATGGTAGGCCCCACGCATGCTGGATTTTCTTTCGTTGGATGTGGAATTCCAGAAGGTCCCCCTTCTCAACAGGGAGGAGAGAGAACATCGTTTTGGGACATCAGAACCTTAATGTTTCAATAGTCCCCCGTCTTAACCTGTAATGCTCTTTGGGGTATCTCCGTGGCTCCCAAATGGTGCTTTGCCTTTTGCAATGGTGCCGAAATTTGGGGAGCGGATGATGTGTCTTGAAGCAGTCTATTCCTATAAGGCCAGAGGGGCTGTGCTGGAACCTGGGAAGAGGACCGAGGAGGCAGGGATGGGCGAAACAGATGTTGAATCCGTTTTGGAATCTCCCACCTATGTTTTGTGACCATGGTTCTCACGCTAGTCTCCAGATGTCGCCATGTATGTGTGTTGAGGAACCAAAGCTGCTGGGCCTTCATTTCCACATCTGTCTTGTCTCCTGGACTCCTCAGAGTTCTCCTTGCAGCATGTTTCTGTAGGTCAAGTGGAAAGGGAGCAAAAATGCCCAGGGATTTCAAGATGGCAGATGGCAGTCCCCACACATGCTGGATCTTCTTTTGGATGATGTGAAACTCCACAAGAGTCCAGGACGTACGGATGTAGAAAAGCAGCCTCACCTCAGGGGATCTGATGGCAGCTGCCGGAAAACCAGAACTAAGTTTTGCATCTGGTTTCCTCTGGTGGATGTTCTTCATAGGCTTGATGGTGGCGTCTTTGCAGGATGAGGTCCACCATAGTGGTCATTCTTTTCTGGAACGGAAGTATGAACTCCCGCTTGCAGGTGGAATCCCAAATGACGTTCACAGTGGGTTTTTTCGTCAGGGACCTGTGGTGGAGGAATCATTGCTCTCAACGAATCTTGGATCACTCGAGGAAGTCCCCATTTGTGTTGCCTGGTCCGACAGCTCACATGGTACTCCAGGAGATCCTTTGCCTCTGACTTAAAAAGTAAGGGCGAGGGACCAGCACTCTAACCATAGGCCGTGGCACATGTACCACCCTACTTGCTTTTTTTCCATCTTGAAATCTCTCCCGAGCCAGGCCTGTCAAGGACTTTTTCTGAAGCTCAAGTGGGACTGGCGCAAAAGCCTGCAGAGATTTCTGCACGAGAGTTGGTAATCCCCACTCGTGCTGGATCCTTTTGTGCCATACGTGCCATCCCATAAATTCCAAGTTTTCCAGTTTAAGGAACATTGGGGCGGTCTCTTTGCCAAATGTCATTTTCTGAGTCTTTCTTCCAGACCTCGAGATTTTTTGTTGGGACATTTTCCCTAGAAGCTCAGCTTTGGGGAGAGATCTCTTGACCGTGATGACATGGTGTACGCTTTCTGCTTTGTGGCGTTGCTTTGCGGCAGTCTGGAAGAGTCGGTTGTAGGCGTGGTGTGGGGTTTCGGCTCGACCATGATCGCACTCAACTTGGGACGGGGAAGCAGGGGGCAGGGGGCAGAAACATTTTCAATGATTCCTGGACATGCTTGGGAAGACCCCATCGATGGCTTGCGATTCAGGTCTTCATGTCAGCCTCCAGGAGCTTCTGCGTCACCAGATCCAGGTAGAAACAGCTCTGGGCTATTTTAATTGTCACTTTTAATGCACCCAACGAACCGTGGGGGGGGGGGGCAATACCAAGTCCCTCCAAGAGCCGTTCTGGTTCTAAAGAGAGTGCAGCAAAGCCCCAAAGAGATTTTTGAACCATGGATGGTAAGCCCCATTCATGCTGTAGCTTCTTGCGCCAGGCGTGTATCTCCAGAAGGTCCAGAATCTCTCTTTGGACAAAACATGGTCCTTTCTTGGACCATCTCAAATCTTTTATTCTGGAACCCATTGCATCGGCTGTTTGGCTCTCCCGGCCAATGTTCTTCTCCAGAGTCCACCTCCTGAGCTTGGACATCTCTAGTGACGGGCTTCCTGTGATAACATTGCCTAACATCTTGCTCAAGGATGTAGTGTAGATACTGGGAAGGCCCCAAAGATGTGTTAAATGCTTGCGTTTAATGTACAAGTTAATCTTTCCCACAATGTCCTGTTCCATAAAGTACAAGCAAGATGTTCTGGGTTTGATTTCCGAGGATACGGAGGAACATTTAGGAAGAACACGTTTAATGGATCCAGAAAACATCTGATATCCTATTAATTGGAATTTAATCTCCAGGGATTTTATCTTGAGATGGGTCTCCAGAGTATATGTAAGGAGATCTTCCAGACGTCCCTCATTCTTTGGGAAGAGAACGTTGATTTCTTCCCACCTTGCACTGTCCGTCTGAGTTTCTCCAAGGCCAAACTTGGCTTGAGGTTTCTCCTCCGGAAGTGGCGAATGAAAAAGCTTGACAGACGGATGGACTTTCTGAGGGAGGCCCCACCTTTGCTGCAGCTTCATCCGTTGAATGTGGAGCTCTAGGTTTTGTTGGACTGGCTCAGAAAGGAAACGCAACTCTAGACGAAGCAAGAAAGTCTGAGTCACCGCCTTCAGAAGACCACGGGGCCGTTGGGGTGCTTCTCCAATTAAGCTTCTAAGGGACCTCTGGACCGGGGTAGAGGAGCCCCACTCGTGCTGTAGTCTCTTCTTCCTAACATGCATTTCTAAGTTTTCCTTGACCGCATTTTTGAAAAACGGGAACTTCACTTTTGAGAACTCAAAGGGCATATCTTTGAACTTGGCTGAAGGTCCTTCAGGAGACAGAGCTGCCAAGGTCTCCACGTACTTCAGCCCCAGAGGGATACCAAGAGACCTTTCTGCAAAGCTACTTTGATCCGTCCCCATGGCTGCCAAGTCCAAGGAGAGGCAGGACCTACGAGTCTGGGGGGGTCTTGAGACCAGGAAGGATCAGTTTGGGAAGGGACCTGCTTGTAGACAACCACACAGATCAACAAGAGAAACGGGACAGCAGGAAAGGTCTCCAAGCACACCTCCAAATGTTCTTAGTAAGATGGACCTCCAGCTTCTTCCAAGGCCAGAAGGCTTAACCTGCGAAGTGATTGAGCTGGATGTAATTCGACTCCTTGGGTCTTCCAAATGTCCGGTTGAGATTTTACAAGGCCTCCTGCCCGTGTTTTTATCCCCAGACCGGGCTTCCAAGAATACTGTTTCACCAACAGTGTGGCCTTCTCCTTGTAGAAAAGCCCTGGGAGCAGGCATCTTCTGGGCAAGCCCCACCTCTGCTGGAGCTTCATCCTCTGAAGGTGGAACTCTAGGAAGTTGGTGATCTTCCGAGGAAGGAAAAGTAGCTCTCGAGGGAGGACGGAGGCTTGAGTGACAGCCTTCGAAGGACGCAATGGGGACACACGGCCACTGAAACTTTGCAAGGATCTCTGGACCAGAGAAGGAAGATCCCACAGGTGCTGTATCCTTTTCTTCCTAACATGCATCTCCAAGACCTCCCTGGCCGACGGCTGAAAGAACATGGTCTTCCTTTCCGCAGATCGAAAGTCAAGTACTTTGGTCCCGTCAGGTGGACACGGTCTCTCAGCATCCTGCTGGATGATGGTGGCCATCTCAGTAACCGCTTCCACGTACTTGAGGCCGAGCCCCCAGAGAGAGGCCAGGCAGGCCCGTTGCAATGCCGATTCGATCCGACCCGTGGCTGCCAAGCCACAGGAGTAGGGGATACGGGTTTGGGGGGTTGTCAGACCTGGAAGGATGAGTTTGGGGAGTGGTCTCTCTTGAGCCCAAAGAGAAGATCCCCAAGAGATTTGAGGAGCAGCAGGAAAGCTTTGCAGTCACACCTCCAAATGTTTCTTAGTCAGGTGTACCTGCAGTTTTTTCAAGACCTTCGTTTTCAACATGAGGAGTGGCTGAGCTGGACATAATTGAAGGCCCTGAATTTTTCTAGCCTTCTCTTCTTCCTGTGTCAGACGTCCTGGCAGTGGTCTTATCCCCAGTCTGGGCTTCTGAGAAAAGGGATTCACTGCCACTCTCTTCTCCTTGCAAGGAAGTTCTGGAAACAGCCGTCGGTAGGTTTCCAGGACACTTCTGGACAAGCCCCATCTTTGCTGGAGCTTCATCCTCTGGAGGTGGAACTCCAGGAGAATGCGGGTGTCCTTGGGAAGAAAGCCCAGGACACTTTTGTGGTGTTTACAGGACCGGTGGCTCTTCAACATGCAGTTTCCGGGGCAGTTTCGACACGGCTCTCAGCCTTGCAGAGGACGGAACCCTGGGGGACCATGTTTGGCAGGAAAGCCTTCAGAGACCTCTGGACCACATTGGGGAGGCCCCACTCGTGCTGCAGTCTCTTTTTTCTCATGTGGGCCTCCAAGGTTTCTCGCCCCCATTGCTGGAGAAACGGGGTCTGTCCCCCCGAGAATTCAGACGCTGCTCTTCTGCCCAGTAGGGGCTTGGAGGAAAGGCCATCGCAACCAGGGACTCCATGTACCGCTTTCCAAGGTCCCAACAGGAACTGAGGCGCCATCTCTGCATGGCCAGCTCCATCTTCTTCGCATCCTGGTGGAGGAAGACCAGGCGAGCTTCTGAGGGTTTGTCCACATGGGAGACCAGCTTGGGCAGAAGCTACTTGGCCAACCACGCGGAGCATCGCCAAGAGCGGAGGGCCACCACTGGAAACACCTCCGCTTGTATTACAACACACTTCTTGGCCAGGTGAAGTTTCACCTTCATCTGGACGACGTTCAACAATCTCGGGAGCGACGGTGGACCGGTGACCGCCGACCTCTTGGCCTTCCTGTCCAGTTTCTGCACTAGAGAAGTTTCGCTCTTGGGTAGAGGAGGAAGAGACGGCTTCATGTGCCTGAGGGCTTCTTGGACCCTCGTGGGCAGCTGCCAATGCTTCAGGTGGACTCTCTTCTTCAGGTGAAGCTCCAGCTTCTTCTTGGTCTTGGCGGCCACAAAGGTCAGGACCCAAGGCCTTCTCACCACCACTGTGAGTCCCAGGGGCCTCACCGAGGAGGAATCTGGAGCAGAGGGCATGAAGCTCCTGAGGGACCTGAGGAGAACCCAGGACATCCCCAGCAGATGCTGGAACCTCTTGGCTATCCAGTGAGACTCCAAGCTTTGAATCAGGGCTTTTTTCATGAAGGAGATGGGGACAGGCAGAAAGCGCATCTCCTCCACCTTGGTAGCCTCCGGAGAAGCTTGCTTGGGTGAGCCTGGGCTGATCTTCTGCTTCTGAAGGACACTTTTGTGGTGTTTATAGGACCGGTGGCTCTTCAACCTGCTGAAGGTGACGGTGGAGTGGCTGGAATAGTCCATCCAGGTACTGATGGACGAGGTCTTGTAAGTGCTGGACGACCAGCTCGAAAAGTCCTCCATATAATCATCCAGCTCCCCGGAGAAACTTTCCCGTGTCTTTCGATCCTCAGGAGTAGCATGTTTTGAGGCCTTCTGCCCCATGGGGACACTTGCCATATGCTGGCTTGTATCGGTGGACGCTGTGCTCTCTGGGCCAAAGCTGATGGATCCTATGCAGGCCGAGGTCACGCTGGAGGTCCAGATGCAGGGCCAGGGGGAAAGCAGGACTCTGGGCTTGGTGGAGCAGCTGCTGTCTACGCACTGCCAATAGATCAGATGCCAGGCATCATGAGCAACCCTCCTGCACACCTGGCAGGCCAGTTCTTTGCAGAGCAGTTGACGAAGACGCTGGTTGGGTGTCCGACGGGCAGCATCTCCTGCGGTCCCTGCGGAAGAGGAGGAGGAGAATCATTCCACCATTGGATCTCTTGGAAGGACTTCTTTTGCCCATCCCATTGAAAGGTAAAATGACTAAAGGGCCCAGGTGGTGCTACACCAATGCAACTTAAGAGCTAAGGAGAAATTTCCTAACGGTAAGAACAATGAACCAGTGGAATGACTTGCCACCAGAAGTTGTGGGTGCTCCATCACAGGAGGCTTTTAAAAAGAGACTGGACATCCACTTGTCTCAAATGGTGTAGTGTCTCCTGCTTGTGCAGGGGGGTGGACTAGAAGACCTCCAAGGTCCCTTCTGACTCTGTTATTCGGTTGAATCCTCGGTTGAAGAGGGCTGCTTGCAAGCTATTTCTCTAAGAGGGCAGCTGACTGTTTCAGCTGAATCATAAAATCCTACAGCTGGATGGGACACCTTGGAGGTCATCTAGTCCAACCCCTTGCTCGTGGTCCAATCTTCTCTTTGAAAAACTCCGGCGATGGAGCACCTGTGACTCTGAGAGTGGCAAATCCTTCCATGGATTACATGTAGTCCTCAACCTACGTCCACAATGGAGCCCAACATTTCTGTTGCTAAGTGAGACATTTGTTAAGTGAGTTTTGCCCCATTTTATGACCTTTCTTCCCATGGTTGTTAAGTGAATCCCTGCAGTTGTTCAATTAGTCACACGGTTGTTAAGTGAATCTGTCTTCTCCACTGACTTCCGTTGTCAGAAGGTTGCAAAAGTGGATGAGGTGAATTGTCATAAATACAAGTCAGTGGCCAAGACCCTGAATTTTGATCATGTGAATGGAGGTGCTGTGACGGTCGTAAGTCTGAAAAACGGTCCTGTCATTTTTTTCAGTACCGTTGTAACTTTCAATGGTCACTAAGTGAACTGTTGCAAGTCAAGGACTAACAGTAATCATTTTCACGGTCAGGAAATGTTGAGCTGTTGTGCAAAGTAGTGGAAGCCTCTCCCCCTCCAAGAATGAAATATTTGGAGGAATATTAAAAGAGGCAGAATGTTATATTTCCCCAAAAGGAGGAATGGAGAAAACATGTTTTTAAAGGCAGAAAGCAACCTCAGTCTTCCTGCTACAGGAAACAGCCTCCAGCAGTGGCCCGAAAGTTTTAGAGATGGATATTTTATGCCCGTTAAGAAATCCAAGGACAGCAAGGGTGACATGCAAATTTGTGAAATGGTCCACATTTTTTGAGAGCCAGTTTGGTGCCATGATGAAGGCACCAGGCAAAAAAACAGGGACTCTGCATTCTAATGCCGCCTTGGGTACAAAGCCAGCCGGAATGCCTTGGGCATTTTTCTCTCAGCCCTCAAAAGCAGGTAATATTAAACCACTTCTGGAAAAATCTTGCCGAGAAAATCGAGAGCGTGGAGGGGCAGGCAGAGAGAGGCAGAGAGACAGAGAGATGACAGACAGACAGACAGACAGACAGATAGATAGGGATGGATAGAAATGATGGATGGATAGATATATAGATAAAAGATGGAAAAAGATGGATGGATGGATAAAAGGTGGACAGTTGGATGGATTGGTGGATGGATAGATAGATGATAGGGATGGATAGAGATGATGGATAGATAGATATATAGAAAAAAGATGGACAGAAAGATGGGATGGGTGGGTGGGGGGTGGGTGGATGGATGGATAGATAGATATTGGTAGAGATGAGAGATAGATAGATATGAGAGGATAGATAAGTAAATGATAGACAGACAGACAGACTGATAGATTGTAGATAGATAGATAGATAGATAGATAGATAGATAGATAGATAGATAGATAGATAGATAGATAGATAGATAGATAGATGATAGGGATGGACAGAGATGATGGATGGATAGATATATAGATTAAAGATGGACAAAGATGGATGGATAGATATAAATAGACACATATGTCATAAGGAAAAGAAAGAAAAAGAGAAAGAAAAGAAAGAAAGGAAATAAATTAGTTGGAAATTTGGAAAATGCTTGGAAAGAATTTAAACCTCTTTCGACGGTTTTCGTTTCCTGCAGGCTGGTCTCACTTTTCTGCTGGACCTGCAAAGAGACAAAAAATAAAAAGAAGTATATTTTGTCCAAGAGGTAGTGGTGGTTTGAAGCTCTTCGATTCGTCCCCAAAACAGCCACACACCAAAGGCCGTGTTCTCTGCCCTACAGAAATACAGTCCAGCTATTTAGGCTTGATTTGATCAGATGGTGTTATATCAACAGTATCTTTTATTTTGATTGATTTAACTAAATAAACTTTATTGAATCATTTATAATTTTAAAAAGACAAACAACAAAAAACATCTGATAACATCAACAGTTTGTGACATTCATCTTATACTAATATTTTGTACACTATTTACAAATATATAAAATTTGTGTGGATATAAATCATTAACTTATCTAGTGCTTATCTCTATTTATTTACAATCCATTTATCTATCCAACACTGATTGATTTAACTAAATGTCTATGACCATCGATGCCACTGATGGACAGTTTGGCCTTCAAACTTCACAATTGTTTTTCTAAGATCTTCCTGCCAGGCATATATGTCAAGTACAGGTAGTCCTCAACTTACAATCACAAATGAGTCCAACATTTCTTATATTAGACGTAAAGAACAGTTGCAAGGCTGGTCTAGGGAAGAGAATGACCAGGGGAGACAGGAGAGCAGCCTTCCAATATTTGAGGGGCTACTGAGAGAGGAGGAGGAGCTATTTTCCAAGACACCCGAAGGCCAGACAAGGAACAATGGATGGAAAGTGAACAAGGGGAGATTCAACCTGGAAATAAGGAGAAATTTCCTGACAGTGAGAACAATTCACCAGGGGAACAGAAGTTGCCTTCGCAAGTTGTGGGAGCTTCATCACTGGAGGCTTTCAAGAAGACATTGGACAGCCATTTGTATGAACTGATACAGGGTTTCCTGCTTGAGCAAGGGGGTTGGACTAGAAGACCTCCAAGGTTCCCTTTCCAACTGTTCTTCTGTTATACACCAAGTTTCTTCATCAGACTCAACTGCTGACCCGAGACTCAGGTCTCAAATTCACCTTATTAAGAAAAGTCACATTTTCCCTTTCCCTATGACCTCTTCCCTTCGGGATAGGTGTCCCAAAAAACTTACTGATTCCGTCTTGGAGAACCATTTGCAAGGATCTGAGAGGCATCTTGAGCTGCTTCGGAGCCACTCAAAAACCACCTGCAACACTGTGAACGTTTTCAGGATCTTCTATATAATAAAGAAGACGAAGATCAAGAGGGAATTATTGCCGAGAAATAGAATAAATCTCTGGGGAGCCAAAAAGCCAAGACATGGCACTTCCAGCTCCATATTGGGAGAAAACCCAAATAACTCAAGTCCTGGGCTGGTTTCAAATATGAACAGGGCCTTAATATGATGTATTCTGAGCGCATCCTAAAGGTCTACACACAGCACCATGCCAATCCCATCTCAGAAAAGTCCCTCCTCATCCTCTTCCTGGAAATTGACAGTTTTTTCTATGTTGCACATAGAACGTAGCATCACCCACTGGCTGGAATGCACACGTCTATAGGTTTATCACCTTCATGCACACGTCTATAGGATTATCACTTCAAGTTTATCATCTTAGAACAAGTCTTAAAACTTGGCAAGTTTAAGACTTGTGGACTTCAACTCCCAGAATTCTTGAGCTAACATAACTGGAGGAGGAATTCTGGGAATTTATTTATTTTATTTATTTATTTATTAAATAGTTTTGTATACCGCCCTTCTCCCGAAGGACTCAGAGCGGTGAACAGCCAACTAAAATATATAAATAACAAATTACAAGATTAAAAGAGATTAAATTATGAGGCTGCCATTAAAAAAGTTAAAACCCCCAATTAAAATAAGCTAAAATTACCATACCCCAATTAAAATCAAATTCCAAAACCCCTCATTTAAAATCCCATTTGAAGTCAGCCCAGGCCAGCCTGCTCAAAGAGCCAGGTTTTCAGATCACATCTGAACGCCTTCAGGTCAGTGGTTGTCCGTAGCCCCGGGGGGGAGCCCATTCCAAAGGATGGGTGCCCCCACAGAGAAGGCCCTATTCCTTGGGGTCACCAGGCGGCACATGGATGCCGTCGGGACCCGAAGGAGACCCTCTCTATGGGAGCGCACCCGTCAGTGGGAGACTACTGGCAGAATGCGGTCTTGTAAATGTCCACAAATCTTAAAGCTGTCAAGTTTGAAGACCTCTGGTTTATCATCTATCTGTCTATCTATCGTATCCATCCATCCATCCATCATTTATCACAATGGTTGTTAGGAATGTAAGTCATCTAACAGTTGGGTTGGAAATATATAAACCAGGATAGACATTTTAATACTGTCTCTTTAAGGGAATGTAAAATTGTAATTGGGTGTGGTATCCCAAACAGCCATAAGATGGAGCCAGAAACCTGGTTTCACAGAACTGAGAGCCAGACAGAATGTTTGCTAGATGGTCGATGTTTGTGTTCCTGCATTTCCCTATTGACTGTTACTAATCGTTGTTATTCTTGGATTGATGAGAGTCTATTATTGAACTGTATTTGATACTGGATTATCCTGGACTAAAAACTTGACTGCTATCAAATGTTTGACTTCGATTGTGTTGGACTTTGCTTAACCGTTTACTGGAAGTAAAACCTACATTTTACTATACAGTGTAGCTGTCTGCTGTTTGTGTGTTATTCAACATTACTCTCAGTACGTCTCCCTGTGTGCACTCATTCTCCTAACGGGGAATTACCTCAACACTGGTTATGGGCCCAGGAGGCCATACCAGGCTTAGATAACTGAGAGTTAATGAGAATACACAGTACTGTATACAGACAGCTGTTTACTGTTTAATTGTGGTTTATTGTCCTGGTGAAGATGGCACAAGACCCGTCAAGAAGTCTATCACTGATAACCCGGTTGGATGGAACAAACTATGTTTCCTGGTCTATGAAGTGCAGTCTATTTCTGGGTAAGGAAGGGTTATGGAATGCAGTTCAAGATCCATCGGATGTAAATGCTTGGGATCCAGATGATGAGGATAATGCCACGAAGTTAGCTGACTTTAAATGGAACAACGAACAAGCTTTGTATAATTGAACTAACACTGAGTGACCAGCAGCTAGTCCATATTCGTGAAGAAGAGTCTGCTGCTAAGTGTTGGGAGAATTTGAAAAGGATTTATGTTTGAGACAGTGTAGGTGCACACATACATCTTACACGTAAACTGTTTAGAGCACATCTTCTGAAAGGTGGAGATATGTTCACTTATTTGAACTTCAAGAAATAACTTTTCAAGAGCTACATGAAAAGGAACCGCTATTTTCAGAGCTGCATCAAGTTTACATCATTCTTTTCTCATTGGATGAGTTATAGTGATTAGGTATCTTCACTGGAAGTCCTGACCAGAGATGAACTGACATTGACTGACATAACCGGAAGGTTGTTAGAAGAGGCAAGGAGATGGCTGGATAGGGACCAACTGAGAAAGGAACAACCACAAGAAGAGAATTTGTCTTCAACTGCCTATACTGTTAGGAAATGTTTTTCTTGTGGGGCTAGGGAACATATAGCTAGATTCTGTAAGAAGGGAAAACGATAGAATACTGGTAAACACCAGAAGGTTAAGAAGAATTTAAGTTTGGCTGTCTAGAAATTCAACTGTAAACCATGATTTGTGGGTAGTTGATAGTGGAGCATCGCAGTGCATTACTAAAAATAGAGAACGGTTTGTAAAGATGTCTACGAGTAAGCAATATATCATTGTCAAATGGATGGAAGATGAAAGCATCTGGTGAAGGTACTGCATATTGTTCATGTATAAATGAGCATTTAACCATGTTATATGTACCTAAACTGAAATTTAATTTGTTATCAGTAAGGGCTTTAGTTAACATTGGTTATGTAGTAACTTTTAGGGGAGATAACTGTATAATAGAGAAAGAGGGTAAAAGTGTTACTGCTAATTTAGAGAATGATTTATATATGATACATGATGACAAGTTGAAGATGGCTAATTCGGTTTATAATAATGTTAAGCCACATGACGAACGCGTACATTTACTGCATAGACGTCTGGGGCACATTAATTTCAAAATGCTGAAACAAACTGTCGAATTGTCAGAGGGAGTAAAATTAAAACCCTGTAGCTAATATTTAAACTGTAATGCATGTAGCCAGGAGAAAAGCAAGGTTACTCCTGCAAACAATAGGTTAAAGACCAAAGAACCTTTAGAGATTGTTTTTGCTGTCATAATTGGTCCTAAGAAACCAAGTTTGGGAAGTGCCTGCTATGTTTTGAGTACAATGGACCATTGCTCACGATACGGTTTCTGCTATTTAATGAAAAACAAAACAGAAACATTCCAACGTTTCTTTAATTGGCTAAGGCTTGCAGAGAGAAAAATGAGATGCAATTACTTTGGTTACTGATAATGGGACTGAGTTTGTTAACAAAAGATTCCAAACTATGCTGAAATTGGGTGGTGTCGAACATAAACGTTCTTCACCTTACAGACCACAACATAAGTCGAAGAGGGCAAAAGTTACAAGCCATGGCTCGTACTATGTTATCTGATTCAGGTTTATCTGAAACACAGGGGGTGAAGCCATAATGTGTAGCAATTGTGTTAAACAATGTAGTTAACACAACAACTGGTGAATTGCCATTCACTCGTTGGCATGGCAGAAAACCAAATTTAAGTTATCTACACACATTTGGAGCACCAGCATGGGTGCATATTCCCTCACAAGACTGAAAGGGCAACATAGCACTAGGAAATTATTTTTTGTAGGTTACGAGGCCAACCATAGATCGTTTAGATTCTGGGAACAAGGCACAGCTCATGTTTATTGTAGCGTTAGTGCAAAATTTCTTAAACATGTTGGGTGGAATAAACTGGAACAGGAATCCAACAATGTTATTATTGACACCCAAGTAGTCCCTAATGATGAAATAAGTAAACCATCAATAGCCATTAAAGAGGAAACACAGGAAGAAGTAGGAGAACAGGCACAGGAGGAGATAGAATAGGAGCAGGTGGCACAGGTGAGTCCACCAGTAAGCCCTGCATTTCCAAGATGTTCAACCCAAGTAACACGACCACCTGATAGATATCAGGCTAGTGTTGTATGCCAAGTGAATACAGTTCCTGGTAACTATAGTGAACTAAAACTGTATCCTGCTAAGGATCAGGCTGCTTGGTAGGAAGCAATGGATAAGGAACGGAAATCTTTAAAAAAGTTGGAGGTATACGAAAATGTTAAGTTACCATCTGGTAAACATGCCATAGGAAATGGATTTATAAACTAAAGACAGGTGTAGATGGGACTGTTATCCATAAAGCCAGGTTAGTAGAACAAGAGTTCAATCAGACAGCAAACGACTATGATGAGGTGTTTGCACCTAGTCTGAAAGCTACTACGTTATGAGCAGCATTAGTGTGGGCAGCTAAGGAGAAATACATTGTTAATCATTTAGATGTAGAGATGGCATATCTGCATGCACCGTTGCAACACACTATATATTTAAAGAAATCTTTAGGTATCAATAATACATTGATACTTTAGGTATCAATAATACAACTGATTGCTGGAAATTGAAAAAGAGTCTTTATGGCTTGAAGCAATCAGGATATGAGTGGAACCAGTGTATAGTTAAAGAATTAACTAAGATACGATTTGTAGCTGGCATGGCTGATCCATGTTTGTTCAAAAAGGAAAGTGATGGTATAATTTCATTATTGCTATTGTTCACTGATGACAGAGTATTAATCACCAAAATTGAACAAGAAGCTACTTTATTTTATTTATTTATTTATTTTTTTCAAACTTTTATACCGCTCCCTCTCCCAAAAAGGGACTCGGGGCGGTGTACAGCCTACTAAAAAAACATACAATAAATATATAATAAATACGATTAAAAATAGATTAAATAATTAGATCCGGCTGTCTATTCAAGATTCAATTAAAAATTAAAAGCTAATAAAACCCCAATTAAAATTAATTAAAACCAAAAACACAGTTACTGGGCCAGGCCAGCCTGTTTAAAAAATAGGGTTTTCACTGCGCGCCGGAAGGTCAGAATATCCGTCATAGCCCGTATCTCCGGGGGGAGATCATTCCATAGGGAGGGAGCTCCCACAGAGAAAGCCCGAACTCTCAGGGCCATCAGCCGACAGCGGCCAGGCGGCGGTACCCCAAGTAGGGCAACCCTGTGGGAGCGTACTGGGCGGCGGGAGGTTGACGATGGCAGTAGGCGGTCCCGTAAGTACCCAGGTCCCGAGCCATGGAGCACTTTAAATACCATCAGTACCACCTTGAATCGAATCCGGTAGGCCACAGGAAGCCAGTGCAGCCTGCGGAGAAGCGGTGTAACGTGGGAGCTCCGAGGGGCACCCACGATCACCCGCGCGGCTGCATTCTGGACCAACTGTAACCTCCGGAGACTCTTCAAGGGGAGCCCCATGTAGAGAGCATTGCAATAATCCAGGCGGGAAATAACGAGGGCGGACGTGACTGTGCGAAGTGCGCCCAGATCCAGAAAGGGGCGCAACTGGTAAATCAGACGTATCTGATAAAAAGCCCCCCTGGCGACGGCTGCAATGTGCTCTTCTAAAGACAGCCGTACATCCAGAAGGACGCCCAGATTGTGCGCCCTTTCCACGGGGGTCAAAACCTCTCCCCCCACGGCCAGCGAAGGAACCAGCTGGCTGTATCTGGGCGCAGGAAACCACAGCCACTCGGTTTTGGTCGGGTTGAGACGGAGCCTGTTATGACCCATCCAACTCTGCACGGCCTCCAGGCACCGGGACATCACTTCGACGGCTTCGTTGGGGTGGCCCGGGGTGGAGATGTACAGCTGAGTATCATCAGCGTACTGATGGAACTCCACCCCGAAGCCACGGATGATCTCACCCAGCGGCTTCACATAAATGTTGAACAGCAGGGGCGAGAGCACCGATCCCTGAGGCACCCCACCCAGTAGGGGCCTCGGGGCCGACCTCTGCCCCCGTCAACACAAATTGCGAACGGTCGGAGAGGAAGGAGGTGAACCACCGCAACACGGTGCCCCCCACTCCCAACCCCTCCAACCGTTGCAATAAGATACTGTGGTCGACAGTATCAAAAGCCGCTGAGAGATCTAATAGGACCAGGACAGAGGAACAACCCCTGTCCCGAGCGTTAAAATAATTTCACAGTTAGAGAAGAAATTTAAGATAAAACAGATGAAAATTAAACAATATTTAATTTTCATCATTTTCAAACAATATCTTGGCTTAAAGATAGATAGAATTAGGGGAGGATACAAAATCTCACAGGCAGATAAAATTAACCAATTACTTAAAAAGTTTAATATGGAACTTTGTAAGCTGGCTAAAACACCGATGAGCCAGGAGTTTAGACACAGTGATGTTCAAAGTCCTATTTTTGATAATCCTTTATCAGTCCTTGATTGGTAGTTTATCTTATCTCAGTAATTAGTAGCAGTAATAGCGGGAACAGGCTTCGGCTCAACCCATCCAAGACCGAGTGGCTGTGGTTTCCGGCGCCCCGATATAGCCAGCTGACACCTTCGCTGGCTATCGGGGGAGAAGTTCTGCCCCCCACAGAGAGGGCTCGCAACCTGGGAGTCGTCCTGGATGTACAGCTGTCGCTTGAACATCACATCGCGGCCGTCTCCAGGGGGGCGTTTCATCAGATCCGTCGGATCTACCGGTTGCGGCCCTTCCTGGATCGGGACACCTTGCGCACGGTCACTCAGGCCCTTGTCACCTCTCGCCTGGACTATTGTAATGCCCTCTACATGGGGCTCCCTGCGGGGAGCATCCGGAGACTCCAGCTGGTGCAAAATGCAGCCGCGCGGGTGATCATGGGGGCGTCACGTAGCGCCCATGTGACGCCTCTCCTGCGCGAGCTGCATTGGTTGCCGGTGGCTCTCCGGGTTCGCTTTAAGGTTCTAGTTTTGACCTTTAGGGCGATCCATGGCATGGGACCAGGTTACCTTCAGGACCGCATTCTGCCAGCGTTTTCCAACAGGCCGGTGCGTTCCCACAGAGAGGGTCTGCTCCGGGTGCCGTCGGCTGCTATGTGCCGTCTGGCGGCGCCGAGGAGTAGGGCCTTCTCTGTGGGTGCCCCCGCCCTCTGGAATACTCTGCCACCGGAGCTCCGTACCGGCATGGACCTGAGGGCCTTCAGGCGCGTGTTGAAGACCTGGCTCTTTGAGCAGGCCGGCCTTGGCTGAGATGGTTTTAATTTGGTCTCCATTTTATTAATTCTAAATTGGGTTTTAAGGGGGGGTGGGGTGGGGTTTTGTTAGTTTTATCAAGCAGCCGATTGAAATTTAATATTTTTTAACTTTTGTATTCTTTGTGGGGTTTTTAGATGGGCTGTTCACCGCCCTGAGTCCTTCGGGAGAAGGGCGGTATATAAATGGAATAAATAAATAAATAAATAAATAAATAAATAAATAATAATTGGTCAAGGCCAGATATTGCATACAATGTTAACCAATCAGCGAGGTTTGATGCTGAGCCAACTGAAAGGCACTGGCAAGCTGCTGAGTGTGTGTTACGATATCTGAAACAAACAATGCATTATGCATTGTATTTGGAGCCTAAGGATGAACTGAGTCTAACTGCATATGCCGATGCAAGTTTTGCTACAGATATAAATACACGAAAATCTACATTGGGTACTGTAGTATTGTTAGGAAAAGTATTGATTGGATGGAGGTCTACAACCAATCAGCAATACAGATGGCTTCAAATCTTGCTGTAAAGATAAGAACAAAACACACAGATCTAAGATATTTAAATGCAAGACAATGTGTGCAAAGTAAGACGATTTAAGCTGGAATACTGTATTTCAGAAAATAACATCGCAGATCATTTTACAAATGCCCAAGGGTCTGTAAAGCATAAGGCTTGCTGTGAGGATTATGGACTTAGAATATAAGGTTGTATATATTATCCTACCCAAAGGGGAGAATGTTAGGAATGTAAGTCACCTAACAGTTGGGTTGGAAATATATAAACCAGGATAGACATTTTAATACTGTCTATTTAAAGGAATGCTAAAACTATAATAGGGTGTAGTATCCCGAACGGCCATGAGATGGAGCCAGAAACCTGGTTTCCCAGAAGCCTGAGAGCCAGACAGAGTGTTTGCTAAATGGTCAATGTTTGTGTTCCTGCATTTCCCTATTGACTGTTACTAATCGTCATTATTCTTGGATTGATGAGAGTATATTACTGAACTGTATTTGACACTGGATTATCCCTGGACTAAAAACTGACTGCTATCAAACATGTATGACTTGGACTGTGTTGGACTTTGCTTAACCATTTATTTATTTATTTATTTATTAATCAGATTTCTATACCGCTCCCTCTCCCAAAAAGGGACTCGGGGCGGTGTACAGCCTACTAAAAAACACACAGAATAAATACAATTTAAAACTAAATTAAATATGCAAATCCGGCTGAATCCCATCAAAATTACAAATACAGACATTTAAAATCCGGGATTAATTAAAAAATTAAAAATTTTAAAAATTTAACAATTAAAACCCAAATTAAATTTAAAACCCATAGACCATTTACTGGGCCAGGCCGGCCTGCTTGAAAAATAAGGTCTTAACTGCACGCCGGAAGGTCAGGATGTCCATCATGGCCCGTAACTCCGGGGGGAGATCATTCCACAGGGAGGGGGCTCCCACAGAGAAAGCCCGCACCCTTGGGGCCGCCAGCCGACAACGATCAGGCGGCGGCACCCCAAGGAGGGCAACCCTGTGAGAGCGTACTGGGTGGCGGGAGGTTGTTGATGGCAGCAGGCGGTCCCGTAAGTACCCGGGTCCCGAGCCATGGAGCACTTTAAATACAGTCAGTACCACCTTGAATCGAATCCGGAAGGCCACAGGAAGCCAGTGCAGCCTGCGGAGAAGCGGTGTTACGTGGGAGTCCCGAGGGGCACCCACGATCACCCGCGCGGCTGCATTCTGAACCAGCTGCAGCCTCCGGAGACTCTTCAAGGGGAGCCCCATGTAGAGAGCATTGCAATAGTCCAAGCGGGAGATGACGAGGGCGGAAGTGACTGTGCGAAGTACAGTACTGGAAGTAAAACCTACATTTTACTATGCAGTGTAGCTGTCTGCTGTGTGTGTGTTATTCAACATTACTCTCAGTACATCTCTCTGTGTGCACTCATTCTCCTAACGGGGAATTACCTCAACACTGGTCTTTCAAACCTGACAGCTTTAAGATTTGTGGACTTCAACTCCCAGAATTCCTGAGCTAACATGACTGGAGGAGGAATTCTGGGACTTGAATCGATAAGCCTTAAACTTGTCAAGTTTGAAGTCCCCTGTCTTAGAATAGCAATCGATCAGAATAGAGCCGGAAGGGACCTTGGAGGTCTTCTAGTCCAGCCCCCTGCTCAAGCAGGAGAACCTATATCATTTCAGACAAATAGCTGTCCCGTCTCTTCTTGAAAGCCTCCAGTCATGGAGCACCCACAACTTCTGGTGGCAAGCTGTTCCACTGGTTAATTGTTCTCATTGACTGGAAATTTCTCCTTCATTCTAGGCTGGTTCTCCTTTTGAGTAGTTTCCATCCATTGATTCTTGCCCTGCCTTCTAGTCCTTTGAAAAATGATCCCCTTTTCTTTGTGGCAGCCCCTCAAAATACTGGAATACTGCTATGTCACCCCCAATTCTTCTTTTCTCTAGACTAGCCATACTTAAATCCTGCAACTGTTCTTCATAGGTTTTTGTCTCCAGGCCTTTAATCATCTTAGTTGTTCTTCTTTCCACTTTTCCAAAGTCTCAACATCTTCTTTGTAATGAATAGAATAGAATAGAAACTGGAAGGGACCTTGGAGGTCTTCTAGTCCATCCCCCCACTCAAGCAGGAGTCCCTATAGTACCATTTCAGACAGTGACTGTCCAGTCTCTTCTTAAAGATCTTGTGATAGAGCACTCACAACAACAACTATTAAGTGTTGTACTCTATGATTCTTGACTAATGTATCTTTTCTTTTATGTACACTGAGAGCATTTACACCAAGACAAATTCCTTGTGTGTCCAATTACACCTGGCCAAAAAAAAATCCTATTCTGTTCCTATTCTATTCTATTCTATGCTGTTCTGTTCTTTTCTATTCTGTGCTGTGCTCTGCTGTGCTGCTCTATTCTACTCTACTCTAATTCTAATTTTAGGTGACTTTGGGCCAATTACCATGAAACAGTGAATTAGAATCCTACCTTAGACAGGATAGCCAGCTGGGTGACTTTGGAACAATCACCAGGAGACAGTGAGTTCTAGTCCCACCTTTAACAGAAAAGCTGATTGGATGGTTTGGGGCCAATCACCAGTGAGTTCTAGTCCTACATTAGCCATGAAGCTAGTTGGGTGACTTTAGTCTCTCTCTCTCTCTCTCTCTCTCTCTCTCTCGATAGGTAGATGATAGAGATAGATGATAAATAGGTAGAGATGATAGATACAGAGATACATATAGATGATAGAGATAGATGATAGAGATAGATAGATAGATAGGTAGATATAAATGATAGAAAGCTAAAGATGATATAGAGATATAGATGATAGAGATAGACAGAAATAGAGATAGGTAAATGATAAAGATAGATGATAGCTAGAGATGATATAGAGATATAGATGATAGATAGATAGATAGATAGATAGAAAGAAAGAGAAAGAAAGAAAGAAAGAAAGAAAGAAAGAAAGAAAGAAAGAAAGAAAGAAAGAAAGAAAGAAAGAAAGAAAGAAAGAAAGAAAGAAAGAAAGAAAGAAAGATCAGGGTATTCAGCAGTTCTGACCAGTTCTGGCCCAGCCAACCCTATCTCTGCCTCCCATCGAGTCCCAGCTGATCGGCTGGGTCTCCTTTGGTTCCCCTGCACAGGAGAACGGAGCTGGAAAGCAGGTAAGTGGGGTAGGCAGGGAAAGGGAATCTTGCAGTAACCTTCCCCTGCCATGCCCACCAAGCCACGCCCACCAAGCCACACCCACAGAAAACCACTCTCACCAAGCCACGTCCACAGCTGATCGGCTGGGTCTCCTTTGGTTGCCCTGCACAGGAGAACGGAGCTGGAAAGAAGGTTAGTGGGGTGGGGAGGGAAGGGGGATTTTGCAGTATCCCTCTCCTGCCACATCCACCAAGCCAGGTCCACAGAACCAGTAGTAAAAACAATTGAATCCCACCACTGAAGTGGCCACATTGATTTAGTGAGGGATGGCAGAAGGTGAGGTCACGTGGGGTCTGCCAGCACCCGCCCTCCTCTTTTTAGCTCACTTTACATACGTGTTTGGTGACTTCTGTATTGTCTGGGTCAATTGGCTTACATATTAATACTTTCCAGCTTCTAATTTCTCCCTCTGTTATCCAATCATTTGTAAAACAAATCCCATGCTCGAATATACTCTGAATCTTCTTTTTCTTTTATCTTTAATGTCGATCTGTCCATTTCTGCACAATCTAATAAATTATTTAATGACATCCTCTTCTGAAGGTGTTTCGGCTTTTTTCCAGTACTATGCAAATACAATTCTAGCTGCTGTCCAAACATGTAATTATTAAATATATATTCCCCATGTCGTACTTTTCTGGCACTGCGCCTAAGAGAAATATTTCTGGCTTATAGTCTATGTGCTGCTTTAACATTTTTTTCTAACCATGTATTGTATTTTTGTCCAATATTTCTTTGCCAGCATCCCTTTTACAAACCCCCAATTCCCGCTCCAAAGTGTGAACTATTTGTCTTCTGACCTAGGTTTCCCCAACAGCACAAAGCTGATGCCTCGTCCTGATAAACCCCTTTTATTTAATTTACAATGAATTTCCTCTCCAGCAAAGTTCTGGCCAACAATCTTTCAAGATAGTTCCCAATTACAGACCTTTATCAGGCTTGGAGAACTGCCAGGCCGATATCTTTCAGATGCCGCAATACTTGGGAAGAATGCCAGAAGGAATTAATTGCCTCCTGCAAAGCCCCACTCCGCCCCACTCCCCTTTTGCTCCTCTTTTATTCTCTAGGGGAGGGGCCATTCACCGTCCACCCCTCTAGGGGAGGGGCCATTCAACATCCATAATGACTTTGCTCCCAAGTTGGCCCTTGTTCCTCAGCTGTTCCCTTCTTCTGGAAGCTCTGTGCATGTGCACATTGGGAACAGGCTCCAGCTATTCTTCTTCCCCACTGACATCTGACTCAAAAAGGCAGCTGATAACTGTGGGACGGCCCTGGCCCCATCTCTGCCTCCAAAGCAGAGCCCTCGTCAAGAGCTTTCCCCAGACTCCAAGACTGGCCCATGTTCCTTCTCAACCTTCACACTGTCCCAGTCTATCACCAGCTCTGCTGGCTGCTGGCAGGCCACAACAATTTGAGAATATTTAAATTTAAAGGGTTGGTGGGATAATGAAGTAGTGTGGGACAAAGGAATAAGATTCTTTCTATTTTTTGCCCTCTGGGTGGAGATGACACTGCTCACCTGAGGCTTTGAAGTGGGCAGGTGGGCTGAAGCAGCCATTCACACAAATAGGAGACCCCAGAATCCTCCAAGGGGTTTTCACCCAAGTCCAGACTGGTCAGCCTTGTGTTGGCCATTGCGATGGGTGTCAAGTCTTCGCATGCAGTAGGAGAGAGGCCACAGCGGTTCAGCCTATGGAAATTGGGAGACACACAAAGACAAATATGGAGGAAATTGGTAGGTACAAATACAGCCTACAGGTAGAACAAGTGTCAGGATTCCAGCGATCGCCCTAATTAAATCATAAGCCTCGAGCCAAGCTTCAAAAAACTTCAAAAGATTTATTAGCAGTGACGTGCCGCCATGACCTGTATGAAGCTGACTCTGGGACACGTAGTGTACAATCACCTTTGACCCTGTCTTCCCCCACCCCCCTGGGTGTGTCATAATTCAGCTTCTTCAATGAAACACATTCATGGGCTGGGTGTCATCAATCATTCTCCAATAAAGGATTTTCGCAGGCAGAATACCCGGCTGCCTAAGTTAAACCTTTGCGAGACAAGCTTAGAATGTGCGTCTGATTTTATTTGCCATATGCTCCTTTAGGTTTCTCCCCCCTCTTTCTCATGCCAACTTGGAAACAGGTGTAGGGATGTTTTACAAGCTGACAACAAGAAGTAACGGATGGACACTAAACAAGGAAAGAACCAAGAGGAATTTTCTGACAGTGAGAACAATTAATCGGTTGAACTGTTTGCCATCAGAAGTTGTGGGTGCTCCAACACTGGAAGTTTTGAAGAAGAGATGGAAGAACCATTTGTCTGAAATGGTAGAGGATCTCCTGCTTGAGCAGGGGGTTGGACTAGAACAATGGTCGCCAACCAGTGGGCCAGGGATCACTGGTGGTCCGTGAGAAAATTTTGGTGGTCCTCAGAGAAATGTCACCCCAAAGCAAACAATCCAGGCTGTGTGGGAACACAAGGCTGATCCGCCCACATGGCGCGCAGGAACACAAAAGCTTGCGTCGCTTGCATTGCGAACAACACAAGATAGTGAGGGGACGGGGAAAGGGCGGAGGGGGGGAACTTGGCCCACTTGCCCCACATGCCTGGTCTGGCCACTGTGCTGCTTCTTTCCACTTCTTTCTTCTGCTTTTGGATGCACGCAAGTAAAGCAGCAAAAGTCTTACTTTCTCTCCCCCAAACTCAGCCAGAAATGAGTCTTTGGGACCCTGCAAGGCTTCCTGTTCCAAGAGGAGTTTGGGGCAGAGAAAGACTTCTGCTGCTTCTGCTGCTTTCCTTGCATGAAACCAAAAATATCTCCCTCTCTCTCTCTCTCCCCGAGAACGGAGCTGGAGATGGTATCCTGTGATCCCAAATAAAGAATGATCAATCGGTACGAAAACGGGGTGGGGGATTTTCCTTCAGACTTTTGGGGGGAATTTCCCAGGGTCTTTACTCCACGGGATTTTAAAGTATGAGTTTGGGGGTCCCTGAGGTCCAAAAGGTTGATGATCCCTGGACTAAAAGACATTCAAGGTCCTTTCCAACTCTGTTATTCCCTCATTTTCCAGACTCTGACCATCACCCACCAGGTCAATGTTTTTCAACCTTGTCCACTTGAAAATGGGTGGGTTTCAAGTCCCATGGTTGTTAAGTCAATCTGGCTTCTCCATCGACTTTGCCTCTCAGAAGGTCGAAAAAGGGAATAGTGACACCCCGGAACACTGCAACGGTCATAAATATGAGACAGTGGCACAAGCACCTGAAGTTTTATCATGTGACGCCAGGGATGCTGCTATGGTCATAAGTGTAAAAAATGGTCCTAAGTCACTTTTTTCAGTGCCGTTGTAACTTCCAAGGGTCACTAAATTAACTGTGGTAATGTGATGACCCAAAGGGGCGTGGCACAAAGGCAACACAGTTAAATAAGCAAGAAGAATCCCTTTAACATCTCCAACTTCGCCCTCAATGTCCAGGTTACCTCTGGCTGGAGAAAAAAACTCTCCCAAGAACAGTCTTTAAGTGGAGGAAATTCAGTCTGAAAACAAAGTACATACAAGCTGTAAATAAAAATCTACACAAACAACGCTGCAGCAATTAACTGGACAGGGCAGGAGAAGGAATTGCAGACTTGAAAACACACACAGTTGGGAAGACGCCAGGAATCCAGATAAGCCTTGACAAGCAAAGATAATTCACAATTTGCTTCCAATAACTTGCTCTGCGTAGCTTTCCTTTTTAAACACTGTTTTCCCAGCTGCAGCTAATGAAGGGAATCAGGGCCCTTTCCTCCCCAATAAGCCACGCAACCCACTTTGCTCCTTTCTCCATTCCTTCCTGCATGCCCTAGGATGAAGAGGGGTTGGGCATGGGTCTTCCTCTGAACTCCCTCTCCCTTGCTCTACCTCTTCCCTCATCTGTCCAGTTGGACTTTCCCAGTTTTCTCCAAGGTCAATGGAGCCACATTCCCACTCTCTGACAGCTGCTTTTGCTCCCCCTCGGAATCAGATTCCAACAGGGGCATGACAGGTAAGTCAGGGACTACCTGTATTGATTGAGATCCAGGACAATCAAATAATATGCGTTTTGAATCCATCTCCAACTCCACTATCCTTTGGGCTTCTTTCTACTTACTGGATCTCTGAAGATTTCAGGAATCCTGGCAAAAGTTATTGGAATCTTTGAGGTCCAAACTCACAGCCAGAGAGCCGCACTGAATTCAAAGCTTCAGCAGCTGACAGGCAAAAAAATAAAACGTCGAAATCCAGCTTGGTCAAAAGTTGTGTTCTGAGATCCAAATCGGGGACATTCAAAGATGTGGTTGGCTTGTCCCGAATTATGAAAGAAGCGGTGGAAATATTCCTTCCTGTGAACAGGGTCAAAACCCAACACATCTATCAAGAATGGTGATCTCAGACACTTCAACAGTGGGCTCACCCCCATAGGCCTTGTGGAGACCAGGAGATGACACTTGGGGAAGATTTTTTTTTTGAGCAAACCCATCAACAGGTTGACCACCTGTTGCTTTCGATGGGGATCCTTGTCCAGCGTATCAGTTGGGACATCACAGAGTTTCCAGTCCTCAAAACCATCAACGATGAGGAGGAGGCATTCTTGGTTGGCCAAAACATCCTTCAGGGAAACCATTCCTGGAGGATAACTGTTGAGAATCCTCTCCGTTGCGCTCATAAGTGGGGTAAAACTCACTTAACAATAATGTCAATTACTGTTTCAGACACTTGGCAACTGGTTCACATTTAATAAAATGGGGCAATTCACCTTTTGCAACCTTCTGACAAGCCAAGTCAATGGGGGAACCCTAGCTTAACAATGGGAGATTCACTAAACAACCGTGGCAAGAAAGGTCATAAAGTGGGGGAAAACTAACTTAACAGCCTAGTTTCCAAAGAAACCCCCAACCCAGAAAGTCCAGTTGCCTCTTGGAGGAAAAAAAGCCCTTTTGGGATTTAGCAAAAGAAACTTTGGGCTCATTTGTGGTCATAAGCTGAGGAATATTTATATTAGTGAATTATGCTTGTGAAATAATATTAATTGGTTACCTTTTGTGCATGTTATTCGGATTGCAGTGGAACAATTCACCAAAATTACTACAGTGAAGTAATATTACTTTGACTGCCACTCTGTGCATATTATCTGGATCGCAATGAATCAATTCACCCACATTAGCAAATTGTTGCGGTGAAAATAACTCACAAATTATTTATCCCATGATTGTCATGAAATATTGGAGATGTTTTGGTTGGTTTGAATTATATCCCCAATTTTTGCACCGAATGGTCTTCATTGGGGAGTCATTTTTGGGGAGGGATTTCTCTCAGGACAGCCAGGCCCACCTCGCAGGGTTATTGTTGTGGGAAAATAGGATTAGGCCAATTTTCTACCTCGACTTATCGCAAATATATAAAATAGAGGATAAAATTTTTTATAAAGGGCGACATAAAAATTAATAAGTGAAAAAAAAAGCATCTCAGGGCCACACGCCGAGCCTCGGATTTCCCTCAGAACCGCTGAGGGATCCACATGGGCTGGGTCAGAAATATGTGAACGCAACACCGGACACACTTTGCCCCATCATCGGTCACCCTAGGCCTCGGACACCCGCTCCCATTATCCCCAGCTTGCATCTTCCCCCACTCACCGATGGCCACACAGGCCAATGCGCGGCCACCAAAATGGCGCCCTCCAGGTTTCCTCAGCACGAAAGAAGGTCCCAGCAAATGACGTAACGCAGAGAGTGGGAAAGATGCGCGTCTGCGCAGAGAGGGAGCACTGACCTTTTCTTCCTATTGGCCCAGATCTGCTGTGGGTGGGATTCGCTCTCCAGGAACCGGTTCCATCACCTGGCTTTGGAAGCCTGGCTTATAAAAAAAGACTAAGCAAGGTTTAGTTCTTCCTTAACCGAGAAACGTGGTTTAACATGGCTCAATTTTTCCCCAGGGTCCAGCCGGGTTTCAGCCTTTTGTTTGGGGATTGCTTATCACACAGTGATCGCTTTCATCAATATTTTTATTTTTTTGCAGCCTAAAGGCTGTTGCAATTGTACTTTCTGTAAATATATATATTGCAATGTAAACATATATATTGCAATGTCCTATCTGTCAATGAATACTTCAGCTTCAACCATAACACTACAAGAGCAAACAATAGATACAAATTCAAGTTTAATCGCACCAAACTTGATTGCAGGAAATACGACTTCAGCCACAGAGTGGTCAATGTCTGGAATACTCTACCTGACTCTGTGGTTTCTTCTCCAAACCCCAAAAACTTTAAATTTAGACTGTCTACTATTGACCTCACCCCTTTCCTAAGAGGTCTGTAGGGGGCGTGCATAAGCGCACCAACATGCCTACAGTCCCTGTCCTATTACTTCTTTTTATTTTTCTTATATGTATCCATTTCATGTACTCATAACTATGTCTATACTTATACCTGTAATCTTATAATCGCTTGACAAAATCAATCCATCAATAAACAAACAAACATGAAAGGATGCAGCTCTCTTGCAATGTGGAATGATGGGAAAAGCCTTTGTTTTTCCAGAATGTCTGCAAACTGCAAAAAATATAGATGTTTCTATTCATGGAAGGACTCAGAAAGTAAATCAATAGGATCTAGAACGTTGGGACTTTTAAAAAAATATTGTTTTTTTTAATTTAACAGATAAAAGATAATCAGACTTGGAAGGGTCCTTGGAGGTCATCTAGTCCAACCCCCCTCCACCCAAGCAGGAGACCGTACACCATTTCTGACAGAGGGCAGTCCAGTCTCTTCTTGAAAGTCTCCAGGGATGAAGCTCCCACAACTTCCAAAGGAACTTCTGTTCCATCAGTTGATTGTTCTCCCTGTCAGAAAGTTTCTCCTTATTTCCAGTTTATCAGAAAATAAAATACAAAATTTTCTATTCCCTATTCTATTCTATTCTACGTTCCTTTCCATATTCCATTCCATTCCCTTCTAACAGAGGCATAGAATCAAGATCACGTGAAGTATTAGTACTGCTTTATAAAGCCTTAGTAAGGCCACACCTGGAATGCTGCATCCATTTTTAATCACCACATTACAAAAAAGATGTTGAGACTTTGTAAAAAGGGCAAAGAAGAGCAACTAGGATGATTCAAGGCCTGGAGACAAAAACTTACGAAGGATCGGTTGCAGGAATTGGGTTTGGATGAGTCTAAAGAAAAGAAGAATTAAGGGTGACATGATGGCAGTATTCCAGTATTACAGGGGGTCAACCCAGAATTAGAATTAGAGTAGAGTAGGATAGAATAGAATAGAGCAGCACAGCACAGAATTGAATAGGAACAGAATAGGATTCTTTTTTGGCCAGGTGTAATTGGACGCAGAAGGAATTTGTCTTGGTGCAAAATGTTCTCAGGGTACATAAAAGATACATTAGTCAAGAATCACTTAATAATAGTTGTGGGTGCTCCATCATGAGGTCTTTAAGAAGAGACTGGACAGTCACTTGTCTGAAATGGTACTATAGGGACTAATGCTTGAGCAGGGGGATGGATTAGAAGACCTCCAAGGTCCAGCTTCTATTCCATTCCATTCTATTTTATTCTATTCATTACAAAAAGATGTTGAGACTTTGGAAAAAGTGGAAAGAAGAGCAACTAAGATGATTACAGGGCTGGAAACGAAAACCTATGCAGGATTTGAATATGGCCAGTCTAGAGAAAAGAACAACTCAGCGTGACATCATAGCAGTATTCCAGTATTTGAGGGGCTGCCACAAAGAAAAGGGGATCATTTTCCAAAGGACTAGAAGGCGGGGCAAGAATCAATGCATGGAAACTACTCAAGGGGAGAACCAGCCTAGAATGAAGGAGAAATTTCCAGTCAATGAGAACAATTAACCAGTAGAACAGCTTGCCACCAGAAGTTGTGGGTGCTCCATGACTGGAGGCTTTCAAGAAGAGACCGGACAGCTATTTGTCTGAAATGATATAGGTTCTCCTGCTTGAGCAGGGTACTGGACTAGAAGACCTCCAAGGTCCCTTCCGGCTCTATTCTGATCGATTGCTATTCTAAGACAGGGGACTTCAAACTTGACAAGTTTAAGGCTTGTGGATTCAAGTCCCAGAATTCCTCCTCCAGTCATGTTAGCTCAGGAATTCTGGGAGTTGGAAGTCCACAAGTCTTAAAGCTGTCAAGTTTGAAAGACCATTGTGATAGATGATGGATGGATGGATAGATGGGGAGACGATAGACAGATAGATGATAAACCAGAGGTCTTCAAACTTGACAGCTTTAAGTTACGGACTTCAACTGCCAGAATTCTTCCTCCAGTCATGTTAACTCAAGAATTCTGGGAGTTGAAGTCCACAAGTCTTAAACTTGCCAAGTTTGAAGACCCTTGTTCTAAGATGATAAACTCGAGGTGATAAACCTATAGACGTGTGCATGGAGCATCATGAATTCCAGCCAGTGTGGGATGTGATGTTCTAAGTGCAAATCATAGAAAAAACTGTCAATTTCCAGGAAGAGGATGGACTTTTGTGAGATGGGATTGGCATAGTGCTGTGTGGAGACCTTTATGATGCGCTCAGAATACATCATATTAAGGCCCTGTTCATATTTGAAACCAGCCCAGGACTTGAGTTATTTGGGTTTTCTCCCAATATGGAGCTGGATGTGCCATGTCTTGGCTTTTTGGCTCTCCAGAGATTTATTTTATTTCTCGGCAATAATTTCCCCTTGATCTTCGTCTTCTTTATTATATGGAAGATCCTGAAAACGTTCACAGTGTTGCAGGTGGTTTTTGAGTGGCTCCGGAGCAGCTTGAGATGCCTCTTAGATCCCTGCAAATGGTTCTCCAAGACGGAATCGGTAAGTTTTTTGGGACACCTGTCTTGTAGGGAAGAGGTCATAAGGAATGACAGTCCAGTCTCTTCTTGAAAGTCTCCAGGGATGAAGTTCCCACAACTTCCAAAGGCAACTTCTTTTCCCCTGGTGAACTGTTCTCACTGTCAGGAAATTTCTCCTTATTTCCAGGTTGAATCTCCCCTTGTTCACTTTCCATCCATTGTTCCTTGTCTGGCCTTCGGGTGTCTTGGAAAATAGCTTGACCCCCTCCTCCTCTCTCAGTAGCCCCTCAAATATTGGAAGGCTGCTCTCCTGTCTCCCCTGGTCATTCTCTTCCCTAGACCAGCCTTGCAACTGTTCTTTACGTCTAATATAAGAAATGTTGGACTCATTTGTGAGTGTAAATTGTGGACTACCTGTACTTGACATATGTGCCTGGCAGGAAGATCTTAGAAAACAATTGGGAAATTTGAAGGCCAAATTGTCCATCAGTGGCATCGATGGCCATAGGCATTTAATTAAATCAATCAATGTTGGATAGATAAATGGATTGTAAATAAATAGAGATAAGCACGAGATAAATTAATGATTTATATCCACACAAATTCTATATATTTGTAAATAGTGCACAAAATATTAGTATAAGATGAATGTCACAAACTGTTGATGTTCTAAGATTTTTGTTTTGTTATTTGTCTTTTTAAAATTATAAATGATTAAATAAAGTTTATTTAGTTAACTCAATCAAAATAAAAGATACTGTTGATATAACACCATCTGATCAAATCAAGCCTAAATAGCTGGACTGTATTTCTGTAGGGCAGAGAACACGGCCTTTGGTGTGTGGCTGTTTTGGGGACGAATCGAAGAGCTTCAAACCACCACTACCTCTTGGACAAAATATACTTCTTTTTATTTTTTGTCTCTTTGCAGGTCCAGCAGAAAAGTGAGACCAGCCTGCAGGAAACGAAAACCGTCGAAAGAGGTTTAAATTCTTTCCAAGCATTTTCCAAATTTCCAACTAATTTGTTTCCTTTCTTTCTTTCTCTTTTTCTTTCTTTTCTTTACGACATATGTGTCTATTTATATCTATCCATCCATCTTTGTCCATCTTTAATCTATATATCTATCCATCCATCATCTCTATCCATCCCTATCATCTATCTATCTATCTATCTATCTATCTATCTATCTATCTATCTATCTATCTACAATCTATCAGTCTGTCTGTCTGTCTATCATTTACCTATCTATCCTCTCATATCTATCTCTCATCTCTACCAATATCTATCCATTCATCCATCCACCCACCCCCCACCCACCCATCCCATCTTTCTGTCCATCTTTTATCTATATATCTATCTATCCATCATCTTTATCCATCCCTATCATCTATCTATCCATCCACCAATCCATCCAACTGTCCACCTTTTATCCATCCATCCATCTTTTTCCTATATATCTATCCATCCATCATTTCTATCCATCCCTATCTATCTATCTGTCTGTCTGTCTGTCTGTCTGTCTATCATCTCTCTGTCTCTCTGCCTCTCTCTGCCTGCCCCTCCACGCTCTTGATTTTCTCGGCAAGATTTTTCCAGAAGTGGTTTAATATTACCTGCTTTTGAGGGCTGAGAGAAAAATGGCTGGCCCAAAGCTATCTGGCTGGCTTTGTACCCAAGGCGGCATTAGAATGCAGGGTCCCTGTTTTTTTGCCTGGTGCCTTCATCATGGCACCAAACTGGCTCTCAAAAAATGTGGACCATTTCACAAATTTGCATGTCATCCTTGCTGTCCTTGGATTTCTTAACGGGCATAAAATATCCATCTCTAAAACTTTCGGGCCACTGCTGGAGGCTGTTTCCTGTAGCAGGAAGACTGAGGTTGCTTTCTGCCTTTAAAAACATGTTTTCTCCATTCCTCCTTTTGGGGAAATATAACATTCTGCCTCTTTTAATATTCCTCCAAATATTTCATTCTTGGAGGGGGAGAGGCTTCCACTACTTTGCACAACAGCTCAACATTTCCTGACCGTGTAAATGATTACTGTTAGTCCTTGACTTGCAACAGTTCACTTAGTGACCATTGAAAGTTACAATGGCACTGAAAAAAATGACTTAGGACAGTTTTTCAGACTTTCGACCATCACAGCACCTCCATGTCACGTGATCAAAATTCAGGGTCTTGGCCACTGACTTGTATTTATGACAATTCATGTCATCCTCTTTTGCAAACTTCTGACAACAGAAGTCAGAGGGGAAGCCAGATTCACTTAACGACCGTGTGACTAACTGAACAACTGCAGGGATTCACTTAACAACCATGGGAAGAAAGGTCATAAAATGGGGCAAAACTCACTTAACAAATGTCTCACTTAGCAACAGAAATGTTGGGCTCCATTGTGGACATAGATTGAGGACTACATGTAATCCATGGAAGGATTTGCCACTCTCAGAGTCACGGGTGCTCCATCGCCGGAGGTTTTCAAAGAGAAGATTGGACCACGAGCAAGGGGTTGGACTAGATGACCTCCAAGGTGTCCCATCCAGCTGTAGGATTTTATGATTCAGCTGAAACAGTCAGCTGCCCTCTTAGAGAAATAGCTTGCAAGCAGCCCTCTTCAACCGAGGATTCAACCGAATAACAGAGTCAGAGGGGACCTTGGAGGTCTTCTAGTCCAACCCCTGCACAAGCAGGAGACACTACACCATTTGAGACAAGTGGATGTCCAGTCTCTTCTTAAAAGCCTCCAGTGATGGAGCACCCACAACTTCTGGTGGAGAGTCGTTACACTGGTTCATTGTTCTGTCAGGAAATTTCTCCTTAGCTCTTAGGTTGCGTTGATGTAGCACCACCTGGGCCCCTTAGTTATTTCACCTTTCAATGGCATGGGCAAAAGAAGTCCTTCCAAGAGATCCAATGGTGGAATGATTCTCCTCCTCCTCCTCTGCAGGGACCGCAGGAGATGCTGCCCGTCGGACGCCCTACCATCGTCTTCGTCAACTGCTCTGCGAAGACCTGGACTGCCAGGTGTGTAGGAGGGTAGCGCAGGATGCCTGGCACCTGATCTATTGGCAGCGTACAGACAGAGGCTGCTCCGCCAAGCACAGAGTCCTGCTTTCTCCCTCGCCCTGCCAGGAAACCAAAGTCTCCACCGTCACCTCCACCGTTGAGGAAGAACAGGAGTCCTGCATCTGGACCTCCAGTGTGACCTCAGCCTGCACGGGATCCGTCAGCTTTGGCCCAGAGGGCACGGCATCCACCGATACAAGCCAGCATGTGGCGAGTGTCCCTGTGGGGCCGAAGGCCTCGAAACCTGCTATCTCCAAGGACCGAAAGACGCGGGAAAGTTTTTTCGAGGAGCTGGATGCTTATGTGGAGGACGTCTCCAGCTGGTCATCCAGCACTTACGAGACCTCATCCATCAGTACCTGGACGGACTCTTCCAGCCACTCCACCATCACCTTCAGCATGTTGAAGAGCCACCGGTCCTGTAAACACCACAAAAGTGTCCTGGGCTTTCTTCCCAAGGACACCCGCATTCTCCTGGAGTTCCACCTCCAGAGGATGAAGCTCCAGCAAAGATGGGGCTTGTCCAGAAGTGTCCTGGAAACCTACCGACGGCTGTTTCCAAAACTTCCTTGCAAGGAGAAGAGAGTGGCAGTGAATCCCTTTTCTCAGAAGCCCAGACTGGGGATAAGACCACCGCCAGGACGTCTGACGCAGGAAGAAGAGAAGGCTAGAAAAATTCAGGGCCTTCAATTATGTCCAGCTCAGCCACTCCTCATGTTGAAAACGAAGGTCTTGAAGAAACTGCAGGTACATCTGACCAAGAAACATTTGGAGGTGTCCCTGCAAAGCTTTCCTGCTGTCCCTCAAATCTCTTGGGGATCTTCTCGTTGGTCTCAAGAGAGACCACTCCCCAAACTCATACTTCCGGGTCTGACAACCCCGCAAACCCGTATCCCCTGTTCCTCCTGTGGCTTGGCAGCCACGGGTCGGATCGAATCGGCGTTGCAACAGGGCCGCTTGGCCTCCCTCTGGGGGCTTGGCCTCAAGTACGTGGAAGCAGTTACTGAGATGGCCACCATCGTCCAGCAGGATGCTGAGAGGCCGCATCCACCTGACGGGACCAAGGAACTTGACTTTCGATCTGCGGAAGGGAAGACCCCATTCTTGCAGCTGTCGGCCAGGGAGGTCTTGGAGATGCATGTTAGGAAGAAAAGGATACAGCACCAGTGGGATCTTCCTTCTCTGGTCCAGAGATCCTTGCAAAGCTTCAGTGGCTGCTTGTCCCCATTGCGTTCTTCAAAGGCTGTCACTCAAGCCTACGTCCTCCCTCGAGAGCTACTTTTCCTTCCTCGGAAGGTCACCAACTTCCTAGAATTCCACCTTCAGAAGATGAAGCTCCAGCAGAGGTGGGGCTTGCCCACAAGAGTCCTTGAATCGTGCAGATGCCTGTTCCCAGGGATTTTCTACAAGGAGAAGGCCACACTGTTGGTGAAACAGTATTCTTGGAAGCCCATTCTGAGGATAAAAACACGAGCAGGGGGTCTTGTAAAACCTCGACCGGACATTTGGAAGACCCAAGGAGTTGGATTACATCCAGTTCAATCACTTCGCAGGTTGAGCCTTCCGGCCTTGAAGAAGCTGGAAGTCCACCTGACTAAGAAACATTTGGAGGTGTGCTTGGAGACCTTTCCTGCTGTCCCCCGTTTCTCTTGGCGATCTGTGTGGTTGTCTACAAGCAGGTACCTTCCCAAACTGATCCTTCCTGGTCTCAAGACCCCCCAGACTCGTAGGTCCTGCCTCTCCTTGGACCTGGCAGCCATGGGACGGATCGAAGTAGCCTTGCAAAGAGGTCACTTGGTGTCCCTCTGGGGCCTGGGGCTGAAATACGTGGAGACCTTGGCAGCTCTGTCTCCTGAAGGACCTTCAGCCAAGTTCAAAGAGATGCCCTTTGAGTTCTCAGAAGTAAAGTTCCCATTTTTCAAAAACGCGGTCAAGGAAAACCTAGAAATGCACATTAGGAAGAAGAAACTACAGCACGAGTGGGGCTCTTCCACCCTGGCCCAGAGATCCCTTAGAAGCTTAATTGGAGAAGCACCCCAATGGCCCCATGGTCTTCTGAATGCGGTGACTCAGACTTCCTTGCTACGTCTAGAGTTGCGTTTCCTTTCTGAGCCAGTCAAACAAAACCTAGAGCTCCACATTCAACGGATGAAGCTGCAGCAAAGGTGGGGCCTCCCTCAGAAAGTCCATCGGTCTGTAAAGCTTTTTCATTCGCCACTTCCGGAGGAGAAACCTCAAGCCAAGTTTGGCCTTGGAGAAACTCAGACGGACAGTGCGAGGTGGGAAGAAACCAACGTTCTCTTCCCAAAGAACAAGGGATGTCTGGAAGATCTCCTTACATATACTCTGGAGACCCATCTCAAGAAAAAATCCCTGGAGATTAAATTCCAATTAATAGGATATCAGATGTTTTCTGGATCCATTAAATGTGTTCTTCTTCCTAAATGTTCCTCCGTGTCCTCGGAAATCAAACCCAGAACATCTTGCTTGTACTTTATGGAACAGGACATTGTGGGAAAGATTAACTTGAACATTAAATGCAAGCACTTAACACAACTTTGGGGCCTTCCCAGTATCTACACTACATCCTTGAGCAAGATGTTAGGCAATGTTATCACAGGAAGCCGGTCACTAGAGATGTCCAAGCTCAGGAGGTGGACTCTGGAGAAGAACATTGGCCGGGAGAGCCAAACAGCCGATGCAATGGGTTCCAGAATAAAAGATTTGAGATGGTCCAAGAAAGGACCGTGTTTTGTCCAAAGAGAGATTCTGGACCTTCTGGAAATGCAAGTCCGGCGCAAGAAGCTACAGCATGAATGGGGCTTACCATCCATGGTTCAAAAATCTCTTTGGGGCTTTGCTGCACTCTCTTTAGAACCAGAACGGCTCTTGGAGGGACTTGGCATTGCCCCCACTGGCTCGTGGGGTGCATTAAAAGTGACAATTAAAATAGCCCAGAGCTATTTCTACTTGGATCTGGCGACGCAGAAGGTCCTGGAGGCTCATATGAAGACCCGAATCGCAACCCATCAATGGGGTCTTCCCAAGCGTGTCCAGGAATCATTGAAAATGTTTCTGCCCCCTGCTTCCCCGTCCCAAGTTGAGGGCCAAAAGGGTCGAGCCAAAATCCCACGGCACGCCTACAACCAACTCTTCCAGACTGCCGCAAAGCAACGCCACAAAGCAGAAAGCGTACACCGTGTCATCACGGTCAAGAAGTCTCTCCTCAAAGCTGAGTTTCAACAAAAAATCTTGAAGTCTGGAAGAGAGACTCAGAAAATGATACCTGACAAAGAGACCACCACGACGTTACTTAAGTTGGAAGACTTGGAATTTATGGGATTGCACGTACGGCACAAAAGAATCCAGCACGAGTGGGGATTACCAACTCTCGTGCAGAAATCTCTTCAGGCTTTTGCACCAGTCCCACCTGAGCCTCAGAAAAAGTTCTTGACAGGCCTGGCTCGGGAGAGATTTCAATATGGAAGAAAAGTAAGTAGGGTGGTACATGTGCCACGGCCTATGGTTAGAGTGCTGGTCCCTCACCCGTACTTTTTAAGTCAAGATGCAAAGGATCGCCTGGAGTACCATATGAGCTGCCGGACCAGGCAACACAAATGGGGACTTCCTCGAGTGATCCAAGATTCCTTGAGAGCAATGATTCCTCCACCACAAGTCCCTGATGAAAAAACCCACCGTGAACGTCATTTGGGATTCCACCAGCAAGAGGGAGTTCATGCTTCCCGTTCCAGAAAAGAAGGACCACTATGGTGGACCTCATCCTGGAAAAATGCCACCATCAAGCCTATAAAAAATATCCACCAGAGGAAAGCAAATACAAGACTTAGTTCCGGCTTTCCAGCGGCGGCTATCAGATCCCCTGAGGTGAGGCTGCTTTCCTACGTCCGTACGTCCTGGGATCTTCTGGAGTTTCACGTCATCCACAAGAAGATCCAGCACGCATGGGGACTGCCGTCTGCCATGTTGAAATCCCTGGGCATTTTTGCTCCCTTTCCACTTGACCTACAGAAGCACGCTGCAAGGAGAACTCTGAGGAGTCCAGGAGAGAAGACAGATGTGGAAACGAAAGCCCAGAAGCTTTGGTTCCTCAACACACATACACGGCGACATCTGGAGAACAGCGTGAGAACCATGGTCACAAAACATAGGTGGGGGATTCCAAAACGGATTCAACATCCGTTACGCCCATCCCTGCCTCCTCGGTCCTCTTCCCAGGTTCCAGCACAGCCCCTCTGGCCTTGTAGGTATAGACTGCTTCAAGACACATCATCAGCTCCCCAAATTTCAGCACCACTGCAAAAGGCAAAGCACCATTTGGGGGCCACGGAGATACCCCAAAGATCATTAGAGGTTAAGACAGGGGGGACTATTGAAACAATGAGGTTCTTATGTCCCAAAACGATGTTCTCTTTCCTGTCTGTTGAGAAGAGGGACCTTCTGGAATTCCACATCCAACGAAAGAAAATCCAGCATTCGTGGGGCCTACCATCAACGGTGCTTAGATCTCTCCATGTCTTTGCCCCGTATGTTTCTCAATCAGAGTGGACTACTGGGAAGACCACGTCTAGGAAACCCAAAAGGGAGACAATAGACGTGCAAATCCTTATTGAAGACCTTGATTTCCTCAGCTTTGAGGTAAAGGAACGCTTGGAGGCCCAGCTGAGACATCGTACGTCAAAGCACAAATGGGGTCTTCCAGAAAGGGTCTGGCAATCTGTGAGGGCCTTCCTGCCACCCAGATCGCCTTCTCGTCCTAGGATGACTGGATTCCACCATCTTTTGCCTATACCACCCAAATCCTTACAGACAACTGAAGACATCTATGAACTGGTGATGTTTAAGCCCAAACCCAAGCAGAAGACTTTAGAAAAGCGGAATGTGGACAATAAGAGACAGAAAGCAAAAGGCAGGTCTTGGCAAACTAAAGCTAAGGCTTGCTCTAGCACCAAGACGGAACTCTCTTTCCTCCCAGAGGGCAGCCAGAACCTTCTGGAATTCCACATCCTATGGAAGAGGATCCAGCATGCATGGGGTTTGCCGTCAATGGTGCTACAATCATTGCACGCTTTTGCCCCACATCTCTTGAAAGCTGAGAAGTGCACTACGGGGATGGTGACCAAGGCTCCCCCATGTGATGGAGAAGTGCAAATCCTGAGTCAAGACCTTGATTTCCTTAGCGTTGAGGAAAAGGAACTGCTGGAGGCCCATCTGAGACATCTTACATCGGAGCACCGATGGGGACTTCCTGAAAGGGTTCAACGATCTCTGAGGGCGTTCCTGCCCCCCATATCTCCTTCTCGCTCTGAGGTGACGGGATCCCTGCCTCTCTTGCCATATCCACCCACAGCCACCTATGTGCAGCCTTCGTGGACTTCTAAGAGGACAGATGAATCTTCAGATCCTGCCGTGTTCCTCTCCTTCGTACATCAATTACATGTCCAATGTTGATAAACCTGAAAGGAAAGTCAGCTTCCAAAAAGTGAACCTTGGAAGTGGAAGGACCACGCCAAGGGTGAAGAACAAGATGCCTCTTCCAGGCTTTGAGGCAAAGATGGACAGCTGGCAGAAGGAAGACGGTTCTCAGAGGACAACCAAACAGAGAAGCTCTCTAGAAGAGCTGACTCCTCCTCCAAAACCTTCAACTGCTAACAGGAAACTGAAAAAGTCTCCTAAGATACCCATCTGTCTCTCCTACCATTCATCAGCCCTCCAAACTAGCTCCATCTCCTCGTCAAAGTCTGATAGACAACCCAAATGGCCAGAGAAAAAGAAGAAGAAAAAGAAGCAAATCCAATGGGAGACGGGGGAAGCTGTGGTAGATGATTCCTCTCTACTATCAGAAGACAATGAAGCACAGGATTCTCCTTGGTCCTCAGGAGACAACATGGAAGGGTCGGAAGAGTCCTCAGAAGGTGACATGAGCCGTTCTTCTGTCCAAGAGCCAGAAGCTGCCAAGATATATTGCAGGCCTTGGGAAGTTCAACCATATCATGCTCCCATCTCTCAACATGTCTCATATTTTTTCCCACACCATGTTCATGTTGCCAATTTCTCCTATGAGGATGTTGTAGCCAGACATTACAGGCAGGTCAGCAGGGAGCATCATGCAACACAGAGCAGCAGGCTACAATGGAGAGGAAGTAGGTTTACACGGAGAGAGTTCTTTGGCCACTCTCTGGGAGAAGCCACCAGGTGCCAAGCATTTTGTAGAACCCAACTGGTGGAGCAGTGGTCTTTGGAATGCGAGAGATTCCTCTGCTTGCAACATCCTTCATCCTTTAGAGGAAATAGGTCATCCACAGAAGGCCAAGTTGTTCAACCTCCCAAGGGGAGTAGAAAGGGCACCCTTCAAAATCAAGACTTTGTAAGGACAGATGTTGAACTTCAGGTCCATCAGGAGAGTTGTAGCTTGACCCCGAAGACAGATAATAAGGAAGACGGGAGAATTTCCATTGCTAAGGAGCAGAGCCTTTTGTCCCTGGAGACCAGGTCCCAAGGCAGCGTGAGGGTAGATGATTGGGACCAGGGGAGAAAGTTGGAGGTGAAGTGGGAAGATCAGATCAAGGGGACAGAAGAGTCCCTCAGAGAAGAGATGGGCAGCTGGACATGGGCTAATTCCTCAGGAGTGAGACGCCTTCCAAATTTAGCTGAGTTGACTGCCCTTTCCTTGGTGGCTCCCTCAGAAGAATCAAGTGATCAGGTCTACAGCACAGTAGCAGAAGCAGTGGTGGGATCTCCTGAAGATCAAGGTGTCCCAAAGCCAGGTGAGATTTCAGACCGTAAGGATCTAGTCATCTGGCTGGAAAAGCAGACTCCAATAGACCTCAGGCAAGCAGAAGCTATGGGGCATGATAGTGGGGCCCAACGTTCTCACCCTAGAGAGATAAGGTCTATCAGCTGTTCACCTAGAAGGCACCCAGAGGGCATGAAGAAGAAACAGGTGAGTGTAAGTCGGTCTTCCAAGGAAACACACAAAGAACTTCTTGTCGTCAGGAGGCTGGACCCGAAACTCAGCCAGGCTTTGGAGGTTCCTAGACAAGGGGTCCACAAGAGACCCCAGGAACAGAGGTCTCCAGATAGCGAGAAGATAACCATTTTGGGTAACATCCTGGAGAAAAAATTGAACTTGCAAAAGGGGCTGTTCATTTGGAGAGAGAGCCTGAGACAGAAGGAAAAGGAAGGAAGGCGCCAAAAGAGAGACAAAAGGGAAGGAGGAGACGGAGGAAAACAGGGAGGGAGACTACCACAACCATTGTCCTCTTCCGTGGACAAGCAGAGCTCTGCCCTCAGCACCATCCTGTAGGGAAAGCTCCATCTCTGCAGGAACATCCTGAAAGGAAAGCTCTGTTTCTGGAAGAAAAGCCAGGAAAAGGCAGAGGGGGTTTCCAAAATCAGGAGAACTGGGAAATCTGACGTGGTGCCTGCAAAAAAATCGGGAGGAAGCTAAGTAAGAAGACTGCATTCTGCAGTACTTTTTCACCAATAAATGTTCGTTTTTGGCATAGATGGCCTCTTTGTCCCCTCTTTCAAACCATCAGTCCTCTCTGTCCAAAATGTGGACTTTATTGTCTTTAAAAAAGTGACCTGTGTCTTTGAAATGCAGATGGACCGGGGGTGGGATTCTACCAATTCATCCTGGTTCTATAGAACCGGTTGTTATGATTCTGCGCAATTTGGAGAACCGGCAAATCGTGCCCCTGGCTGGCCTTGCCCCCTCTGCATGCCCCTCCCCTTCCCACCCACTCAGTCTTTATTGCGCATGTGCACATGCCTGAGTTTGCTGATTGCGTTCTGCCCTGCCCAGTCACTCATTAAGTTATTTTTTTCCCTGCCCCCAATGATCAGCTGTTCCAATGATCAGCTGTGTTGGGATCCCCCTCGCCATCTCTCTTCTTCACCCAGGAGGTTTCCCTGGGGCCCAGGAGGCAAAAAAGGGCGCTGGGAGGACGGGAGGTGTTGCACCACCCCATGCTCCATTTTTTGCCTTCCTGGACCCCAGGGAAGCCTTCTGGGAACAAAAATGCTCCCCCAGGAGGCTTCCCTGAAGCTCAGGTGGCCCCCCAAAATGGGGGGGTTGCTGAAAAAAAGAATCTATACCCACCCATTCACATGGCCACACCCACCTAACTACGCCCACAGAACCAGTTGTTAAAAAATTTGAATTCCACCCCTGAGGTGGACTCTGAATCTGTTCTCCTGTGTTGTGCCATGCATTTGTAAAGTGGCTGTTTTGTTTCCCCAATGTACAGATCAGCACATGGCTCACTGTATTGTACTGCATAGACCATGTTGCTCAGTTTGTGTCTGGGTGTTTTATCTTTGGGGTAGACAAGCTTCTGTTTTAGTGTATTCTTGGGTTTGAAGGGTGCTTGTATGTTGTGTTGGCTGAAGATCCTCCTGAGCTTTTGCGATAAACCTCCAAGTGTCCTCACTGACTTTCTAAAAAGGAATGCAAATGATCAGCTGTCTGCAGGGAATATAAATCCTTCCATCCTCCACCACCCAGTCCGAGCTGAAGAAGCTTCTCGGATGAGAAGAGTAGAATAGAAGAGAATATTGGAATATAGAATAGGATTCTTTATTGGCCAAGTGTCATTGTACACACAAGGAATTTGTCTTGGTGCACCAGCTGACAATATTCTGAATCTGACTTTACCAGCCCACCTGGGGAATGAACCAATTTTCTACCAAGGGGGTTTGAAAACAATGTCTAATTCAGCCAGCGACCAAGAAGACCTGGGAGCGACTGGAGGACCACACTCCCTTTTGCTAGAGGCAGCAGAAGCTGACTTGTTAGCAGAATTAAGTCTTGACGAAAAAACAGCTGTAATGCCCAAATGGTCCCTGGGAGTCGGCTGGAAGGATCGTGAGGAAAAGTCTCCTCCAGGAGTGACCGCTACCCTTTGGCGTGGAAGAGAAGATCCAGGGGAAAAGAAGGAAAGGAATTTCTTACTAACACAGGCCATGCACCTTATAAATGAAGCTGTTGGAGAAACTCAGACTGATCAAAGGTATGAGGGGGAAGAGGGGGAGGTAGCCCCAGGCAGGAGAACCAGAACAGCCACCCCCATAAATCAACCTGGGCCGGTGCAACAGGCAGCAGCAGCCCAGGGGCCCCTGGCCAGGGGAGTAATTGCCAGAAGGCGTAGAACTCCAAAGGTGCCTCCGCTGGAAGTAAAATATGGAGGAGATCCCAAAGAGTTAGGATTCTTCCTGGCCCAAGTCTGGAGCCATATGGAGGAATACGGGCAAGATTTTTCCTTGGAAGCAGCCAAAGTTAGATGTGTGATCAGGGCTCTGGAGGGAACTGCTGCAAAATGGTGACTTTGCATAATGATAATGCCCCCCAACTGTTGAATTATGACCTGTTCGTGACAGTGCTGCATGTCAGATTTGAAGATCCACTAGCTAAATGCAAGGCTAGAATTAGGATGAAAACCATAAATCGGGTGGAGATCAGTGGACGATTACATCCAGGAATTTAGGAAGTTGGCGTGCCATATTCGTGGCTGGTCCCAGGGAGCCCTGATAGAAGTTTTTAAAGATGGCCTGAATGAAGATGTGTATCAAAGCTGTATTGCCAGAAGACACCCCCGTGAGCTGCAGCTGTGATATATGCTGGCAGCAGAGATGGAAATTTATCTGACTTGAACAGTTATCAGGGGGGCCTTGGTTGGAGCAAGTCCTCCCCCACCAGCCTTTGAGAAGCCTTAAAACCTCAAAAGGGAGGGATGGTGACAAAACCCAAGACCACTGCATGCTTCCAATATGGGAAGGTCACTAGGCTGCAGACTGCCATGCCAAGCTGGAGCCAAAGGGGAGCCAGGAGGAGGAAGAAAACATGAGAAGCCTCCAGCAAAGCCTCGTGAAATGGCGCTTAAAATGGTGGAGGTTGTAGAGATCGCCCCTCTGAAAGGAGAGGAGCTGGGAACTCCAACCTCTTCTAAAGACAGTGAATCTGAATAGGAAGAGGACTCACTGGTGAGTCCAAACAAGGGCCCTATGACCATTCCAGTGAGATTAAGGGTACTCAGGTCGGGATCCACAGGGGAAATGTAGGCCTTGTTAGACTCTGGATGCACAAGGTGCGTAATCAGCTCGGAAGTAGTAGAGAAAATGAGCTTAAGGCTAAAGACTTTAAAAATGCCCATAGCTTTTTGCCAACTGGACAGATTGGTAGCTGGGGCGGCCCTACACATTTCATAATGGAACTGGTAGAAATGACGATGGGAAAGCATAGAGAGACTTTGTGTTTTATTGTGGCTCCTGGGATGGAGCGCCCTCTAATACTGGGTTTGCCCTGGCTCCGGGAATGGAACCCTCATGTTGACTGGAGGAGGGGATCATTGCGCATATGTAATGACCAACCCCCGGAAGGGGAGGGGCAATCTCAACTGAAACCCAAGAATCTCAAAGAGCTGGCCTCCACTGGCACCGAGAATCTGAGGGGGAAGGAATATTGGGACTTAAAGGTGTTCAGTGAGAAGGCCTTGGACGAGCTCCCCATCACTCAACAGATTGCAGTATTGAAATTTTGCCAGTGGTGAAACTCCCAAAACCAAAACTGTACTCGATGACACCATGGGAGCTAGAAGAATTGCGGTTATTTATTGGTAAAAATTTTGAACGTGGTTTCATCCAACCTGCTAGTCCCAAGTAGTGCCTCCAGTATTGTTCCGTGAGAAGATGGCTCCTTGCGTTTATGTGTGGACTATAGGAACCTGAACGCCATTTCGGTGGAGAACATGTACCCTCTCCGATATGTTGGCACATCTGGCCAAAGGGAAATTTTTTATGAAACTCGACCTGAGAGAAGCATACTACGGAGTACGAATTAAAGAAGGGGATGAATGGAAAACTGCTTTTAACTGCCTGATGGGCTGTTTGCAATTCAATGTTCTTTCATTTGGCCTACAGGGGGGACCTGCGGTATTCATGCAAATGATAAATCAGGTGTTGCATGAATATTTATACAAAGGAGTGTTAGTTTATCTTGTTGATATTCTTATCTACACAGAGACTCGTGATGAACATGTGAAACTAGGGTGGTCAGTTCTGGAAAAACTTTGAGCTGCTGAACTGTATACAAAGTTGTCCAAGTGTGAATTCCACCAGGAAAAAATTGACTATTTAGGCTATCGCATCTCACATGATGGCATAGAAATGGATCCGGGGAAAGTTTGTGCCATTTTGGAATGGGCCCCACCCCGCACCAGGAAACAACTTAAAGTTTCTTGGGGTTTGCTAATTACCGTCAATTTATCCCTGCTTTTGCAAAGATTGCAATGCCTATCACAAATCTCCTAAAAACCAAAGGGGAGGTGAAACTGAAGCCTAGTAAACCACCGGAGTGGTCCATGGAGTGCCAAGCTGCTTTTGAGAAACTGAATTGACTCTTTGCTGCTGAACCAGTACTCAAGCACCTGGACATGGACAGTCCTTTTGTAATCCAGGCCGATGTAAGTGACATAGCAGTCAGAGCAGTGTTGCTACAAGCAAATGAGACGGGGACTCTGCAACCGTGTGCATATACTTCCCATACACTAACTGAAACCGAGAGAAGATGGGTCATCTGGGAAAAATAAGCTTTTGCGGTTTGCTGGGCTGTGTTAACCTGGAGGCATTTCCTAGAAGGGCAAAACACCCATTTGAGGTATGGATGGATCATAAAAATTTAGAGGCTTTGAAAACGCCTTGGAAGCTGTCTCCCAAGAAAGTTTATTGGGCGCAGTACTTTAAACGCTTTAATTTTTCATTTAAGTACATTCCAGGGGGGAAAAACTTCATGGCGGATGCTTTGTCTAGATTACCTCAATATAATAATACTTGCCAAGAAGTGGTGCGGCCTATTGTCCCAACTAAACAGTTGGCGGCTACAGTGAAAGCTGGAAGTTTTCCAGCCCAGAAAAAGAAGGAAGTTGATTTATCAAATGATTTATCTGCACAATTAAAAGGGGCTCTAAAACTTGATGATTGGTTCCTTGCTCATTCAAATAACTGTAAGATTAGAAATGGATTGGCATGGGTGGGGGCCAAATTATATGTGCCAGCAAAGCTGAGAAACCAAATATTACAGCAGGCTCATGACTTTAAAGCTGCTGGACATTTTGAATTCGTTAAGACCTTACACTTGGTCAAAAATAATTTTGGTGGCCTACCTTGAAGGACATTGAAACTTATGTGGCTAGTTGTCCTATCTGTGCCTCAGCCAAACGACTTCCTGGTGAACCAGCAGGCTTATTACAAAATGTGGTTAGACCAACTGCTCCATGGAAGGAAATCTCTATGGATTTTATAGTGGAATTATCTGAAAGTGGGGGAAATACAGTTATTTGGGTAGTAATAGATTTGTTTTCCAAACAGGTACATTTCATACCTTGTGCGAAGATCCCATCTGCGAAAATGTTGGCTAAACTGTTTATTTTACATATCTACAGGTTACATGGGGTTCCTGAATGCATAATCTCAGACAGGGGTATCCAGTTTACCTCAAACCTTTGGAAGGAGTTCCTGAAGTTATTGGGCTCCTCCCAGGGCTTAAGCTCCGCCCACCACCCACAAACCAATGGGGCTTGTGAGAGAAGTAACTCGGAATTGGAACAGAATCTTAAGATGTTACATAAATTATCAGCAAGATGATTGGGCTGACCTATTGCCATTCGCTGAGGTGGTATATAACAATTTGGTACATATTAGTACTGGGTTTATTCCGTTTAAAGTACAAGACTTTGTACTCATACCCAAGCTTTCACAGGAGAAATCTAACATTCACTCATTAGATGAATGGATAACACAGCTCCAGCTTACCTGGCCAGTTACCCATAAAGCATTAGATGATGCCTATCAAGCCCATAAAAAATTTGCAGATAAAAAGAAAACTCCACAAAAACCATATCAAGTTGGTGACAAAGTCTTTTTATCAACCAGATATTTGCGGACCACACGAAAGTCAAAAAAGCTTGGACCTAAGTATGTTGGACCATTCCCAATTGAACGAATTGTGAATCCTGTGGCAATCCAACTGAAATTACCTAAAATCCTCCGACGGATCCATCCTGTCTTCCATATTAGCTAACTAAAACCCGAACATACCTCTGATTTGAGACCAACTATGGTCGATCCCTCCATGCCATTGCTCATTGAAGGTGAACAACATTTTGAAGTTAAAGAAATTTCAGATTCTCGAAAACAAAGGGGTCGACTCCAATATTTGGTTGTTTGGAAACATTTTCCTCCTTCTCAGTCTGAATGGGTGAATGAGAAGGATGATAGAGCTCCCATGCTTGTCAAGGCATTTCGTACAAAATATTCTGATAAACCCTAAACTATAATATATTGATGTTACATGTATATTTTCTGTTATCTTTTATTCTTATTTTTTTTTTTTTACGGCTAATGTCTCTTTTCTAGGAGGGCCAAACGTCAGCCTTCAAGATTTTCTTCCTTTGCTTTGCATCTTTCAGCTGTCATAAGTAATGGGGAGAGGAGGGGGGACATAGTTATGGGAAGTGAGCTGGAGGTGTTACAAAACAGAACTGTATAAATTGGGGAAGGGGAGAATCTTGCTTAGGCTTCTATCCTATGCTATGCGCAGCTGCAACTCTTTATCAAAATATATCAAGGTCAACAGACAGAGGCCTCATCACCACCTGAAGATGCCCACAAGATGCTATACAAAACTTTTAATTGGTTGAGCCAATTGAACTTTTGGGGGTGGGAACGTTGCCATCACATAGTATATGTGATTTATGCAGTCATTTTCTCAGATTCAGAATTCTTTTGTTGCTACCACTTGATTTCCAGTAAAAGATATCTTTTCTCTAACTAATGGAGTCTATTTCTTTCTTTCTCGGATTTTGAATGGAGGACCAGCTGACACTGGGCTTCTGAGAATACTGTTTCACCAACAGTGTGGTCTTCCCCTTGTAGAAAAGCCCTGGGAACAAGCATCTGCAGGATTCAAGGATTCTTCTGTGCAAGCCCCACCTCTGCTGGAGCTTCATCCTCTGAAGGTGAAACTCTAGGAAGTTGGTGACATTCCGAGGAAGGAAAAGTAGCTCTCGAGGGAGGACGGAGGCTTGAGTGACAGCCTTCGAAGGACGCAACGGGGGGACACGGCCACTGAAGCTTTGCAAGGATCTCTGGACCAGAGAAGGAAGATCCCACTGGTGCTGTATCCTTTTCTTCCTAACATGCATCTCCAAGACCTCCCTGGCCGACGGCTGGAAAAAAGAGGTCTTTCCTTCCACAGATCAAGTCAAGTTCCTTTGTCCCATCAGGTGACAATCCTGTTGAACGATGGTGGCTATCTCAGTAACCACTTCCACTACTTGAGGCCGAGCCCCCAAAGGGAGGCCAGGCGGCCCTCTTGCAACGCCAATTCAATCCGACCCGGAAGCAGGGGATACGGGTTTGGAGGGTTGTCAGACATGGAAGGATGAGTTTGGGTAGTGGTCTCTCTTGAGACCAAGGAGAACATCCCCAAGAAATTCGTGGGGCAGTAGGAAAGCTTTGCAGGCACACCTCCAAATGTTTCTTAGTCAGGTGTACCTGCAGTTTCTTCAAGATCTTCATTTTCAAAATGAGGAGCAGCTGAGCAGGACCTAATTGAAGGCCTTGAATTTTTCTAGCCTTCTCTTTTTCCTGCGTCAGAGGTCCTGGCGGTGGTCTTATCCCCAATCTGGGCTGCTGAGAAAAGGGCTTCACTGCCACTCTCTTCTGCTTGCAAGGAAGTTCTGGAAACAGCCATTGGTAAGTTTCAAGGACTCTTCTGGGCAAGCCCCACCTTTGCTGGAGCTTCATCCTCTGAAGGTGGAACTCCAGGAGAATGCAGGTGTCCTTGGGAAGAAAGCCCAGTTTCCGAGGCAAAGTTTCGACGTGGCTCTCAGTCTAGCGGAGGACGGAACCCCGGGGGACCATACTTGGCAGGAACGCCTTCAGAGACTTCTGGACCACACTGGGGAGGTCCCACTCGTGCTGCAGTCTCTTTTTACCCATGTGGGCCTCCAAGGTTTCTTACCCCCATTGCTGGAGAAATGAGGTCTGTGTCCCCGAGAATTCAGACACTGCTCTTCTGCCCAGGAGGGGCATGGAGGAAGAAGGAAAAAGGGCCATCACAACCAGGGACTCCACGTACCGCTTTTCAAGGTCCCAACAGGAACTGAGGCACCATCTCTGCACCGCCAGCTCTGGGGGAGGAAGACCAGGCGAGCTTCCGAGCGTTTGTCCACACGGGAGACCAGCTTGGGCAGAGGCTACTTGGCCAACCACGCGGAGCATCGCCAGCAGCGGAGGGCCACCTCCGTAAACACCTCCGCTTCTATTTCAACACACTTCTTGGCCAGGTGAAGTTTCACCTTCATCTGGACGACGTCCAACGATCTCAGGAGCAACAGTGGATGGGTGACCACTGACCTCTTGGCCTTCCTGCCCAGTTATCGCACTAGAGACATTTCGCTCTTGGGTAAAGGAGAAAGAGATGGCTTCGTGTGCCTGAGGGCTTCTTGGACCCTCCTGGGCAGCTGCCAATGCTTCTGTGGATGACCTGTTTCCTCTAAAGGATGAAGGATGTTGCAAGCAGAGGAATCTCTCGCATTCCAAAGACCACTGCTCCACCAGTTGGGTTCTACAAAATGCTTGGCACCTGGTGGCTTCTCCCAGAGAGCGGCCAAGGAACTCTCTCCACGTAAGTCTACTTCCTCTCCATTGTAGCCTGTTGCTCTGTGTTGCTTGATGTTCCCTCCTGACCTGCCTGCAATGTCTGGCTACAACATCCTCATAGGAGAAATTGGCAACATGAACATGGTGTGGGAAGAAATATGAGGCTTGTTGAGAGATGGGAGCGTGATATGGTCGAACTTCCCAAGGCCTGCAATATATCTTGGCAGCTTCTGGCTCTTGGGCAGAAGAACGGCTCATGTCATCTCCCGAGGACTCTTTCGACCCTTCCATGTTGTCTCCTGAGGACCAAGGAGGATCCTGTGCTTCATTGTCTTCTGATAGTAGAGAGGAATCATCTACCACAGCTTTCCCCGTCTCCCATTGGACTTGCTTCTTTTTCTTCTTTTCTCTGGCCATTTGGGTTGTCTATCAGATTTTGACGAGGAGATGGAGGTAGTTTGGGGGGGCTGATGAATGGTAGGAGAGATAGATGGGTATCTTAGGAGACTTTTTCAGTTCCCTGCTAGCAGTTGAAGGTTTTGGAGGAGGAGTCAGCCCTTCTAGAGAGCCTCTCTGTTTGGTTGTCCACTGAGAACCAAAATTCCTTCTGCCAGCTGTCCATCTTTGCCTCAAAGCCTGGAAGAGGCGTCTTGTTCTTCACCCTTGGCGTGGTCCTTCCACTTCCAAGGTTCACTTTTTGGAAGCTGACTTTCCTTTCAGATTTACCAACGTTGGACATGTAATTGATGTATGAAGGAGGAATGGAACATGGAAGGATCTGAAGATCTTCTGTCCCCTTAGAAGTCCACGAAGGCTGCACATAGCTGACTATGGATGGATATGGCAAGAGAGGCAGGGATCCCGTCACCTCAGAGCGAGAAGGAATCTGGGGGGCAGGAACGCCCTCAGAGATCGTTGAACCCTTTCAGGAAATCCCCATCAGTGCTCCGATGTAAGATGTCTCAGGTGGGCCTCCAACAGTTCCTTTTCCTCAACGCTAAGGAAATCGAGGTCTTGACTAAGGATTTGCACTTCTCCATTACATGTGGGAGCCTTGACCACCGTCCCCGTAGTGCACTTCTCAGCTTTCAAGAGATGTGGGGCAAAAGCTTGCAATTATCATAGCACCATTGACGGCAAACCCCATGCGTGCTGGATCCTCTTGTGGAATTCCAGAAGGTTCTGGCTGTCTTCTGGGAGGAAAGAGAGTCCCCGTCTTGGTGCTAGAGCAAACCTGAGCTTTAGTTGCCAAGACCTGCCTTTTGCTCTCTGTGTCTTATTGTCCATATTCCGCTTTTCTAAAGTCTTCTACTTGGGTTCGGGTTTAAACATCACCGGTTCGTAGATGTCTTCAGTTGTCTGTAAGGATTTGGGTGGTATAGGCAAAAGGGAGTGGAATCCAGTCATCCCAGGAGAAGAAGGAATCTGGGTGGCAGGAAGGCCCTCAGATTACTGAACCCTTTCTGGAAGACCCCATTTGTGCTTTGACGTACGATGTCTCAGGTGGGCCTCCAAGCGTTCCTTTACCTCAAAGCTGAGGAAATCAAGGTCTTCAGTAAGGATTTGCACATCTTTTGTCTCCCTTCTGGGTTTCCTAGACGTGGTCTTCCCAGTAGTCCACTCTAGTTGAAGAAGATACGGGCAAAGAAATGGAGAGATCTAAGCACCGTCAATGGTAGGCTCCATGCATGCTGGATTTTCTTTCGTTGGATGTGGAATTCCAGAAGATCCCTCTTCTCAACAGGGAGGAAAGAGAGCATTGTTTTTGGACATAAGAACCTCATTGTTTCAATAGTCCCCTCTGTCTTAACCTGTAATGCTCTTTGGGGTATCTCCCTGGCTCCCAAATGGTGCTTTGCCTTTTGCAATAGTGCTGAAATTTGGGGAGCGGATGATGTGGCTTGAAGCAGTCTATACCTACAAGGCCAGAGGGGCTGTGATGGAACCTGGGAAGAGGGCCGAGGAGGCAGGGATGGACGTAACGGATGTTGAATCCGTTTTGGAATCTCCCACCTATGTTTTGTGACCATGGTTCTCATGCTAGTCTCCAGAGGACGCCGTGTATGTGTGTTGAGGAACCAAAGCTGCTGGGCCTTCGTTTCCACATCTGTCTTGTCTCCTGGACTCCTCAGAGTTCTCCTTGCAGCATGCTTCTGTAGGTCAAGTGAAAAGGGAGCAAAAATACCCAGGGATTTCAACATGGCAGACGGCAGTCCCCACGTGTGCTGGATTTTCATGTGGATGACATGAAACTCCAGAAGATCCCAGGACGTACGGATGTAGGAAAGCAGCCTCACCTCAGGGGATCTGATGGCAGAACTAGGTTTTGCATCTGGTTTCCTCTGGTAGATGTTCTTCATAGGCTTGTTGGTGGCATCGTTCCAGGATGAGGTCCACCAAGGTGGTTCTTCTTTTCTGAAACGGGAAGCATGAACTCCCTCTTGCAGGTGGAATCCCAAATGACGTTCACAGTAGGTTTTTTCGTCAGGGACCTGTGGTGGAGGACTCATTGCTGTCAACGAATCTTGGATCATTCAAGGAAGTGAAGTGAAGTGAAGATGGCGGCCGGAGGATGTCGGGCTGAGGAGCTCCGCTGCCACGGCCGAAATTCAGGGAAGGTCCCCCTCCCCCGGGGTCCTCACCTGTGGCAGGGGTGGCAAAAGGACCCGGGGGGGGCAGTCCCGAGGAGGTCGTGGAGGTGCAGAGGAGGCAGTGGGGCTGTTGGACTGCCGCCGGGGCTGCCGCTACCGCCGCTGGGGCCGTTGTTGCTGTCGGCGCCGCCGCCGAGGCCGGGGTTGCTACTGCGGCCGCTGAGGCTGCCGCCGCCGTCACCGGTGGCCGTCGTCGCCGCTGCTGGGGCTGCCGCGGCTGGGGGTGGTCGTCGCCGCTGCTGGGGACCGTCGTCGCTGCTGCGGGGGCTGCCGCTGTCGTCGCGGGGGCTGCTGAGGCCGTTGCCGAGGCCGGGGCCGCCGCCGCGGCTGCTGGGGCTGTCGCTGCCGTCACCGGTGCGGAGGAGGCCATGGGGAGGCCGGAGGAGGTCGTCGCTGAGGCCGCCACCGTTGCCGCTGCTGTTGGGGTCGCTGCCGGAGCCGCTGCCGCTGAGGCCGTTGAGGCCGTCATTGCTGCCGCTGGGGCCGTTGCCAGCGCGGAGGAGGCCGTGGGGAGGCCGGAGGAGGTCGCCGTTGGAGCCTCTGAGGCCTCCGCCGCTACCGCTAGGGCCGTTGGGGCTACCGCCGTCGTCGCTGCTGTTGACGCCGCCGTCGAGGCCGGAGCCGCCGCTGGGGCCGTCACCGGCGCGGAGGAAGCCATGGGGAGGCCGGAGGAGGTCGCCGTTGGGGCCGCCGCCGCCGCCACTGGGGCCGTTGTCGGCGCCAGAGCCGCTGCCGCTGGGCCCGTTGAGACCGTCATTGCCGCCGCTGGGGCCGCCACTGGTGTGGAGGCCGGGGCTGGGACTGGATTCAGGGCCGAAGCCGCTGCCGCCGAGGGCTCTTTGGGCCTCTCGGGCGACGGGGGCGCTGTTTGGCCAGGCATCGGATATGGTGCCTGGCAATTTCCATCAGGCCCGGAGATGGAGGAGTGCTGCTGGGGCCTGGGCGGCTGCGAGGGCCGGAGCTGGAACCGCCGCTGGGGGTTTTCGGACAGCGGCGGCCTTGTCCGGCCAGTCCTCAGCGTTTCTATCTACTCGGGGACGACGTAGGTTTGGTGAGGTGCCCAGCATTTTCCATCAGAACTGGAGGCGGAGGAGTGTTGCCGGGGCCGTTGCCGTGGGCAGTGAGAGGGCCTGCGGCGAGGCCAGAAAACATGACCTGCGCCCCCGAGTGATGGGTCCCCCGCGAGGCCGGATGCCAGCTGCCGGTGGGGTGCGACTGCTCCAGACTGGACTTGGGTCCCGTTTGGTTTGGCCTTTGCCTGGTCGATGGCAGTCAGGGAAGATCCAGCCAAAGACACAGACATTGACATATTCCTCGAAACATCTGTGGGCCCTGAGATATGTCCCCCTGTCTCAGAGTTGGCCCTCTTACCTCTCTAAGACTTATCTCAAGGACGGATCTTGGGATCCGGAGAGATGGTGGGGTCGCCGGAAACGTGGGAGGGAGGGTTGTTTAAAATTTTTAATTAGATTTTTAAAGGGGTTAGGGTTGGCCGGGCGGGGGTTGGGGGACAACCCGCCTGGGGCTGGGACCGGGTCGTGGGTTGAGCGTTGCCGGGAGGGTTTGGGGTCGGATGGGGCTGTATTGAGGATGGGGGGTTGTCCCAGGGAGGGTAATTTTAAAGCTATTAGTACGGTGAGCGGGAGAGGCAGATTTGGCGGTTATGGGGGCCACATTCTGTTTTGGGAGCGCGCCCCCCCTATTTGTCGGCGGTGGCGTGCTCCGACTCCCTTGTTATGTCCCGTTCCCCGGGAGGTCTCAGCGATCGGGCCCTGGGCCTTCGGCTGATGTTGTGTAACGCCAGGTCCGTTATTAATAAGGCCCCCCTCATTTATGATTTGATCTGTGAGGGGGGAGCGGACCTGGTGGGCATCACCGAGACCTGGCTGGGCCCAGAGGGGGGAGTCCCTCTTGTGGAGATGTGCCCAGCCGGGTTTCGGGTTTTTCATCGGCCGAGGGCCCAGGGGAGGGGCGGGGGTGTTGCGGTGGTTATTAAGGAGGATCTGTGTCCGAGGGAATCCACTGTTTCTCAGACGACCGGATGTGAGTCTCTTTTCGTGAAGTTCGGTCCCAGGGTGCAGGTGGGCTTGTTGATCGCATACCTGGCTCCCTGCTATGCGGCATCGGCCCTGCTTGAGCTCCTTGAGGTTATAGCCGGCGTGGCGGTTGAGACCCCCAGGCTTATGGTCATGGGGGATTTCAACCTCCCTTCTGCCGGCGGTACCTCAGGGATTGCTCAGGAGTTCATGGCTTCCATGACAGCCATGGGCCTGACCCAGTTAATTCGGGACCCTACTCACGTGGGAGGTCACACCCTGGATTTAGTTTTTGTCTCTGATCAGTGGCAGAGTGGTCTGGGTGTAGGGGATATAGTTATAGAACCTCTGTCATGGACAGATCACTCGCTCCTGAAGCTCGACTTCCGTTCCGCACCCCCCGACCGCAGGGAGGCGGGGCCGCTTAAATGGTACCGCCCCAGGCGCCTGATGGACCCGGATAGGTTCCTGATGGATCTTGGGCCATTTCCCGAAGCTCGCACACACGACTCGGTTGAGGGCTTGGTCGCCACCTGGGATAGGGTGGCTCCTGGGGCCCTTGACCGGGTCGTGCCCTTGCGGCCTCTGACCCGGTGCCGATCCCAAGTGGCTCCTTGGTTTTCTGAGGAGATAAGGGAGATGAAGCGCCGGAAAAGACGCCTAGAGAGTAGTTGGAGGGCTAGCCGTTCTGAGTCTGACCGAACACTTCTACGATCTTATATTAAGACGTATTTAGTGGCGATAAGGATGGCGAGGAGGACTTACCTCTCCACCCTTATTGCGTCCGAGGAAAACCGCCCAGCCGCCCTGTTTAGGGTGACCCGCTCCCTTTTAGAGATGGAAGCGCGGGAGGATCCCTTACAGGGACGGGCTGAGGAGTTTTCTAGGTTTCTGCAGGACAAAATCGCTCAGATTCGGGACGAGCTGGACTCCGACTGGGCATCTCCGGGCGGGGGGGCGGGGGTGGATATCGATGAGGTCAATTGGGTTGAGTTCGACCCTGTTACTGTAGAAGACGTGGACAGGGTGCTGGGGGGACTGAATGCCACCACCTGTTTGTTGGACCCATGCCCCTCCTGGCTGGTCTTGGCCACTCGGGAGGTGACACGAGGCTGGTTCCAGGGTATTATAAACGCTTCCTTGAGAGAGGGGCTTTTACCCGCCGCCTTGAAGGAGGCGGTGGTGCGGCCCCTCCTCAAGAAACCGTCCCTGGACCCAGCATTGTTATCAAATTATCGTCCTGTCTCCAACCTTCGCTTCGTTGCGAAGGTTGTAGAGAGTGTGGTGGCCCGTCAGCTCCCCCAGTTCCTGGATGAAGCGAGTTATCTTGACCCCCTCCAATCGGGCTTCAGGCCCGGGCACAGCACGGAGACGGCGTTGGTCGCGTTGGTTGATGATCTCTGGAGGGCTCGGGACAGAGGTTGTTCCTCTGTCCTGGTCCTGTTAGATCTCTCGGCGGCTTTTGATACTGTCGACCACAGTATCTTATTGCAGCGGTTGGGGGGGTTGGGGGTTGGAGGCACCGTGTTGCGGTGGTTCTCCTCCTTCCTCTCCGACCGTTCGCAATTTGTGTTGACGGGGGGGCAGAGATCGTCCCCAAGGCCCCTGCTTTGTGGGGTGCCTCAGGGGTCGGTGCTCTCGCCCCTGCTGTTCAACATTTATGTAAAGCCGCTGGGTGAGATCATCCGTGGCATTGGGGTGGAGTTTCATCAGTATGCTGATGATACTCAGCTGTACATCTCCACCCCGGGCCACCCCAACGAAGCCGTTGAAGTGATGACCCGGTGCCTGGAGGCCGTGCGGGGTTGGATGGGTCGTAACAGGCTTCGTCTCAACCCGGCCAAAACCGAGTGGCTGTGGTTTCCTGCGCCCAGATACAGCCAGCTTATTCCTTCGCTGGCCGTGGGGGGAGAGGTATTGACCCCCGTGGAAAGGGCGTGCAACTTGGGTGTCCTCCTGGATGTGCGGCTGTCTTTGGAAGAACATATTGCAGCCGTCGCCAGGGGGGCTTTTTATGAGATTCGTCTGATTTACCAGTTGCGGCCCTTTCTGGATCTGGGCGCACTTCGCACAGTCACTTCCGCCCTCGTTATCTCCCGCTTGGATTATTGCAATGCTCTCTACATGGGGCTCCCCTTGAAGAGTCTCTGGAGGTTGCAGTTAGTTCAAAATGCAGCCGCGCGGGTGATCGTGGGCGCCCCTCGGGGCGCACACGTAACACCACTTCTCCGCAGGCTGCACTGGCTTCCTGTGGCCTTCCGGATTCGATTCAAGGTGGTACTGATGGTATTTAAAGTGCTCCATGGCTCGGGACGTGGGTACTTATGGGACCGCCTGCTGCCACCAACAACCTCCCGCCACCCAGTACGCTCCCACAGGGTCGCCCTACTTGGGGTATCGCCACCCGATCGTTGTCGGCTGGCGGCCCCGAGGGTGCATGCTTTCTCTGTGGGAGCCCCCTCCCTGTGGAATGATCTCCCCCCGGAGATACGAGCCATGACAGATATCCTCTCCTTCCGGCGCGCAGTTAAGACCCTATTTTTTAAACAGGCTGGCCTGGCCCAGTAAGGGTCTATGGGGTTTTAAGTTAACAGGGTTTTTAAATTTTAATCTCATTTTTAAAAATTTTCGGGATGCAGCCACATCTATGTTTAATCTGGTTTTAAATTCTATTTAATTTTGTAACTTTGTATTTTATGTATTTATTAGGCTGTACACCACCCCGAGTCCCTTTTGGGAGAGGGAGCGGTATAGAAATACGAACAATAAACAATAAATAAAAATAAGTCCCCATTTGTGTTGCCTGGTCTGACAGCTCACATGGTACTCCAGGCAATCCTTTGCATCTGACTTAAAAAGTACGAATGAGAGACCAGCACTTTAACCATAGGCCGTGGCACATTTACCACCCTACTTGCTTTTCTTTCACCTTGAAATCTCTCCCGAGCCAGGCCTGTCAAGAACTTTTTCTGAGGCTCAGGTGGGACTGGCGCAAAAGCCTGCAGAGATTTCTGCACGAGAGTTGGTAATCCCCACTCGTGCTGGATTCTTTTGTGCCGTACGTGCAATCCCATAAATTCCAAGTTTTCCAGTTTAAGGAACACCGGGGCGGTCTCTTTGCCAAGTGTCATTTTCTGAGTCTTTCTTCCAGACCTCGAGATTTTTTGTTGGGACATTTTCCCAAGATGCTCAGCTTTGGGGAGAGACCTCTTGACCGTGATGACACGGTGTACGCTTTCTGCTTTGTGGCGTTGCTTTGCGGCAGTCTGGAAGAGTCGGTTTTAGGCGTGGTGTGGGGTTTCGGCTAGACCATGGTCGCCCTCAACTTGGGACGGGGAAGCAGGGGGCAGAAACATTTTCAATGATTCCTGGACATGCTTGCGAAGACCCCATCAATGGGTTGCGATTCAGGTCTTCAGGTGAGTCTCCAGGAGCTTCTGCATCGCCAGATCTAAGTAGAAATAACTCTGGGCTATTTTTATTATTACTTTTAATGCACCTCACGAGCCAGTGGGGGCAATGCCAAGTCCCTCCAAGAGCCGTTCTGGTTCTAAAGAGAGTGCAGCAAAGCCCCAAAGAGATTTTTGAACCATGGATGGTAAGCCCCATTCATGCTGTAGCTTCTTGCGCCGGACTTGCATTTCCAGAAGGTCCAGAATCTCTCTTTGGACAAAACATGGGCCTTTCCTTGACCATCTCAATTCTTTTGTTCTGGAACCCATTGCATCGGCTGTTTGGCTCTCCCAATGTTCTTCTCCAGAGTCCACCTCCTGAGCTTGGACATCTCTAGTGACGGGCTTCCTGTGATAACATTGCCTAACATCTTGCTCAAGGATGTAGTGTAGATACTGGGAAGGCCCCAAAGATGTGTTAAATGCTTGCGTTTAATGTTCAAGTTAATCTTTCCCACAATGTCCTGTTCCATAAGGTACAAGCAAGATGTTCTGGGTTTGATTTCCGAGGATACGGAGGAACATTTAGGAAGAACATGTTTAATGGATCCAGAAAACATCTGATATCCTATTAATTGGAATTTAATCTCCAGGGATTTTTTCTTGAGTTGGGTCTCCAGAGTATATCTAAGGAGAACTTCCAGACATCCCTTGTTCTTTGGGAAGAGAACGTTGGTTTCTTCCCACTTCGCACTGTCCGTCTGAATTTCTCCAAGGTCAAACTTGGCTTGAGGTTTCTCCTCCGGAAGTGGCGAATGAAAAAGCTTTACAGACTGATGGACTTTCTGAGGGAGGCCTCACCTTTGCTGCAGCTTCATCCGTTGAATGTGGAGCTCTAGGTTTTGTTTGACTGGCTCAGAAAGGAAACGCAACTCTAGACGTAGCAAGGAAGTCTGAGTCACCGCCTTCAGAAGACCACGGTACCGTTGGAGTGCTTCTCCAATTAAGCTTCTAAGGGACCTCTGGACCGGGGTAGAGTAGCCCCACTCGTGTTGTAGTCTCTTCTTCCTAACGTGCATTTCTAAGTTTTACTTGACTGCCTTTTTGAAAAATGGAAACTTCACTTCTGAGAACTCAAAGGGCACCTCTTTCAACTTGCCTGAAGGTCCTTCAGGAGACAGAGCTGCCAAGATCTCCACGTACTTCAGCTCCAGGCCCCAGAGGGATACCAAGAGACCTCTCTGCAAGGCTACTTCGATCCGTCCCATGGCTGCCAAGTCCAAGGAGAGGCAGGACCTTCGAGTCTGGGGGGTCTTGAGACCAGGAAGGATCAGTCAAAAGTTGTGTTCTGAGATCCAAATCGTGGACATTCTTCATTGCTTTCTGGACAAAGATGACGTCCTTCATTTCATAAACACAATGACACAATTCCAGCAGATCCTCTTCCCTTTTAAAGAGTGAGCCTTGGCTTCCTGATCCACCCACCTTAGCAATTCTGGCCAAATGTTAGTGCTGGATAGCTTGAAGGACCAGGGTTCTTGAAGGACGCTCATCCTTTCCATGTTGGACAAGCCGTAGAGAAAACGGATCAACATGAGGTACTTGCTGTTGCTCTCCTTCTGATCTCCAAATAGGTCTTGGTAAGGTGCTCTGGTGATCTCAGTGTCCAGCAGGTAGAACAAGGCTGCAAAAAACTCCTGGAAACCAGGTGGGTGAACTTGTACAACGTTTCCACCTGAACATCTTGGCAGAAGACTTTCCGACTTGCAGAAGAAGGGTCTGAAGTAACAATCCAAGCCAAGTTCCTTCAGTTCTTCTTCATGGAAGACCAATGTTCTCTAAGGTATTCCATCTTTTGCTAAAGAGCAGAGGTCTTCTAGCTGGGTTGGCCTGGAATTGATACCCAAGAAAGTCAAGAGGAGATGCAGGTGAATTTCGGTAAGTGTGCCAGTTTCTGGGATGTCTTGCAGAAGGTCTGCTTGTGGGTTTTGTTGAAAAATGGAGCCGATGACCCAACAGGTTGTGGGGAGGAAGCACATCCTGAAAACTGTCTCATTTCTTTGGACAAGTTCAAAGAGCTTGTCCCGAATTTTGAAAGAAGCGGTGGAACTATTCTTTCCTGTGAACAGAGTCAAAACCCAACACATAACTACCAAAAATGGTGATCTCAGACACTTCAACAGTGGGCTCACCCACATAGGCCTTGTGGTCACCAGGAGATGACACTTGGGGAAGATCTTTTTCTTGAGCAAACCCATCAACAGTTTGACCACCTCTTGCTTTCGATGGGGATCCTTGTCCAGAGTATCAGCTGGGACATCACAGAGTTTCAAGTCCTCAAAACCATTAACAATGAGGAGGAGGCTTTCTTGGTTGGCCAAAACATCCTCCATGGAAACCATTCCTGGAGGACAACTGTTGAGAATCCTCTCCGTTGCGCTCATAAGTGGGGCAAAACTCACTTAACAATAATGTCAATTACTGTTTCAGACGCTTGGCAACTGGTTCACATTTAATAAAATGGGGCAATTCACCTTTTGCGACCTTCTCACAAGCCAAGTCAATGGGGGAGCCCTAGCTTAACAATGGGAGATTCACTTAACAACCTTGGCAAGAAAGGTTGTAAAGTTGGGGAAAACTAACTTAACAGCCTAGTTTTCAAAGAAACCCCCACCCCAGAAAGTCCAGTTGTCTCTTGGGGGAAAAAGCACTTTTGGGACTTAGCAAAAAAAATTTGGGCTCATTTGTGGTCGTAAGCAGAGGAATATCTAGATTAGTGAATTATACTTGTAAAATATTAACTGGTTACCTTTTATGGATATTATTCGGATTGCAGTGAAACAATTCACTAAAATTACCACAGGGAAGTAATATTACTTTGACTGCCACTCCGTGCATATTATCTGGATCGCAATGAAACAATTCACCCACATTAGCGAATTGTTGCAGTGAAAATAACTCACGAATTATTCATCCCATGATTGTCATGAAATAATACTGGAGATGTTTTGGTTGGTTTGAATTATATCCCCAATTTTTGTACCGAATGGTCTTCATTGGGGAGCCACTTTTTGGGGAAAGGATTTCTCTCAGGCCAGGCCGGCCCACCTAGCAGGGTTATTATTGTGGAAAAATAGGATAAGGCGAATTTTCTACCTCGACTTATCGCAAATATATAAAATAATGGATAAAAAAATCTTATAAAGGATGAGATAAAAATTAATAAATGAATAAAAGCGGGCCTCAGGGCCCCGCGCCGAGCCGCGGATTTCCCTCAGAACCGCTGAGGGATCCACTTGGGGTGGGTCAGAAACATGTGAACGCGGCACCGGACGCTCTTCGCCCCATCACCGGTCACCCTAGGCCTCGGACACCCGGTCCCATCAGCCGCAGCCCGATCTTCCCCCACTCACCGATGGCCACCGATACCGACGCCGACGCGCGGCAACCAAAATGGCGCTCCCCAGGTTTCCTCAGCACGAAAGAAGGTCCGCGCATGCGCTACAACGCAGAGAGCGGGAAAGACGCGCGCCTGCGCAGAAAGGGAGAGTCGCCCTTTTCTTCCTATTAGCCCCGAGCTGCTGTGGGCAGGATTCGCTCTCTAGGAACAGCCTGGCTTATAAAAAAAGACGAAGCAAGGTTTGGTTCTTCCTTAACCGAAAAACGTAGTTTAACGTGGCTCAAGTTTTTCTCCAGGGTCCAGCCGGGTTTCAGGTTTTTTCTGGGATTGGTTACCGTGCGGTGATCGCTTTCATCAATATTTTTATTTTTTTGCACTCTAAAGGCTGTTGCAATTGTACTTTCTGTAAATATATATTGCAATATAAACATATATTGCAATGTAAATATATATATTGCAATGTCCTTCCTGTCAATGAATACTTCAGCTTCAACCATAACAATACAAGAGCACACAATAGATACAAACTCAAGGTTAACCGCACCAAACTTGATTGCAGGAAATACGACTTCAGCCACAGAGTGGTCAATGCCTGGAATACTCTACCTGACTCTGGTTTCTTCTCCAAACCCCCAAAATTTTAACCTTAGACTGACTACTATTGACCTCACCCCTTTCCTAAGATGTCTATAGGGGGCGTGCATAAGCGCACCAACATGCCTACAGTCCCTGTCCTATTGTTTCTTTTATTTTTCTTATATGTATCCATTTCATGTATTCATAACTATGTCTATATTTATACCTGTAATCTTACAATCGCTTGACAAAATCAATCAATCAAGCTCTCTTGCAATGTGGAATGATGGGAAAAGCCTTTGTTTTTCCAGAATGTCTGCAAACTGCAAAAAATATAGATGTTTCTATTCATGGAAGGACTCAGAAAGTAAATCAATGTGATCTAGAACATTGGGACTTTTAAAAAAATATTGTTTTTTTTAATTTAACAGATAAAAGATAATCAGAATTGGAAGGGTCCTTGGAGGTCATCTAGTCCAACCCCCCTCCACCCAAGCAGGAGACCGTACACCATTTCTGACAGAGGGCAATCCAGTCTCTTCTTGAAAGTCTCCAAGGATGAAGCTCCCACAACTTCCAAAGGAACTTCTGTTCCATCAGTTGATTGTTCTCCCTGTCAGAAAGTTTCTCCTTATTTCCAGTTTATCAGAAAATAAAATACAAAATTTTCTATTCCCTATTCTATTCTATTCTACGTTCCTTTCCATATTCCATTCCATTCCCTTCTAACAGAGGCATAGAATCAAGATCACGTGAAGTATTAGTACTGCTTTATAAAGCCTTAGTAAGGCCACACCTGGAATGCTGCATTCATTTTTGATCACCACATTACAAAAAAGATGTTGAGACTTTGTAAAAAGGGCAAAGAAGAGCAACTAGGATGATTCAAGGCCTGGAGACAAAAACTTACGAAGGATCGGTTGCAGGAATTGGGTTTGGATGAGTCTAAAGAAAAGAAGAATTAAGGGTGACATGATGGCAGTATTCCAGTATTACAGGGGGTCAACCCAGAATTAGAATTAGAGTAGAGTAGGATAGAATAGAATAGAGCAGCACAGCACAGAATTGAATAGGAACAGAATAGGATTCTTTTTTGGCCAGGTGTAATTGGACGCAGAAGGAATTTGTCTTGGTGCAAATGTTCTCAGGGTACATAAAAGATACATTAGTCAAGAATCACTTAATAATAATAGTTGTGGGTGCTCCATCATGAGGTCTTTAAGAAGAGACTGGACAGTCACTTGTCTGAAATGGTACTATAGGGACTAATGCTTGAACAGGGGGATGGACTAGAAGACCTCCAAGGTCCAGCTTCTATTCCATTCCATTCTATTTTATTCTATTCATTACAAAAAGATGTTGAGACTTTGGAAAAAGTGGAAAGAAGAGCAACTAAGATGATTACAGGGCTGGAAACGAAAACCTATGCAGGATTTGAATATGGCCAGTCTAGAGAAAAGAACAACTCAGCGTGACATCATAGCAGTATTCCAGTATTTGAGGGGCTGCCACAAAGAAAAGGGGATCATTTTCCAAAGGACTAGAAGGCGGGGCAAGAATCAATGCATGGAAACTACTCAAGGGGAGAACCAGCCTACAATGAATGAGAAATTTCCAGTCAATGAGAACAACCAGTGGAACAGCTTGCCACCAGAAGTTGTGGGTGCTCCATGACTGGAGGCTTTCAAGAAGAGACCGGAGAGCTATTTGTCTGAAATGATATAGGTTCTCCTGCTTGAGCAGGGGGCTGGACTAGAAGATCTCCAAGGTCCCTTCCGGCTCTATTCTGATCGATTGCTATTCTAAGACAGGGGACTTCAAACTTGACAAGTTTTGTGGATTCAAGTCCCAGAATTCCTCCTTCAATCATGTTAGCTCAGGAATTCTGGGAGTTGAAGTCCACAAGTTTTAAAGCTGTCAAGTTTGAAAGACCATTGTGATAGATGATGGATGGATGGATAGATGGATGGATGGGGAGACGATAGATAGACAGACAGATTGATGATAAACCAGGGGTCTTCAAACTTGACAGTTTTAAGACTTGTGGACTTCAGCTCCCAGAATTCTTCCTCCAGTCATGTTAGCTCAAGAATTCTGGGAGCTGAAGTCCACAAGTCTTAAACTTGCCAAATTTGAAGACCCTTGTTCTAAGATGATAAACTCGAGGTGATAAACCTAGACATGTGCATGGAGCATCATGAATTCCAGCCAGTGGGTGATGCGACGTTCTATGTGCAACATAGAAAAAACTGTCAAGACAAATTCCTTGTGCGTCCAATTACACCTGGCCAAAATAAAATCCTATTCTGTTCCTATTCAATTCTGTTCTTTTCTATTCTGTTCTGTGCTGTGCTGCTCTATTCTATTCTACTCTATTCTAACCCTAATTCTAGGTTGACCCCCTGTAATACTGGAATACCACCATGTCACCCTTAATTCTTTTCTTTAGACTTATCCAAACCCAATTCCTGCAACCGATCCTTCGTAAGTTTTTGTCTCCAGGCCTTGAATCATCTTAGTTGCTCTTGTTTGCCCTTTTTACAAAGTCTCAACATCTTTTTTGTAATGTGGTGATTAAAAATGGATGCAGCATTCCAGGTGTGGCCTTACTAAGGCTTTATAAAGCAGTACTAATACTTCACGTGATCTTGATTCTATGCCTCTGTTAGAAGGGAATGGAATGGAATATGGAAAGGAACGTAGAATGGAATAGAATAGGGAATAGAAAATGGAATATGGAATAGAAAATTTTGTATTTTATTTTCTGATAAATAAATAAACTGGAAATAAGGAGAAACTTTCTGACAGGGAGAACAATCAACTGGTGGAACAGAAGTTGCCCTCGGAAGTTGTGGGAGCTTCATCCCTGGAGACTTTCAAGAAGAGACTGGACTGCCCTCTGTCAGAAATGGTGTACAGTTTTCTGCTTGGGTGGAGGGGGGACGGACTAGATGACCTCCAAGGACCCTTCCAAGTCTGATTATCTGTAATCTGTTAAATTTAAAAAATAATATTTTTTAAAAAGTCCCAACGTTCCAGATCACAGTTTATTTACTTTCTGAGTCCTTCCATGAATAGAAACATCTACATTTTTTGCGAACATCCTGGAAAAACAGTCTTTTCCCATCATTCCGCATTGCAAGAGAGCTGCATCCTTTCATGTTGTTTTATTTATTTTGTCAAGCGAATATAAGATTACTGGTATAAGTATAGACATAGTTAAGACTACATGAAATGGATACATATAAGAAAAATAAAAGAAACAATAGGACAGGGACTGTAGGAACATTGGTGCGCTTATGCACACCCCCTACAGACCTCTTACGAAAGGGGTGAGGTCAACAGTAGACAGTCTAAGGTTAAAGTTTTTGGGGTTTGGGGAAGAAACCAGAGTCAGATAGAGTATTCCAGACAGTGACCACTCTGGTGCTGAAGTCGTATTTCTTGAAATCAAGTTTGGTGAGGTTTACCTTGAGTTTGTATCTATTGTGTACTCTTGTATTGTTGAAGCTGAAGTATTCATTGACAGATAGGACATTGCAATATATATGTTTACATTGCAATATATATGTTTACATTGCAATATATATGTTTACATAAAGTACAATTGCAACAGCCTTTAGAATGCAAAAAAATAAAAATATTGATGAAAGCGATCAATGCACGGTAACCAATCCCCAGAAAAAACCTGAAACCCGGCTGGACCCTGGAGAAAAACTTGAGCCACGTTAAACCACGTTTCTCGGTTAAGGAAGAACCAAACCTTGATTCGTCTTTTTTCATAAGCCAGGCTTCCAAAGCCACGTGACGGAGGCGGTTCCTGGAGAGCGAATCCCGCCCAAAGCAGCTCTGGGCCAATAGGAAGAAAAGGGTGGAGCTCCATTTCTGCGCAGGTGCGCGTCTTTCCCGCCCTCTGCGTTGTGGCGCATGCGCGGACCTTCTTTTGCGCTGAGGAAGCCTGGGGGGCGCCATTTTGTTTGCCGCGCGTCGGTGTCTGTGGCCTTCGGTGAGTGAGGGAAGATGCGGGCTGGGGATGATGGGAGTGGGTGTCCGAGGCCTAGGGTGACCGGTGATGGAGCGAAGTTCACATGTTTCTGATCCAGCCCGAGTAGATCCCTCAGCGGCTCTGAGGGGAATCCGCGGCTCGGCGCGCGGCCCTGAGGCCCGTTTTTATTCATTAATTTTTGTCTCGCCCTTTATAAGATTTTTTTATCCTCTATTTTATATATTTGCGATAAGTCGAGGTAGAAAATTGGCCTAATCCTATTTTCCCACAGCAATAATCCTGCGAGGTGGGCCCGGCCTGACCTGAGAGAAATCCCTCCCCAAAAAAGTGGCTCCCCAATGAAGACCATTCGGTACAAAAATTGGGGATATAATTCAAACCAACCAACACATCTCCAGTATTATTTCATGACAATCATTGGATAAATAATTCGTGAGCTATTTTCACCGCAACAATTCGCTAATGTGGGTGAATTGTTTCATTGCGATCCAGATAATATGCACAGAGTGGCAGTCAAAGTAATATTACTTTACTGTGGTAATTTTAATGAATTGTTTCACTGCAATCCGAATAACATGCACAAAAGGCAACCAGTTAATATTATTTCACAAGTATAATTGACTAATCTAGATATTCCTCTGCTTACGACCACAGATGAGTCCAAAATTTCTTTTGCTAAGTCCCAAAAGGGCTTTTTTTCCCCCGACTGGACTTTCTGGGGTGGGGGTTTCCTTGAAAACTAGGCTGTTAAGTTAGTTTTTCCCCACTTCTCGACCTTTCTTGCCATGGTTGTTAAGTGAATCACTACTGTTGTTAAGCTAGGGCTCCCCCATTGACTTGGCTTGTCAGAAGGACGCAAAAGGTGAATTGCCCCGTTTTATTAAATGTGAACCAGTTGCCAAGTGTCTGAAACAGTAATTGACATTATTGTTAAGTGAGTTTTGCCCCACTTTTATGACCTTTCTGGCCACAGTTGTTAAGTGAATCACCGTTGTTAAGCTAGTCACACGGTTGTTAAGTGAACCCGGCTCCCCCATTAACTTGGCTTGTCAGAAGGTCGCAAAAGGGCAATCAAGGGAACACACTGACCGTCATAATTGTGAGTCAGTTGCCAAGTGTCAGGTGAATTTTGATCACGTGACCGCAGGGATGCTGCAGTGGTTGTAAGTGTGAAAATGGTCATAAGTCTCTTATTTTCAGTTTTGTTATTGTGAATTGTCACTAAATGAATGGTTTGAAGTCAAGGACGATCTGTATTCCCAGTAAAACTGAAAGGCTTCCTAAGTAAGCTGCCCCTGCAGAAGATCTCACAAAAACACAAAAGTGACACTTGTGACTTCCACCCAGAAACCTTCTGTCTCTCCATCATATGACAACCACCTGGGGTCCATTTGGGTGGTATATAAATACATGCCAGTTGCCAAGAGTCCAAATTTTGATCACTGCAGGGAGGCTGCAGTGTGAAAAATTGTCATTCCCCCCCCATACCCCGGGCCGTTGCAACTTCAAATGGTCACTGAACGAGTGGTTGTAAGTCAAAGACTATCCTATAAAGCTTTCTCTAATAGTACATTTAAAGGGCATCAGCAACTCATCCTCTCTTTCAAAGGAAATGAGAGGCAGCAGGAGTGGGGGCTGTTTGACTAATTGATCACTGATTTTAATCAGCATCAACTGATTAAAATTGATGGCTTAAATGATGGAATATTTTTTTCTCGATTTGCATAGGGCTGATGGTTGAACATGAGATATTCATGAGGAATGCTTACAAATGCAAACCAGCATTTGCTAAATAAAACATATTTATTTTTAGTGCAATTATATTCTGCCCTATCCATCTGCAAAGTGACTTTGGGCAGCTTAAAATTAAAATTCACTTGCTGCACATAAGCGACATGACATAGAATAAGAGATTTGGAAGGGACCTCCAAGGTCATCTAGTCCAGTCCCCTGCTCGAGCAGGAGACCCTATACCACTTCAGACAAAGGACTATCTAATTCTAGTCTCTTCTTGAAAGCTTCCGGTGATGGGGCACCCACAACTTCTGAAAGCAAGTTGTGCATTAGTTGCTTATGAGTGACTGAAGCCTTCCCTTGTGCACTGTGAATGAGGGCAGGGGTAAGGATGCTTTAATGTGATGAAGACACTTTAGATTGAATTAAAATGATCTGGCTTGACTCTGCTAAACTTTTTTTTCAGTCATTATTGTTTTATTGTACGGTTATCTCCTTCCCTTTTTTTTTTATTTATTGAACTTATATACCACGCATCTAACCTAGAGTGGACTCTAAGCAGCTTACAATCAAAACACAAAATAAAGCATTTAAGCATAAAAAAACATAAAATATTAACATTAAAATGAAGTTAAAATTGCAAGATGAGGAGGAAGGGAATAAGGGAAGAAGGTGAGATCTTAGCACATTAACCATCTCCAAAATGGGATGTCCCCATCGGGGACAGTTGGCAGAACCAGATCTTCAGGCAATGTGCAAATCTCACTGGGGAAGGGAGGGGGAATGATGTTTCGGTGGGTAGAAGCCACAGCAGAAAAGGCTCTTCTCCTGGACCCCACCAGCATGAATGCCTTGAGCAACGGGGTCTGCAGCATATCTCTTCTCCTAGCACAATGGACCCATGTCTGAAGGGTTTTTTTAAATCACCCTTGAAGATGGAACAAGGGACCAGATAAACCTTTATCTTTTCAGCAGGGTAAATTCCCCGACTTTGCATCTGTAATCCTACAGCATAATTAGACCCTGAAATGCTGTTTCTGTCCTTGTTCCTTACAGCACTGCAAACCATGGAGAATTACCAGAAGTCCAAGGTAGTGGAGAAGCCTTTTCCCCTCCCTTTCACCAACTTGCCCTCAGACATCATTGAAATGAAAGTGAAGGATGGAAGCAAGATCCGGAATCTGATGGGCTACGCCATTGGCAAGATGGAGCAAGAGATGACGAGACAGATGCTGTTCAGCGGAGTCGGCAAAGCCATCAACAAGACCATCACCTGCGTGGAGATCATGAAGCGGAGGTTGAAGGATCTCCACCAGATCACAAAAGTGTTCTTTCAGCAAATAGAGGAGATCTGGGAACCCATCGTGCCAGAGGCTGGCCTGGACCCCTTGACTGTGAAGAGAAATATCCCTGCCATTTGTGTTTTGCTGAGCAAAGGCCCGCTAGATCATCAGGAGCCAGGTTATCAGGCTCCTGGGTCTTTCAATGCCTTCTGGTTGGAAACACTGAATTCGGAGTCCCAGAGTCAGCCGAAAAGGAAGAAAGGTGGTGGGAGAGGGGCCAGCCATGCAGGAAAGCATCCTTCCTCAGCCTTTTGAGAAGAATCCCAAAAATAATAAGTCGAGCTGAGTAAATTACTTACCTACAGAGCCAAAGAAAACCGGTCGCTTTTCACATTGAGAGAGGAAAATTGAGGATCTTGGTGGTTCCTTCCACCAAGAGGCTGATTTAAAAGAAGTGGAAGAAAAGAGGCTTGAAATTTCGGACCTGCCTGGATCAGGTTGATCATCAGCATCTGGCAATGTGGTTCTTTTTTTCCTTTCAGAAGGAAACAAATGCTCTGGTGGGTTGTTTTGAGTTCTTGAAGCAATAATGATTAAAAAAAGAGCCTTCCTGGTTGAGGGAGATGTGGAGAATCTGCCTGTTTACTAAGGGAGTAACTATGACATTTGCCTGTTTTCCTCAGTGGATGACTGTTGGATGTTACACAAATCTTAGGATCTACTTCTCAAATTTCTGCTTCCAAAATTTGATGGTGACAGGAGAAGGGTGCCCTGTTTTTTAATAATATTCTTTGATTTTAACACTGGGCTCTCCAAATTTGGCAGCTGTAAGACTTGTGGACTTTAACTTCCCATGCACTGGCTGGGAATTCTGGGAGTTGAAGTCCACAAGTGGCCAAATTTGGAGACCCCCTGCTGTAACCTAAGCATCTGCCTTCTTGTGAAGAGACCGCCTTGTTTGATACAGCATAAAGACGGTCTCATCTTGATTGCCCGACATGCAGAAGGTGCAGCTTAGTATGTCTAAAGACGATTGGAAAAATGCTGAGGTTATTTGATTGTTAAAAAAACATAGATTGTACAACAATACTATTTTAGTACATTTTATTTATAGGGTTTTTTTTCAACATTTGAAAAGGTTTCTTTGGTCTATGAAAGGGCTGTTGCTAGTTCAGACAATTGATAGTTATCTCCAGTCATTGTATACGTGGTGCCTGAGTGTTGCCTGAGGAAGTGAAAGATGTCATGAAGAGATTTTCCCATTTTAGCTGATGTAACTGTGATTCTTCATTTACCTCTGAAAGCATTGATGCTCCAGAGATCCTACCTGGGGCAGGAATTTTATCTGTGACTGCGTTGACAATACTGATGGATTATTTGCATTCAATCATACCATTAAAAAAAATTCTTAGTTCTTTCCAGGCTCATATCTCGTTTATTAACATAACAAAAACCTAGGAGCCTAAAGCCTTAGCTTTCTAGAATTCTGTTGTCAGTATCCAACCACAATTTTCTGAGCTGAAGTGAGATTTGGTCTTTTGGGCACCACTCAAAAATAAGTTGGGTGTGTATTCCAAGTTTCCAGTTTAGCCTACATTCCTGGAATATTCTGGTGGCCTTCCATTCACTTTCCAAACAGTTTGCTGCTTACCTGTTTCAAGTTCAGTCACAGCAGCTAACAGGTTGAGTTAAGAAAGCTGAGATTGTAATGTCATCTCTGCTCACAAAGTGACTTTTATCTCCTAGTTGTGAGATAAAATTTCACCACTGAAACAAATTTCAGATAAGAGATGGGTAGTTGATGCTGAAAGAAAAAAAAAGTTTGCCTGTTTCCAGGACATTATGAGGGGCACAAAACAGTGATGTTAAATCCAATAAGCAAGTTTATGATGGTAGTGGAATTGCAGGATTGACCTAGTTAAGCATGTTGTAAAATTCTGTCCGTGTGAATGTTCTTGGATGCTCTTCTGGTTGATCCTGCCCAAACAGTAAATGCTGCAGTTATTAGCATCCAGAGTATAGACAGTCTCTGCAAAACAAAACAGTTTTGCTCTTCTTTTTCTAGATTTCCTTAATATAATGATCTATAGCCTGTGATGTTGGATATTCAAATGTACCGTACCAAAGATTTAGCAGTCATAGGTTGACTTAAGTGTATCTAAAAACTACTGAGGGAAAAGGAAGATTTGAGAAATAAGAATTGCAGGTATCCTTTGATTTACGATCACATTTGAGCCAAAAGTTCTTATTGCTAAGCAAAACAGTTGACAAGTTTTGCCTCATTTTACAACCTTTCTTACCACAGTTGCAAAAGAATTGTAGTAAACTTTGGCTGTGCGATGATGCTCCCCCAGAGGGCACCCTTTACCCTAAGGAGCCCGGGAACTTGATGTGGCCTTGCCAAGGGACAATCCTGACTGAAAGCTTTGATCAAGCCACCTTTTAACTACCAAACCCTGGGAAGAACAGAGGAGGAGCTATAGAGAGTAGTTGGCTGTAGAGTCCAAAGTCTTTGAAGGAAACTGCTTGGTGTGAATCCAGTCAGGAGTGCCACATACCCTTGTGCAACCAGAACCCAGGGCAAAGGGGATTGAGCAGGTTTGGCAGTAACAACCTTAGTGTGAAGGATGGACTGAAGCCACCCTGATCTAGGGACAAAAGGCAGCGCTGAAAATGTATCTGTAGAAAGAATCTCAGTGTCTGAGTTCACACAAGACACCCGTTCATTGAATTAACCAACAATGTGTGTACTGTGCAAACACAGCCCCTGGATTGAGTGCTGAGTAGGATTTGAGAGACCCGCTGTTTTATTTGTGGAAATGGAGAACGATGAAGGCCAAATACAAATGCAATAGGAAGATTCTAGAGAGCATAGAAGCGACCAAACTTAGTGCCAATTTAGAGCCCTAGCAAGGGACTCTTATATAGCTTTTTTCCTACTGAAAATGTCTTAGGAAAATGTGGATTAAGTCACCCATCCTCCCCAACCTGGTGCCTCACTTTAACTCAGTTAATCCTGTTGATTTGGCCTTGGTGGGTGAGTGCTAGTAAGAAGACAGGGCTCTAACTTAGGAAATAGCAGTTCCATTGTCAGTCCCCTGATATTGTATTGACACTGGAGAGCCATTTGTCTAGAATGCCTTGAGCAGGGTTGGACTAGACTAGAAGATCTTCAATTCCTATTTTATTGTTCTGTTAAATTTGATGTACTTCATCCATCCATTACCTCAGTTACTTGTGTTCTTGTGTCCTGGTCGTTGCCCACAATTATTGTTCTTAATCCCCCAGTGCCTCCCTCCTCCATCTTACATTTCCTTTCCACTGAAATTATGAATGGCCTGGTGGATTCTCTGATTCTGAGTTCATTCCAGTTCATTGCTTGCTCTCTGTTGCTTGCTGAACTGGATGCTTTCTCGAATGTGGTATGTTTGGATTTACAGCAGTCTAATCGCAAAACTGGGAGGAACAATTTATTTCTGCTCGTACAATCACAGTTTGAGACTTGGGCTTGGCTTGAATGCAGGAGAGAACAGAGCATGGTGATTGACTGCAGCCAAATGCATGAATAAAAAAGCATCCCTCACTTGGCTGAACACATGAAGAATTTTCGTAAATCTCGGTACGAGATTAGAAAACAATTAGCAAAGCATTTGATATAGTTCCACACAACAAGCTTATTAAAAAATTGTACAAGCCAGGGCTTAGCCACTGGGCGTTTCAACGGATAAGAAGTTGGCTCAGGGATAAATCCCAGTGTGATTAATGGGGCACTTTCTGAACAATCACAAGCGACGTGCCATAAGGCTCAGTTCTAGGTCCTGTTCTGTGCAATGTAAGGAATACAACAAAAGTATTGCTAGGTAAGATTTAGTTATTTTCTGACGATATAAAGGTGTGTGGCAAAGATAATACTTCTGGGGTATTCATAACCTGGAAAATGATTTGGCATTGCTGAAGAAATTGTCAGAAATGTGGAAACTGCAGTTCAGTGTTTCTAAAGGTAGGGTCATATTTGGAACACAGTGTTAGAACAACCAAAGAAAAGGTTTTAGGGGCAATCATAGCACATGACTGCAAAAGGAGCAAATGGTGTAGCCAGGCAGCTGTGGAGGCAACAAAAATTCTGGGATGTATCATTAAAAGAATCAGCAGGGAAAAAGCTCCTTATCCCGCTATATGGGGATCTAATCACACCCATTTAAAATGCTTTGTCCAGTTCTGGAGAGTTCACTTAAAAAGAGATATTGATAAGACTGGCAACAAAAATGGTGCAAGTCAGGGACAAAACGTACCAGGAGATTGGAGGAAATAACAGAATAACAGATTTGGAAGGGACTTTGTAGGTCATCTAGTCTAACCCCTCACCTAAGCAGACCTTACACCATTTTTGACAGATGGCCATCCAGTCTCTTCTTGAAAGCTTCTAGAAATGAAGTTCCCACAACTTCTGAAGGCAACTTCTGTTCCATTGGATTGATTGTTCTCACTATCAGAAAATCCCTCCTTATTTCCAGGTTGAATCTCTCCTTGGTCAGTTTCCATCCATTGTTCTTTGTTTGGCCTTCAGGTGCCTTGGAGAATAGCTTGACCCCTGCCTCCTCTCTGGGGCAGCCCCTCAAATATTGGAAGGCTGCTCTCCTGTCTCCCCTGGTCCTTCTTTTCCCAAGACTAGCCAGGCCAAGTTCCTGCAACCATTCTTCATAAGTTTTATCCTCCAGTCCCCTCATCATCCTGGTTGCTCTTCTCTGCACTCTTTCTAGAGTCTCAACCCCTTTTTTATAGCGTGGTGACCAAACTGGATGCAGTACTCTAGGTGTGATCTTACTAAGGCTTTATGAATCCATACAGCCTGGAGGACAGAAGGGAAAATGGGGAGATGACTGAAGCCTTCAGCAACAGGCCATTGGCAGGGGTGCATAAAAATAAATCTAATTCATTGGAAACCCGGACAGGGAATTTTCACACCTTGGATCTGAATTCAGTCTCTTTAAAAATTAAGATTGTTATTTCCAAGGTTATTATTACAGAAGACAGAACTGAGACCTTCTGGAACTGAATGGCAGAATTTAATACAGATAGTCCTCAACTTACAACCACAGTTGAGCCCAAAATTCCATTGCTAAGCAAGACAGTTAAGTAAGTTTTGCCCCATTTTATCACCTTCACGACAGTTTTTAACTGAACCACTGCAGCTGTTGAGTTGGTCACACGATTGTTAAGTGAATCCAGATTCCTCATGGACTTGTCAGAAGATTGCAAAAGGGGATCACATGATTCCAGGACACTGCAGCCATCTTCAATACATGCCAGTTGCCAAGTGTCTGAATTTTGATTAAATGGCCATGAGGACGATGCAATGATCATCAGTCTGAAAAAGTCATTCACTTTTTTCAGTGCCGTTATAACTGAACAGTCACTAAATGAACTGTTGTAAGTCCAGGACTTCCTGTAGAGGACCACATTGTGATGGCTGCTTGTTTGGTTTGCAAAAGAGCATTAAAGCTTGGTCACCCTTGCTTCGTTCTTTGGTTCCACCTGGAGGGTCTTTGCTTTCCCCTCGTGCGTTTGTGTTACCTTGTGTTGCTGGGACACGTCTGATGAAACCGCCAATGGAAAGTGTCAGGGCACAGCAGAGGGGGCCCCTGTGTTCCTTGTGGTCCACCAGCTCGGGCCCTCAAAGACCAACCCGCTTTCTGGCCAACTAGCCTGCACAAAACAGGGACTCACCTCCAGGCCAGATCTGTCTGAAAGCATCCACGTTTCCCCCGGGGAAAGATTTCCAGACTGCGCATTGATTTAACACTTACATTTGGAGAATTTAGAAGCTGCCCTTTTTATTCCGAAGTGCGTCTCCAGGCGGCATTTATAAAAATCAATGCAATTCCAACACAGAACAGTAAAACCGAGCTGAATCAAAACGCCTCCCCAGCCAAACAGGTTTTTACTTAAAGTATAAAAGGAGTTTCAAACAACATTACACTCAGCAAATGCACAGGGCCCCTGAAGAAAGGCGAGGTGTGTATGTGTAATTTTAATATTCTATTTAATTGGGGCCTCCAAAAGAAGGAATAGCCCGATGTTTTTCACACTGTTTGCGTCAGGAGAAACCTGGATGATTTTTAATTCAGAATAGACATGTTAAGCCTAACAAAGCTTTTAACGCACCTCTCTGCAATTTAATCTCTTTTTAAAAAAACAGCGCATGTACGCACTTGCACGCAGACCGCACACAAAGACTGCAGAATAGCACACGCTGTCGGATTTCAACAATGAGCTTGGAAGGGGTCCTGACGAGAGGAATTTGTGTGTCTGTGTGTGTGTGTCTGTGTGTGACTCCCATTGTTCTGGGTCCTTTTTTCTCTTCCCTCCTGGCTGCTTCTCTTTAAGCAAAGCGACGGCGAAGAAAAACAGTTGGATCCCAGTAAAGCCAGACAGCCTTCCATTCTTTGAAGGACGCTCAGATATTTGTTCCACAGGTCTGATTTTGTTCTTCAGCTGTTATTTTTAGATCTGCCTTTCGGAATAAAAAATCCTTCTCAGGCAGCCTGGCATCAAGATGCAACTTAAAAAAAAAAAATCTGAATATCAGCTGAGGCGGCCCCCTGGACCGCCTCACAGGGCAGGTAGTGGTGAATATCCATAGCAAAGGGCCTGGGGAGAGGCACCCAACCGGCAATCTCTCCCTTTGCTTGCCTTTCCTTTCCATACAATTGTTTAATCAAGTCAAGTCAGTTACAATGAAGAGAAACTCTTTAGCTCAAGGTTGAACTGTGGGGTCCTTGGTGCTCTCTGAGCTTGGCTGTTTTCTTTGCAGACATTTCATGACCCAACTAGGGAACATCATCAGTGCTGGAGGGAGTGGGGTTTACAGGGAGGAGGAGGAGAACTGTTGGGTCCTTAAGTGCTCTCTGGACTTAACTATTTTCTTACAGACGTTTCAAGAACCAACTAGGTAACCTAATCAGTCCTAGAAGGTAGTGGAGTTTGTGGAACAGGGGAGGAGGAAAAGGAAAAGGAGAAAGACTGTGGGGTGCTTGGTGCTCTCATGAAACCTCTGCTATTTCATTGCAGATGTTTCGTGACCCAACTAGGTAGCATCATCAGTGCTAGAAGGAAGGGAGTTGGGGAGGAGGAGGAGACTGTGGTCTCCTCAGTGCTCTGAGCTTGTTTTCTTGCAGGCATTTCATGACCCAACTAAGTAGCATCATCAGTGCATTTGGAAGGGTACTCGCAATGCAACCTACTTGGGACACGAAATGCCTGCAAGAAAACAACCAAACTTGGGGCACTTCCAAACCTGACAGCAGCATTTGCTCCACGTGTGACCCAGAAACTAGCTGGACCCGCAGGTTTTGGGGAGGTTTAGCATTCCATTCCAAGCAATCCCCTTCCTTTTCCCACGCCTTGTGCACATCCAGGAGTTCACACAACATTGTTGTGTCAAGATACGCTCTTGGTCGGGGATCCTGTGGGTGTCAGTTCTCCATTTGGGAGGCTTCTGAGTCCTGGTGGCCCTTGCTAAGACCGGCTTCTTTCTGGTTGTGCCTCTGTGTGTGTGTGTGTGTGTGTGTGTGCTTGCTCCCCTCCAACATGAAACAAGATTTAAACCCCAAATAGCCGCTGTTCTTTCTAACCCTCCTCAGATCACACTGGATGGAGGCCATCCCGCTCTGAGTTGATCCGGGTGGCTGGGTGGGTGGAGTTTCTGAAGCTAACTCAACTGGCCTTCCCCATCTTATGTGGCGGATGGGGGCGGGCGGGGGGAGATGACCTCCAGACCCCCTTGGTGTCTCCCGGGACTTCACAAGCAGCTGTGCGTTTCCCGGTCTTGCAGAAACGACATACACAAGCCAGACAAAGCGCAAGAGGGGACGTGCCTCCTTCCTCATCCCACCACTGGGCTGCTTCCTCTCCAGCTGCACCCTCCTCGCTCTTTGACCCAAACGCACCTGGACACAAATAGTCCTCAAAAGGAATTTGCCAAAACGCAAATTGGGCCGCGCTTCGAGCGACAGTGATGGACACATGTCTAAAATGCGCAAAGTGAGCCGTCTCACACGGGGGCCAAAATAGCAGCTGCCGTTCTCAGTATTTAAGGGAGGAACGCAGCGTTTCCAGCAACTTCACAATCCGCCACGTGGCACCGTGTGCAGGACACACAAATAGCTCCGATGCGATCTGTGGCCGCGATGCTCCCGCCAATCAGAGCCTCAGATTCCCGAAAGGATTCCTCAGAGGCCATTTCTGGTCCAGGAAATAGAAGCGGAGCTTCCCTCATTTATTTCAGCCTGCTAGACAGCCAGACAGCCCAGTCAATTAAACTGTACCCATTTTATTCCACAATGGAATAAATCTGCTTTTCCTCTGTCTGCCCGTCACCCAGAAAGCGGCAAGACCCCCGTGCTCGGATGATGCCCTTGTGGGTTAGCAGAGACAGTCCTGAGTAGACAATAAGTAATAAACAGCCTTGGGGGGGGTGGAGGTTTGGCTCCCAGCTGCGATGTTCCTCCTGGGAGGTTCTTGGACCTTGGCAGTTTTTTGATAATTGGCAAAACGCAAAACGCTTTTCCTAAAATTGCAGGCTAATTAAAACGGAGACATCTTCTCAAGCCAAGCCGAACCTTCTGGAATCCACTTAACAGATTAATCCACAGCTGGGTGCAGTTTGATGGTAGCCAGTCTCAGTTCTCTTTTTGGAATATTTTATTTTTTTGTGGGGGGGGTGGGGGAAGAAGGGGGTAGTGTTCCCCACGGATCTCACACTGATGTATTTGTGGTTTTTTTTTGTCCTCTGCAGGGTCCAATTTGGGTGGAAAATCCAATCAGAGTCAGATCTGCCAGCCGAGACGCGTTTTGCAAACAGGGAGCCTCCAAAGCCTCAGAAATAAAATAAAAGTTTAGCAATATTTATCTGTTCCCTAACATACTTCCTGAAGCTCCTTTTAATCTCTTAACAATTCACATTGGCCGTAATTCCCACAGATGCCCTAATCAATTCCTGAGCCTCGAGCCAGGTTTCAAAAGAACTCCAATGATTTATTAGGAGCAACATGTCGGCACCTCTTTACTCAAGTGAAATCAGTTCTGCCCCATGTCATTTATGACCCTGTTTCCTCCTCCCTCTTGCCAGGGTGTGTCATAAATCACATTCTCCAACCAAAAGCACTTTCCCAGGCTGGAGAAAACAGGCCTCTCCGGCTTGTTCTGGTAACCTGGAATACAATCTGGAGAAAGGTTTGCGTGGAATGTGCTTCTGGTCATAGCAACTGAGCTTCTCCATCAGTTCTCCCCCTGTGGCAACTCAAGAGCAGTCCAGGAAAGCTTTATGAGTTGACACATAACTTGAGTCGATCCTCTTTGCTGCTGGCTGTCTTCTTTTTCTTTCTCCTTTCTCCGGCATCAAAACACTTTTCCCCCAAAATGGGTCTTGGTAACATGACCTGGATTGACGGAGAATCTCCATGGACCTTCTTCCCATCCTCTTTCTTCAGAGTCCCAACTTGGGCTTCCGTAGAGGGTCGCAGTAGGGAACATCATGGTTTTTGAGACCCCGCAGTTGACCCATTAGACCAGTGGTCGCCAACTGGTCGGGGTTGACCGTGAGAAAATTTTGGTGGTCAGCAGAGAAACATCCCCCCCAAAGCAATTAATCCAGGCTGCACCACCCACATGGCCCGTGGGAACACAAGGCTTACATCGCTAGCTTTGCAAACAACATGTAGTGAGGGGAGGGGGGAAAAGGGGGGAGGGGGGAACTTGCTCCACTCGCCCCACACGCCTGGCCTGGCCACTGGGCTGCTGCTTTCCGCTTCTGCTTTGGCTGGACGCAAGGAAAGCAGCCAAAGTCTTTCTTTCTCTCCCCCAAATTCTGCCAGAACTGAGTCTTTGGGGACCCTGCAAGGCCTCCTGCTCCAAGAGGCTGCGCCGGCAAAGACTCATTTCTGATGGAGTTTGGGGGAGAGAAAGAAAGACTTCTGCTGCTTCTGCTGTTTTCTTTGCATGAAACCGAAAGTCTCTTCCCCTCCCCTGAGAACGGAGCTGGAGACGGTATCCTGCAATCCCAAATAAAGAATGATTGATCGGTAGGAAAATGGGGTGGGGGATTTTCCTGCAGACTTTTTGGGGGATCTTCCCAGGGTCTTTGGTCCGCGGGATTTAAAATGATACGTTTGGGGGTCCCCGAGGTCCAAAAGGTTGGCGACCTCTGCATTAGACCATCCCTGTTGGGCGAGCTGGACTGGCTGCCAGTCTGCTTCCGGCTTTTATTACCCGAGGAAGCATCTTGCCCAATGGGAGCGGCCTGACGTATCCACGGAAGGAGCATGTTCTGGGTCTGGAGTGGCTGCTGGTGGGATCTAGGAGAAGCCCCCACCCTTTGGAACATCTCCCCCACCCAAGAAGAGTTCTCCACTCCTCTACTCGTTGCAGAATACTTTATTTATTTATTTATTATTTATTTTCAAGATTTATATACCGCCCCCTCTCCTTGGGGGACTCAGGACCGTGTACAGATATTAGAAATATGTTGAAGATACAATAGTTGGAATAATTAAAGAATAAAATTTGGTTGTTAAATAAACAGGATGAGGCAAGGATTTAAAAGTGAGGACTAAGACCAATTTTGACCGAATTTAAAGTAAGTGAAAAACCCTAGGCCAGACCGGTTTGATGGAATAGGTGAGTTTTCAACGCGCGCCAGAAGGTCAAAAGGTCAGGGATGATCCTCATCCTCCAGAGGGAGGGCGCCCCCAAAGAGAAGGCCCGTACCCTCGGAGTCGCCAGCTGTCCAGCCGATATGCCACCAGACTCGAAATTCTAGACCTAGAAAACCTAGAACTACACCACCTTCAGTCTGATCTAAGTATAGTATATAAAATCATACATTGCAATGTCCTACCTGTCAATGAATACTTCAGCTTCAACTATAACAACACAAGAGCAAACAATAGATACAAACTCAAGGTTAATCGCACCAGACTTGATTACAGGAAATACGACTTCAGCAACAGAGTGGTCAATGTATGGAATACTGTACCTAACTCTGTGGTTTCTTCCCCAAACATCCCAAAAACTTTAACTTTAGACTGTCTACTATTGACCTCACCCCTTTCCTAAGAGATCTGTAGGGGGCGTGCATAAGCGCACCAATGTGCCTTCCGTCCCTGTCCTATTGTTTCTTTTATTTTTCTTATATGTATCCATTTCATGTATTCATAATTATGTTTATACTTATACCTATTATTTTGTAAGCAATTGATAAAATAAAAATTAAATAAAAAAATAAGACGGTATGATATTATGCATTGTAAGCTTTGATAGTACGCATAAATGTATACATAATGTCACAGTGCTGTTTAATAACTATTGGTATTATATATAAATGGAAAAAAATTCAATAAAGCATTATTTTTTTTAAAAAAAGAATAGAAAATAGAATAGGAATCGAATCAGAGTTGGCAGGAACCATAGAGGTCTTCAACCTCCTGATTAGGCAGGAAGCCGTACATCATTTCAGACAAATGAAGGCTTGTGTTTTGTTTGTTCAGGTTAGCCAAGTTTCTTTTTCACCTTCCAAACCTGCCTTTCGGGGATGGGGTGAGGATGTCATTCACAGCTCTGGAGAGTGTTGAACTCCTCAAGGGAGGGAGCCAAGCCGTCCCAGGGACCGACGATGCTTGCGATGCAGGGGTAAGTGGATGGGGAAGTAGGCGAGTGTCTCATTGAATTATTGATCAGGGAATGGCTGGCATTTCATCCCATGGATTTTTTTCCCCTTGTCAAGAGAAGGCCTCCAGACTCCAGAGGCCTTGGCCACCCAAAGCTTTTCCTGCCGCCTGGAAAGCCGAGGACTTTTTTCCCCAGGAAATTTCAATTTCACACTTTTATCCCTTCAATCCCTCATTTTGGCCTTCTGACTCCCTCCTTGCAGACAGACAGACAGACAGGCCCCACCTGTCCCTCTTGGCTACTTCTCTGGCATCACAAACACCCTTCCAAAAGGCTTTTGGGATCCAAGGCTTCCAACTTCTCTGCTTTTCGGCATCTTTCCCATAAAGAACAGTGAGAATCAGAGGCAGCCTCGTTCTCGTTGGGTCTGGGACCCTCATCTGCTGAAGGTGGTATGGGGAGGAGACCCGGGAGAGCCACGGGGAGGAGAAAATGGGGAGGGAAGGAGGGAGGAAGATCGGGTGGGATTGAAGGAAGAAAGGAAGGGTGGGATGGATGGATGGAAGGAAGGAAGGAAAGAGAGGTGCTAGGAAGAGAAGAGAGGAAGAAGAGAAGGGAGGAATGGAGGGAGAGGAAGGGAAGGAGGAAGGAAGAATGGGATGGCTGGCAGGAAGGAAGAAGGAATAGTCCTTAGTGTTCTCTGGCTCTTTTCCTGCAGACCTTTCCTAACCCAACTAGGTAATATCAGTGCTGGAAGGTGGGAGAGGAGGAGGAGGAGGAGGAAAAAGGCGGGGAGGAGGGGGCAGTGTCTTTCCTGGCACCCCCCCCCCCCTTTTATCAGACGCTACCCGGCACCTCCCAGTGGAGATGCTTCCGTCCGTCGTCCTCCTCTTGCGCCTGACCGCAGCCCTGGCCCTCAACTGGGCGCAATTCCCCCTGGCTGCAGGTCACCCACCCACCTTCTGCGGGACCCCACTGGCACCGCCCCCCCCCAAAGACCCCCAGACTCCTCCACGCAACACGCTCCGCTGCACCCCCACCCTCGCCAGGACTTAGCCTGTGGCTGGGTGAGCCTGCAGTCCCCCTGGGAAGTCCCGGGTTCAAGCTCCAATGCAAACCAGAAAAGGGGGGAGTTCCGTAACCGGGAGAGCCTCTTCCAGAGCGCAGGGCACCAGCTTCCTCTGCCAGGCAACGTCTCCCTGGTCCCGGGGCTATTTCGGGAGGCTCACCCGCTCTCCCAGGGGTCAAACAAGTCAAGATGGCCACCCCTTCCCCCTGTGCTTTGTAGCCGATCCCCGGAGAGCTGAGCAGGCTCCGAGGGGCTTCACTTGAGGGGGACCCGCAGGGCTGAGCAGCCTGTTGCATGCGACCCATAATCCCTGGCTGGCCAACGAGCCAAGAGCCCCAGAGACCCCATCTCTCCTCCTCCTCCTCTGCCCCCTTCTAGCACTGATGAGGTTCCCTAGTTGGGTCATGAAATGGCTGCAAGAAGACAACCAAGCTCAGAGAGCAGCAAGGAGCCCCCCCCCTCTCCGTCCTCCTCCTTTCCCTCCCTCCCATCCTCTTTCTCCCTCCTCTTTCTCCCTTCCATCCTCTTCCTCCTTTCAGCCATCCTCCTCTTCCTCCCTCCCTCCTTCTCTTCCCTCCCATCTTCCTTTTCCTCTCGCTCTCATCCTCCACTCCCTCCTCCTCCTCCGGGCCCCTCCAGCACTCTGCACATGCTCCAGAGCACTCTGCCCTGCCGGCTCCCGAGGGACCCGCGCAGGGACCTCCCCTCCTCTCCGTCTCTGGCCGGGACGCGGGGGTGGGTGGGGGAAGCCTGGGCCGCCCTGACATCCTCTGCGCGGGCCGGCTTCCCGGGCGCGTTCACACGACCGGCGGCGGCTCACGTGCAGAGAGAGGGGGAGGCGGGAGGGGGGGGCGGGCACCGGCACGGCCACCCAATCAGCGCTCCCCGAACCCTCCCGCAGCCAATGGCAGGCAGGGGCGGGGACCAGCGGCGCCCCCCCCCCCCCCCGCCTCCTGGCCCTGACCCGGCCCAGCCCGGCCAGGCAGGGCGAAGCGGCGGCGGCGGCGGCTTTGCGGACCGGCGGCTCCTGTAAGTAGGCGGGGAGTGGCGAGGGTGCCTCTGAGCCACTGCAGAGGGCGGGAGGAGGAGGAAGAGGATCGGGGCCTTTCCCTGCCCAGCGCCGAAGCGGCGCTCTTTCTCCGGGGGAGCCTCGCAGGTAGACTGCGCCTGTTGCTGGAGGCTCGCTTGGCCCTGCCCTGGGGAGGCTCGGCGGGGAGGCTGGCCTTGGGGATGCCGGGGGGTGCCGCCCCTCCGATCTCCTGGCCGGGCACGGCTGCCGGACCTCGGAGTAGCCCCACCCCGGCGAGGTCCTGCTCTGCCTGGAAAGCGAGTCGGGGGCTCGAAGTTGTGCCAAGTTTCTCAGCTGCAAAAAAAAAAGAGAGGGAGGGGGTCCTCCTTGCGCCAGGATCCCCTCTAGGATTTCGGAGACACCCGCCCCACCCCCAACCCGTGTTGTTTCCTCGGAGACTCTTCTTACGGGATGCTTCCAGCTGGGATTTCCTCGTGGTCTCCCGTCCCCTCGCTAGCCGGCCCAGAATGCTCCTCTGGGAGGCTGAGAGAAGGAAGAGTTGTCTGTCTGGGGGGAGGGGCACAGCCCTTCTGACCCCGCAGCCAAAAGCCCCACCTGCCCCCCGAAACTTTTTGGAACCTCTGCCCCCAAACTGCACCCCAGAAGGAGTCCTTGTCGTGTGTCCCCCCCCCCCCCCCCCGCAGACTTCACACATGCAGAAAACTTGCAGGTATTGCAAAAGGGGCCTTTTGAGGGTTTCAGCTTTTTTAGAACGCCTCTTCCAAGTTGCTAGTCCACAAGCAACCCTTCTTAGACCTTTCCTTCTTTTTTGGTCTCTTAAAAGTCGCAGGTTGCAACTTGGCTGAGGTGAGCAACCCCGGAGTTCTGCAACTGATCGCCCTCCCCCTCCCCTTATTTTCTCCCCTGCTAGCCCCCAAATGCACCTCAGATGGGTTGCCATGGGGATGGGGCTGAAAGATCCAGGCGGATGCCACAAGTGTCACTCTTGGGTTTTGCCTTTGTGTGTGTGTGTGTGTCTTTGTGAGATCTGCAACAGTAGAAAGCCTTCCAATTTTACTGGAAATCCGATACCACTATTCATTTAGTGACAATTCGCAGTTATGACCCCCTTTTAATGACCCCCTTATTCCTTTATGGGGTGGAGTCTGAGCAACTGAATGGAGCTAGCAGTGTGTTTCATAGCCGGATACTCTTCCTGTCGCCGATGTAGAGTTTTGTTCAGCAGATATATTCTCATTGTGCCCAGAGAGAATTCACCCAGCAGGAGAGGGTGAATTCTAGTTGTGTCTTACTTAGGCAGAAAGTTACTTGGGGTTGCCTTTGGGTCATTCACCAGGAGACTATGAGTTCTAGTCCCACCTTAGGCATGAAAGCCATCACTCTGCTAAACAAATAATTCCCTCAACACCGTTCAACTATTTACAAAGTGTGCACTACTATTGTCGCTTGTATCCTTACGATTTATATTGACTGTTTCCTAGTATGATTTGATTGCTTATCGTACCCTATGACTATCATTAAGTGTTGTACCTGATGATTCTCGACTCTTGGTGAATGTCTCTTTCCTTTTATGTACTGAGAGCATTTGCACCAAGATAAATTCCTTGTGTGTCCAATCACGCTTAGCCAAGAAAGAATTCTATTCTATTCTATTCTATTCTATTCTATTCTATTCTATTCTATTCTATTCTATTCTTTCCTTCCTCTCTCCCTCCCTCCCTACATCTATGTATCTGATTTGATTGCTTATTGTACCCTATGATAATATTAAGTGTTGTACCTGATGATTCTTGACTCTTGATGAATGTCTCTTTTCTTTTATGTACACTGAGAGCATTTGCACCAAGATAAATTCCTTGTGTGTCCAATCACACTTGGCCAATAAAAGAATTCTATTCTATTCTCTATTCTAAAGTTGGCTGGGAGACTTTTGAGCCAATCACCAGTAGACCATGAGTTCTAGTCCTACATTAAGCATGAAGACAGCTGGGTGACTGAGCCAATCACTAGGAGGCTGTGAGTTCTAGTCCACCTTAGCCATGAATGCTGGCTGGGTGACTTTGCCTGAGGAATTCTGGGAGTTGAAATCCACACGACTTCAAGCGGCCAAGATGGAGAACCCCTGGTCCTCAAAGAGGCTGATGGATTAGAGAAGGAGGGTGTGGGTGTGTTAGAAGGGACGACCTCGTGTTGTGCATCCCTCTTGGTTACTGGCACAAAGACTGCATTGTGAAGGAGGCTTTTGAAAGGCCCCATTGAGGTTTGCAGGAAGATGATCTCTCTTGACAAGGTTTTGGAGGGCCTGGCACGGCTGAGGTGGGCCCCTGGGAGTAGGGGCTCACGTAGCAGAGACCCTCGGCAGCTCTCACCCCCCGCCCCCCTAAAAAACACAGGTCACCCAGATTAGTGGCATCTGTGCCGCAAGAGTCCTCGGTTCATTTCTTACACAATCCTAGGCTGCATTAACAGAGGGATGAAATAGAGAATAGAATAGAATAGAATAGAATAGAATGAGAGGAGAGATGGGATGGGATGGAATAGAATAGAATAGAATAGAATAGAAAATATAGAATAGAATAGAATACAAAATATGGAATAGAATAGAATAGAAAATATGGAATGGAATGGAATAGAATAGAATAGAATAGAAAATATGGAATGGAATGGAATAGAATAGAATAGAATAGAATAGAAAATATGGAATGGAATAGAATAGAATAGAAAGTATGGAATAGAAGAGAAGAGATGGAATGGAATAGAATAGAATAGAAAATATAGAATAGAATAGAAAATATGGAATAGAATAGAATAGAAAATATGGAATGGAAGAGAAGAGAAGAGATGGAATAGAATAGAATAGAATTCTTTATTGGCCAAGTGTGATTGGACAGACAAGGAATTTATCTTGGTGTAAATACTCTCAGTATACATAAGGAAAACGTACATTCGTTAAGAATCAAGAATCCAGAGCAGGTGAAGTGTTAAATACCACTTTTATAATAGCAATTATATAATGCCCCATCGTGCTTTACTGTGCTCTCTGGATGGTTTTGTAAATGCCAGCCTGGTGCCCTCCACAATCTGGACGATCTGCTTGGAATATTACATCCAGGTTTCATTGGCACCATATTAAAAAAAAGAGTTGAGACTCTGGAAAGAGTGCAGAGAAGAGCAACCAAGAGGATTAGGGGATTAAAGAACAGTTGCAGGAACTGGGTAGGTCTAGTAGTCTAATGAAAACAAGGAATAGAGGGGACATGATAGTCTCCCAGTATTTGAGGGGCTGTCCCAGAGAGGAGGGGGCTCACTTATTTTCCGAAGCACCCCAAAAGGCAAAACAAGAAACAATGGATGGAAACTAATCAAGGAGAGAAACAACCTTGAATTTCGGAGAAGTTTCCTAATAGTGAGGACAATTAACCAGGGGAACAGCTTGCCACCAGAAGTTGTAAGTGCTTCATCACTGGAGGTTTTTAAGAAGAGATTGGACAGCCACCTGTGTGAAATGATGGAGGGTCCCCTGCTTAAATAGGGGGTTGGACTAGAAGACCTCCAAGGTCCCTTCCAACTCCGTTATTGTATTATTTAGGTAATTAATCAGTGGAACGGCTTCCCTTCAGAAGTGGTTGATACTCCGTCACTGGAGGTTTTTTAAGAAGAGACTGGATGGCCACTTGTCTGAAATGGGATAGGGTCTTCTGCTTGAGCAGGGGGCTGGACTAGAAGACCTTCAGAGTCCCTTCCAACACTGTTATTTTGTTATTCTGGTAATTAATCATGGAACCTGTTTGCCTTCAGAAGTTGTGGGTGCTCCATCACTGAAGGATTTTAAGAAGAGATTGGACAACCATTTGTCTGAAATGGGACAGGGTCTGCAGTTCAAGCAGGGGGGTTGGACTAGAAGACCTCCAAGGTCCCTTCCAAACGTCGTTATTCTTATTATTCTTTGCATAGTCAACCCATGTACCCCGGCATTTCTTCCTGTACTGGGGAGTGTCTGAGATTCAGCGTACAGGTAGAAGGTGCAAAAGGAGTTTGATTTCAGGGCCATGTTGTGCTCTTGTCCAAGGAGCATGTGCAAAGTGCAAAGCCAGATCTGGAAAGCCGGAATTGATGTAACCCAGCTGAGAATGCTGTCGGATCCAAAGCTGGTGTGATTTGAATCACTTCTGTATCTGATGCAGTGTTTCTGAAGGTTGGGCACTTTAAGGGGTGTGGATTTCAACTCCCAGAATTCCCCAGCCAGCTCTGCTTATGGGAGTTGGAATTCTTGAATTCTGGGAGTTGAAATTCACACCCTTTAAAGCAGAAACACTGAGCTAACCAGGTTCGATGGGCAATCCTTCTGAATTCAGCCTTTTTTTCCTTGCACAGGTGAGCCTAGCGACCTCTTGGGGCTGAACGAGGGCAGAAGAACTACTCCGTAGCCCATCCTCCTGACCCAAACCTGCTTGTCCTCCGAGCCATCTCAACGTCCCGGGAGATCACGTGCCGTTCTTTTTTAAGGATTTTTTTTTAAGAGGAAGATCAGCCAGCCTTTAATTCCGGAATGGCATAAGGCCGCCTGCTCGAGCACAGGGGGTCGGACTAGAAGACCTCCAAGGTCTCTTCCCCAACTCTCCTTCCCGTCATTTCTGGATGGCTTGATAAAGTTTGGCCGCCAAGGAGGCCTACTCCCTTGCGGGCACGCCGGTGGACGCCGAACCTGCCCGGAAAGGACCCACCTGGAGCCCCGTGACCCAGCATGGGCCTCTCCACCGGGGCCGTGATCGCCATCACCTTCAACTGTGTCATTGCCTTCCTCGTCCTGGCCCTGCTGCTCATCCTTTGCAAGGCCTGCCGGACTCCCTCCTGCCCCGACCAGAGTCCGCCTTCCGAGTCCGACGAGAGGGGCAACGAAGAGAGGTACCTTCTGCAGCCTTGACTCGGCCGAGGGTTGCGGCACCTCGATGGTGCTGGTTCTGACCCAGGCTTCCTTAAGAAGAAAACAAGAAACCCCCCCCCCCCAGCTCAGGGAACCGCAGGGACCCCCAAGTTCATCTTTGAGCTACGGATATTCCCTTCTAGGGCTATGATATGCAACTTTGACCTGATATGCAATGTTGACTTGCTTTGCACATAAAAGCTAGGTGGAACTTCCTTGTGGCCCCCTATCTTGATTTTTTTTTGGGGGGGACCGTGTCCTACACACCGCCTGTCTTTTGTTCCAATCTAGGCTTCCTTAGAAGGCGGAAAACACAATCTTAGTTCCCGGCAAAACCTCTTTTATTTGCACGGCTGTGGATTGCGTCCATTCCCAGCCTGCAAGGTTTCGCAAACAGTCTTTCAGGGGAGTGTTTATAAACCCCCCACCTGATCACCCTTGGAATGCAGCCAGAGAATGCAGGGCAAGGCCGAACCCAACACAGAGTCCAACAGAACTTTTCAGAGCTTGAATCGACCTGACGAACTAATTGCTTCCTGCAAAAGCTCACATCCCGTTCGCTCCTCTTTTGTGTCCCGTGGGAGGGGCCGATCATCTCCGAGGCGTGGCCTTACTCCTGAGTCAAAACCTGCTTTCTCAATTGTTCTTATCGTCTGCTAGCTCTGTGCAGTTCCAGAAGCTCCCCTGCCTCACTTCTGTCTGAACCTGAAGGCAGCTGCTGACTGCCAGCCTGCCTTGGCCCCATCCCTGCCTCCGATGCAGAGCCCTCGCCCAAGACTTCCTCAGCCTCCAAGGCTGGCCCAGGTTCCTCCCCAACCTCCTCACAGCTGTCCGACTCTGGTGCCAGCTCCGTCAGCTGCCGGCAAGCCACAACAGGTGCCACCTCGTCTGATGGACCAGCAGGGTCTCGGTGTCATGGGCGACGGAGATGAGACTCAGGAATGGAGGAGAGGACCAGCCGGCTGGAAAAGCCACCCAGAGCTGATCTGCTGGCCTTCAAGGATTCACAGCCATGGTGACTCTTGGTGGGTCTTCTCGGGATGGAGGCCAGTCCCGCCCTGCAGGAGCAACTCAGAGTCCTTCCTCTGATGCCAGCCTTTGGGTGGTTCTGGAGGCCCCCAAGAGGGTCTCCTGCTCTCCTTCCAGCTGGCAGAGAGAGAGAGAGAGAGAGGCCTGAAGGCAACCAGGATTGGGAGCAGAGGGGAACCGGCTGAGAAAGGACAACTCGGGCGCAGGAGATGCGTCAGGAATGGGGGAAAGAGGAGGAGGAAAGAAACCTCGCTTGAGTTGCCCCCGGAGGGAGGATAGGGCTAATTCCTGACCCCCACCCCTTCCTTGGATGTCACTTTTCCTCACAGGGGAGGGGGGGAGACCGAGTCGAGGTCCAGGGCTAACTACCTCGAAGCGGACGGACGATGGGACAGTTTGGGAAGAGTTGGGAAAGGGATGCAGGGGGGGACAGAAGCCACAGGGGCCAACCAGAGGCCGAAGGGCTGGGTCCCTTCTGTCATTTGGCCCCCTCCTCCCACCTGGCAGGGAGGAAAGGGGCTGGCAGTCCAAGGGCTCCAAGAAACAGACCCCTTCAGCAGGCCAAGGGAAGGAGAAGGAGTTGGGGTCCTTGGAGTTGCTGTCCGAGCGGGATTGTTTTCTTGCAGACGTTTCATGGGCCAACTAGGGAACATCATCAGTGCTAAAAGGGAATGAGGTGGGAGAAGGAAGAGGAGGAGGAGGAGGAAAGGAAGGAAGGAATGTGGGGTCCTTGGTGGTCTCTGAGCTTGGTAGTTTTCTTGCAGACGTTTCATTACTCAAACTAGGTAACCTCATCAGGGCTAGAAGTGAGGGGGGTTTGCAGGGAGGGGGAGGACTGTGGGCTCCTTGGTGCTCTCTGAGCTCAGTTGTTCACAACCCAACTAGGGAACATCATCAGTGCTTAGAAGGGGGTGGTGGTGGTGGTGGCAGAAGAGGAGGAGGACTGTGGGGGTCCTTGGTGCTCTCTGAGCATGGTGGCTTTCTTGCAGACCTTTCATGACCGAGCTAGGGAACGTCATCAGGACTGGAAGGAAGGGGCTTTGGCTCTCTCTTTGTATAGAAGCAGCTGGCTCGGTCAGTGTTCAGTGGGGCCCTGGGACATGGGTTCGGATCCTGGCCATGCCTCCGGGGGAGGACGGAGGGGTCTCCGTCAGCCGGCGGTCTTGGCGTCTTCCTTGGATGCAGCCCTTTTCTCCTCCTTTCCTGGCTTATGAAGGACCCAATTGTTCCTACGCGAAAATATTCAAAGCTGCAAAATAAAATAAATCTGGATTTTTTTTTCAAAACTTCTGTGTTTTTTTTTTTTTAAAGAGACCTTCAACTCCTTGGCATATGAAGGGCTTACAGGTAGTCCTTGACTCACAGCAGTTCGTTTAATGACTGTTCCAAGCTATGCCAGCACTGAAAACGGTGGCTAATGACCGTTTTTCACACTTACGACCGCTGCAGCATTTCCCCGTGGTCACGGGATCAAATATTCAGTCACTTGATAACTGACTCATATTTATGATGGGCGCAGCTTCCCGGGGGGGTGGGGGGGAAGAGTGTCACCTGATCCCCTTTTGCAACCGTCTGCCAAGCCAAGTCCACAGGGAAACCAGCTTCACTTAACGACCGTGTCACTACCTTAATGACGGCAGTGATTCACTTAACTAATGTGGGCAAAACTCCCTTACAAACTGTCTTGCTTAGCAACATAAAACTGGGGCTCGCGGTCGTAAGTCAAGAGTTGGCAGGCACACTGGGTGCATGTGTGTATAAAGGCTGTTGCAACCTCCCATCCAGCTCCCTTCCTTTCCTTCCTTCCTCTCATTTCCTTCCATTTCCTTCTTTCCTCCCATTTCTTTCCTTCCTTCCATTCCTTTGTTCTTTTCCTTCCTCCCATTTCCTTCCTTTCCTCCCTCCCTTCCTTTCCTTCCTTCCTCCCATTTCCTTCCTTTCCTTCCTCCCATTTCCTTCCTTTCCTCCCTCCCTTCCTTTCCTTCCTCCCATTTCCTTCCTTTCCTCCCTCCCTTCCTTTCCTTCCTTCCTCCCATTTCCTTCCTTTCCTTCCTTCCTCCCATTTCCTTCCTTTCCTCCCTCCCTTCCTTTTCTTCCTTCCTCCCATTTCCTCCCATTTCCTTCCTTTCCTCCCTCCCTTCCTTTCCTTCCTTCCTCCCATTTCCTTCCTTTTCTTCCTCCCTCCCATTTCCTCCCATTTCCTTCCTTTCCTTCTTTCCTCCCTCCCAACCAGTTTTCAAAATTCAAAAGCTGAACCTTCTTCGGTTCTGACTTGGACGAGAAGCGAAACGTTTTCAAGGAGAACAAACAAGCAACCAGTCCAGTTGCTGTTTTTTTTGGAAAACCGTGTCCTGGATGATGGAGAATTGACTTCAAATCGACATTTGATTCCAAGGAGATTTTTTTTAGCCTTGAAGAGAGAAAGAGAGGGTGATCGCTCGAAGCCTGAGAGCGCGAGAAAGAAATCTGATCTCCATTTCGCCAAGATCCCCGAACCGAGGGCGGGAAGGGTTGGCCAAGCACGGGCACTGGTTGCCCATACAAACTGGCTCTTTGTGCAAAATTGGGCCTCGGGGGGGGGGGGGGTGGAAAGGAGGACATTTGTGCAGCTGGATGGTGTCAAATCTCCACTTTTATTTTTTCTGCATGCAAAACCTTTGAACAACAACAACAACAAAAAAAGCCTCTTTGTGTTGGAAACGTGTTTCCCGAGGCGGCTTTGGCACAGCCGGCCACCCATGGCTGCTGTCCGGGGGGGGGGGGGGGGGGGGGGGAAAGGAGAGGGGCAGGTTGGATGTGGCTCACTTGCTGGTTTTGGGCGCCGGTTCTCTCACCAAATTCAGGAGTTTGTCCAGTTTTGCAATCTCCACTTCGGGCCCTTTCTGGACCTCTTGGCCCTTTTTCTCCTGCAACAAGAGAAATGCAAAGTTGTCACCGTCTCGTTTTCCCCGTCTGCAAAGAAGAACGTGGGACGATTGTGCAAAGCGGGCGTCACAGAGCGTTGTGTGCGTGTGTGTGAGATGACCCAAAGGGTCGTGGCACAAAGGCAACACAGTCAGATAAGCAAGAAGAGTCCCTTTATTAGCTCCAACTTTGCCCCCAATGTCCAGGTTAGCTTCTGGGCTGGAGAAAAACTCTCCCTGGAACAGCCTTTGACTGCAGAGAATTAAGTCCAAAACATGATTAACACAAACTATAACTTAAAGTCCAATCAAGGCAAAATGAGGTAATTACTCTGGCAGGGCAGGAGCAGGAATTTCAGACTTGAAAGCACAGCAAAACTCACACAATTGGGAAGGAACACAAATAAGCCACAACAACACAGGATAGAGTCACATTTGCTCCCAGCACCCTGGCTCATACAGCCTGCCTTTCTTATCAACTGTATTCCCAGGTGTGGCTAATGAAAGAAATCAGGGCCCTTTCCTCCCTCATAAGCCATGCAACCTACATTGCTCCCTTTTCCATTCCTCCCTGTGTGCCCTAGGATGAAGAGGGGGTGGGCCTGGGTCTTCTTCTGAACTCCTTCTGCCTTGTTCTCCCTCTCCCCTGCTCTGCCCAGCCGGACTTTGCCCTTCCCCAGTTTCTTCCCCAGCCAAGGGAGCCATACTCCCAAATGGCTTCCTCCTTGGATTCAGACTCCGACAGGGCCATGAAGCGTGTGTGTTGTGTCTCTGTGTGTGTGTTGTTTGGTGATGGTGGTGGGTAATAAGAGGAGGTACCCGCCAACGAGGAAGACAGGACTGTGTTTGTTCGACCTGGTGTTCACCTGGCTAGGGAATTAACTCCGTGGATCGGTTTGTGCAGGACTGCCGAGTGATGAATTGAGCTACGATGTCTGCAACCTTAAACATTCAAAAAGCCATTTGGACCCGTTTCCCACAGAAAAGAAAACACTGGGAGCCTCAAAACCTGGGTGGGCGTGGCTAACTCAATGCCACCCAGTCACATGACACCCTCCGCCACGCCTACCCAGGTTTTGTGGTTCCTGGTGTTTTCTGGGGAAATTGGGTCTGAAATCTTTCTCTCTCCCTCCTTCCCTCTTTCTCCCCCCTCTCTCTCCCTCCTTCCCTCTTTCTCCCCCCCTCTCTTTCTCTCTTCCTCCTTCCCTCTTTCTCCCCCCTCTCTCTTTCTCTCTCCCTCCCTCCTTCTTTCTCCCCCCCCTCTCTCTTTCTCTCTCTCTTTCTCTCTCTCCTTCCCTCCCTCTCATTTCTGTTTTTTGTGTTTTACTTTCTCAGGCCAGGCGAGGAGCGACTGGGAGGGGAGGGCGAGGCGAGGGGCCAGCCGGTGATAGGATCACCCAACAGGGAGCCACAGCAGAGGGCCCAAACAGCTTCATGCAGCTCTAGAGCCACAGGTTGCGGACACCCAGGCTAGGCTGACCCAATCGGTGAAACTGCAATAAAAAAAACGACACAAGAAATGACAGCTAGAATTATTCTCCAACTTCTGGGAAAAACAATAGCCCCACATCTAACAACAGCCACAGCCTCAGCCACACACTGCCAGGAATTACCCAGGACCAAAGACAAGAGACACAAGGATGAAAAGAACCAATCTAATTTACAAAATCCACTGTAACTTTTGCAACTGATTCTACGTGGGACAACTATCATGTCGACTGAAAACCGGGATCCACAAACAACGGTTGGCAGTCAAAGCCACGATCCTGACAGTGAGAACAATCAACCCGTGGAACAGAAGTTGCCTTCGGAAGTTGTGGGAGCGTCATCGCTTCAGACTTTCAAGAAGAGACTGGACTGCCATCTGTCAGACATGGTGTAGGGTCTCCCGCTTGGGTGGGTGGGGGGGTTGGACTAGATGACCTACAAGGTCCCTTCCAACTCTGTTAGTCTGTTATCTGATCCCCAAATCCTTAATCCAGAGGTCTCCAAGCTTGGCAAGCTTTAAGGCTTGTGGACTTCAACTCCCAGGATTCTCCAGCCAGCACAATTTTTGCTTCGTTCGCCAAAACCCGAGCCAGGGACAGAGGATTGCTGGCGTTGTGCTCCTCCAAATTGCAACGCTTGCAAAACCACACATGTCCTACACATGACCGTTGAGACAATGGCGCTTTGTTTGTGTCATCTGGGGTGACACGGGAGCCACCATCCCCAGGCTGGGTGGAGGTCTGAGCCCCCTCGGCTTCTGCAACGAGCAGCCTGCTGGTCCACGACTTGTTTATTTATTTATTTATTTTATTTATTTATTTATTTGATTTGTCAATTGCTTACAAGATAATAGGTATAAGTAAAAACACAGTTATGAATACATGGATACATATAAGAAAAATAAAAGAAACAATAGGACAGGGACGGTAGGCACGTTGGTGAGCTTATGCACTCCCCCTACAGACCTCTTAGGAAAGGGGTGAGGTCAATAGTAGACAGTCTAAGGTTAAAGTTTTTGGGGTTTGGGGAAGAAACTACAGAGTCAGGTAGAGTATTCCAGACATTGACCACTCTGTTGTTAATCTGGTGCGATTAACCTTGAGTTTGTATCTATTGTTTGCTCTTGTGTTGTTATGGTTGAAGCTGAAGTATTCATTGACAGGTAGGACATTGCAATGTATGATTTTATGTACTATACTTAGATCGGACCGAAGGCGGCGTAGTTCAAGGTTTTCTAGGTCTAGAATTTCGAGTCTGGTGGCATAAGGTATTCTGCAAGGAGTAGAGGAGTGGAGAACTCTTCTTGTGAAATATTTCTGGACTTTCTCAACTGTGTTAAAATCAGATACGTAATGTGGGTTCCAGACTGATGAGCTGTATTCGAGTATTGGTCTAGGAAATGATTTGTATGCTCTAAGTTAGTAGTGTGATATTACCAGAGAAAAAGCTACGTAAGATTAGGTTAACAACTCTTAATGCCTTTTTGCAGCGGTGGGATTCAAATTTTTTTACTACTGGTTCTATGGGTGTGGCTTGGTGGGCGTGGCAGGGGAAGGATACTGTAAAATCTCCAGTCAGAGGTGGTATTTGCCGGTTCTCCAAACTACTCAAAATTTCTGCTACCGGTTCTCCAGAACTGGTCAGAACCTGCTGAATACCACCTCTGCCTTTTTGGCTATGTAGTTATAGTGGGCTCTAGCACTTAGATCATTAGAGACGAATATTCCAAGATCCTTGACAGAGTTTGGGTCATCAACAAGGTCTTGACTATTCAGCTTGTATTTTACTTTCTGATTTTTTTTGCCAATATGTAGGACAGAGCATTGATTTGTTGAGATTTGAAGTTGCCATTTGTTTGACCATTCTGATACATACTTTGTTCATCTTGCAGAGGGGAAACTGACCAGGAGCTCCCCCGTAGCTAACCAGTTTGGTGATGTCAATGATGTTCGCGGCAGCAAAGCCAGGCCAAGCTAGGCTAATCTTGGTTTGTGGCAATCAGGAGATGCTTGCAGCGGAAGAAAGCAAGGAGGGGGAAAACCCCGTTTCGCCTGGGAAAGAGTTGAATTGCAGCAACTCCTTTGAGGCAGAGCCTGGAGGGAGGGAGTGTGCAGGCAGGGTTCGTACCCCATCTGACCCCCAATTGGTTTTCCAGAACCGCTTTCGACTTTGGTGGTTCTGCCGGGAGAGTGTGGTTGCGGTGCTCCTTTAGGAATCGGGCAGAAACACACAGACAGGTGGTGTGTAGGACACAGTCCAAAAAAATCACAATAGGGCCACAAGGAAGTTCCACCTAGCTTTTATGTACAAAGCAAATCAAAGTTGCATATCAGGTCAAAGCTGAAATAGCCCTAGAAGGGAATATCCGTAGCTCAAGGATGAACTCGGGGTGATCCCTGAGCTTGGTGATTTTGTTGCAGATGTTTCATGACCAAACTAGGGAACATCATCAGTGCTAGAATGGAGTGGGGTTTGTGAAGTGGAGAAGAGAAGAGAAGGAAGAGGAGGAGGAGGAGGAGGTCTATGGGGCTCCTCCTCTTCTCCATGATGACATTCCCTAGTTGGGTCATGAAACATCTGCAAGAAAACCACCAAGCTCAGAAAGCGCCAAGGACCCCATAGTCGTCCTCCTCCTCCTCCCCCTTCTAGCCCTGGTGTCGTTCCCTAGTTGGGTTACGAAACGCCTGCGAGAAAACAAGTGAGCTCAGAGAGCACCAAGGAGCCCACAGTTCCATCTTGAGTTACAAACACTTTTTTCTCCCGCTAAATGTACAATGCGAACATCTTTGCCATGCAGACCCCCGTAGCTTCAGCGTCCCCCCCCCCTCCTCCATATCTCACAACGTCTCCCGCCCTTCCCACAGATGGCCACTCTACAGGATGCTGCCGGCTGAGCGGGAACTGCAGCCGATGGAGCCCATTTGCCAGCCAGCGGGAGACCCTGGGCATCTGTGCAGGGTGATTAGCTCAAGCTGCTCAATGAATGCGCCAGATATCCAAGGCCGGATGACTCTCGGCTCCCCCTCTCCCCTTCCTTCCTCCTTGGCCCTTCGCCTCCCAGGGTTGGCACCGATGGCAGGTCCTCACCAGCTCCTACTCGGGAGGAGAGGAAGGCTAGTAGCTGTGACCCAGGCTCGTTGTGGCTGCTCCTGCCATAATCCAAACTCAATTGCAGAAAGTACGACTTCAGCCACAGAGTGGTCAATGCCTGGAATGCACTCCCTGACTCCGTGGTTACATCCTCTAACCCCACCACTCCTTTAACCTCAAACTGACCACTATTGACCTCGCCCCATTCCTCAGAGGTCTGCAAGGGGGGTGCAGAAGCGCACCATCGTGCCTACCGTCCCTGTCCGATTGTCCCCCTTACCTATTCCCTGTATTCATACTCATGCTTATACCTATCACCTTGTAAGTGATTGACAAATCAAATAAATAAATAAAATAAAAAATAAGGAAGGAAAGAAGGAAGGGGGAAGGAAGGAGAACAGGGAAGGTGAAGGAAGGAAGGAAGGAAGGAAGGAAGGAAGGAAGGAAGGAAGGAAGGAAGGAAGGATAGAGGGAGGAGAGAAAAAAGGGTGGGAGCAGGAGGAAGGAAGGAAGGAAGGAAGGAAGGAAGGAAGGAAGGAAGGAAGGAAGGAAGGAAGGAAGGAAGGAAGGAAGGAAGGAAGGAAGGAGAGAAAAGAATAGAGGGAGGAGAGAAAAAAGGGTGGGAGCAGGAGGAAGGAAGGAAGGAAGGAAGGAAGGAAGGAAGGACAGAAAAGAATAGAGGGAGGAGAGAAAAAAGGGTGGGAGCAGGAGGAAGGAAGGAAGGAAGGAAGGAAGGAAGGAAGGAAGGAAGGAAGGAAGGAAGGAAGGAAGGAAGGAAGGAAGGAGGAGGAGAGAAAGGGAGAGAATGCCCATTCCTAAGAGGTCTGCAAGGGGTGTGCATAAGTACACCATTGTGCCTACCGTCCCTGTCTTATTATCCCCATTCATCTGTACCTATTTCCTGTGTTGGTGCTCATGTTTATACTTATACCTATTACCTTGTAAGCGATTGACAAATCAAATCAATAAATAAATTAAATAAATAAATAAAAACTAAAATATAAGAAGAATGGTTGCAGGAGTTGGGAGTGGCCAGTCTAGAGAAAAGAAGGACAGGATAGCAGCCTTCCAGGATTTGAGGGGTTGCCCCAAAGAAGAGGAAGGGGTCAAGCTATTCTCCAAAGCCCATGAAGGCAGGAGAAGAAGCAACGGATGGAAATTCAGCAAGGAGAGAAGCAACCTGGAACTCAGGAGAAACTTCCTTTTCATACTGACTTACATTCAACTTTCATACTGGCTTTCATGAAATTTTGAAGAAACTTTGGGGGAAAAAAAGGTGCAGAGAAGAGCAACGAAGATGATTAAAAAGACCTGGAGACCAAAACATATGAAGGATGGGTGCAAGAACTGGGTTTGGCTAAGTCTAGATAAGGCAGGACATTAAAAATATATTAATTTTAGAGAAGTAATGATACAAGTTTTAGAGATGGTGAAATATGTGGTGTTAGCCAGAGAAAGAACAAGGAAGTGTGAAAAGTCAAACCCCAAGGTTTCGTCTATCAGTCACAAAGTCCTATTTGCCAACAAACCTAGTCTTGCTTGTAACAAAACCACAAGCTGGGGAGTTTAGCAAGATGGCTTTGTGACCTCCACCCATCCCAGCCTAGCAACAGGGCTGTGTTTCAAGTAACCGATGAATGACTGACAAGTTATATTTCTGTGTTTTGCCCCTTCTGAAAAAGTATATAGGGATGTGCTGTTCTATAAGAAATTTGTTCAGAAGGAGCTCTGGCTAAAATACCCTGAACATGTTTGCGCAAATAAAACCAACTTATTTTTGGATTCCAGGGTCTTGAATCTCGTAATTTCCTGCAACATAGAGAAAAGAAGAATTAGGGGGCACATGATAGCAGTCTTCCAATACATCAGGGGCTGCCCCAAAGAAGAGGGAGTCAAATTATTCTCCGAAGCACCAGAAGGACAGGACAAGAAATAATGGTTGGAAACTCATCAAGGAGAGAAGCAACCTAGAACGGAGAAGTAATTTCCTAACAGTGAAAAGAATTAACCAAGGGAACCGCTTGCCACCAGACGTTGTGGGAGCTTCGTCCTGGGAAGCTTTCGAGAAGAGACTGGAGTGCCACGGGTCTGAAATGGGTTGGACTACATGGCCTCTAAGGTCCCTTTCAACTGTTCTGTTCTTCACTAAAACACATGAAGAACGGTTGCAGGAAGTGGGTATGTTTAGTTTGATGAAAAGAAGAACTAGTATTGACATGATAGCAGTCATCCAATATTTGAAGGGCTGCCCCAAAGAGGAGGCAGTCAAGCTATTCTCCAAAGCCCCTGAAGGCAGGACAAGAAGCAACGGATGGAAACTTATCCGGGAGGGATTCAACCTAGAACTAAGGAGAAATTTCCTGATAGTGAGGAAAATTAACCGGTGGAGTGGAAGTTGTGGGAGCTTCATCACTGGAGGCTTTCAAGAAGAGACTGTTCCTCCAGCTGTCTGACATGGCATAAGATCTCTTGCTTGAGCAGCGGGTTGGACTAGAAGACCTCAAAGCTCCCTTTCAGCTCTATTCTGATTGGTTATGGATGAGCGGGCTTGGATGCCTGTAATGAACCCCGCAGGGAACAGGCAATGCCATGAATGCCAGGCAGCCTGTAATTCTGCCTCTGCCTTCCGTCGGCCTTAATGGAGCAGCTATTAAACATCTGGGGCCACCTTAATTGTTCCAGTGGGGGTTATTATCCAACGGGTGAGGGGGGGGAGAGAGGAATGAGATTTCTGATGCTCGGCTGAGAACACGCACGTACAACGTACCCCCCCACCCCCCCCGGACACCGAGTCCTTTCTTGTCCCCTCCTTTCCCGAGGATCTCTGTCTCAGCACGGACAGAGCCTGGCACCTTCTGGGTAGGATCTGCAGCGAATTGGAAAAGGCTGCTGGCTCGGAGCTGCCAAACTGTGAATCCCCCCCCCCCCCCCCCCCAAATTTGCTTTTTTTCCCCTCTTCCTCCAGGCAATGGCTGGACGAGGGGCGGTTGGGGAAAGGTGCTGCTCCTCCAGCCCAGATCCTCCCTGTTCTGCCCACGGTTCTCCTGGACTCTGGCTGGTCAGAGCTCCCTGGGTTCATTCGTTCATCCCTCCATTCCATCCATCCCTCATTCTCAATCTCTTTCATTCTCTCTGTTTCTCATTCTCTTTCTTCATTTCTCTCTTTCTCTTTCATATTCTTTCCTGATTCTCTTTCTTTCTTTCTCTCTCTCTTTCATTCTCTTATATTCTCTCTCTCTCTCTCCCCTCTGCTTCTCATTCTTTCTCATTTTGATTCTTTCTCTCTCATTCTTTCTCTTTCTCTGTTTCTCATTCTCTCTCTCTTATATCCTCTCTCTTTCATTCTCTCTCTTTCATGTTCTCTCTCTCCTCTGTTTCTCTCTTTCCTTCTCTCTCCTTCTCTTTCTCTTTCTCATTCTCTCTCTCTCTCTTATTCTTTCTCATGTTCTCTCTTCTGTTTCTCCTTCTCTCTCATTCTTTCTCTCTCATTCTTTCTATTTCTCATTCTTTCTCTCTCTTATTCTCTCTTTTATGTTCTCTCTCTTCTGTTTCACATTCTTTCTCTTTCTCTCATTCTCTCTCTCTTTCTCTCTCTCTCATTCTCTTTCTGTCTCTCTTTCATTCTCTCATGTTCTCTCTCTCCTCTCTCTGCTTCCCATTCTTATTCTTCTCTCTCATTCTTTTTCTCTCTTTCTCTGTTTCTCTTCTCCCTCTTTCTCCCTGTTCTCTCGCTTTCATTCTCTGTCTTTCATGTTCTCTCCTGTTTCTCATTCTCTCTCATTCTCTCTCATTCTCTATTTCTCATACTTTCTCTCTCTCTTATTCTCTCTCTTTCATGCTCTCTCTCTCTGTTTCTCATTCTTTTGCTCTGTCATTCTCTGGTTCTCTCTCTTTCTTTCTTTCTCTTTCTCTCTCTTTCTCATTTTTTCTCCCTCTTTCTTTTGTTCTCTCTTTCTTATTTTCTCTCTCTCTCTCTCTTTCACATTCTTTCTTTTTCTCTCATTATAAAAATCATTCCGAATCCCTGCTATATGTGTCCCAAGAGCCAAGGACAGTCTACGCAGGGTTCCCTCCTCCCTCCAAGAACCTCCCCTCCCCACAGTTGGACTGACCAATTGCTTTGGAACCAGAGTCCCTCCCCTCACAGCCCAAGACCTTCACTCCCCACACAATGACCCTTCCATAAATCACAACCAGTCCAACTGGAAATATAATTATAAAGAAGGTCCTATGTGGTAGACTTGTGATAAAGCCAACAAAAATTGGGCCCAGATTCATGCTCTGATTCAGAAGAGCTTCAAAAGAAACGTACCACTGAAACCAGAGGTTTCCCTTTTAGGACTGCTGGATGAAGATCTTGAGAGAGAGAAAAATGGATCTTTCTTATTTTGTATGCTGATTGCAGCCAGATTTTTTTTATGCAGAAAAAAAATGGGAAGACACGTCGATTCCCACAGCGGAGGAACGGATGGAAAAAGTGACGGAGCTGGCAGAGAGGGCAAAACCAACTGTTTTAATTAAGGAAAAGAATGTATCTGGTTTTGTTTCTGGTTGGGGACGGCTTCTAGACTTCATACTCAAAAAAGAGGGGGGAGGGTAAATTGACATTGTGATTTTAGGTTCTGATGATTAGTTCGTTGTTATACCAATGGCTAGAATTTACTAATTATATATATATACACATATACATATACATACTAGCTCTATGCCTGTGCTTTGCTATGAAACTATGTGGTTGGGCTTAGTTTTTGGGGAGGAAAATAAGGGGGAAAAATTCTGCCTCTGCCTACCAGCGTCCATCGGTATTCATCTGGCTAACATCCTATCAGTGTGCAAGAGAGTTAAGGGCTGTTTGGAAACTGAAAGAATATTTTCTGTATGAGCAAGAAGGAGACAGCAAGGAGCCTGGGCATGGCTTAGCTCAACTGTTCTGGACTAAAGCTGCTTGGTGCTGCTGTGAAATTAAAACTGAAACTGAACCTCCTCTATTCTGCTTGTGTTTTGCATTTGGAAAAGATTTCTTTTCAGGTGGGGAGGGGGAGTAGAACTCCTTAGCATCAAATAATAATAATAACAACAACAATAATAACAATCATATAGGAAATACTCTAAATAATCTGATTGTCATTTTGAAAAATCCTTTCTTAGTGAGCCCCTAGAAGCCAAGAGGAACCTACGGGCCAAATTCCAAGTTTGTAGGTTTTACGGTTCTGGATATTTTGTGATGATACGTGAGGGGTATTTATATATATAAATCTAATTCTACTTCATACTGAAAATAGTTAGAAGTCACTGCTTCTTTTTTTCCCCTTTCTCCTCTACCCCACCTTTCCTTCCTCCTTCTTTTCCCTTCTCTAGTTATTGTCTTTAGCTTCATTTATATTTTATAATCATCCTCTTTTAACGACCCCATAATCCCTTGTGGGGTGGAATCTGGGCAACTGAATGCAGCTGAGAATTTAATTTAATTTAATTTAATTTAATTTAATTTAATTTAATTTAATTTAATTTAATTTAATTTAATTTAATTTAATTTAATTTAATTTAATTTAATTTAATTTAATTTAATTTAATTTAATTTAATTTAATTTAATTTAATTTAATTTAATTTAATTTAATTTAATTTAATTTAATTTAATTTAATTTAATTTAATTTAATTATTTAAGTATTGCCCCCTCTCCCAAATTGGGACTCGGGGCAGTGTGCAGCCCAAATAAAACAATACTACTACAAATAGAAAATTTAAAATAGATTTAAAAAGATTAAACTAATGGCTGAAATTAAAACTACAATAGGACTATAAAAGCAGGGTAAAAAGTTAAAAAATTAAAAACCATTCTAATGATACTAGGCCAGACCGGCCTGTTGGAAAAGGTGTGTCTTTAGTGCGTGCCGGAAGGTCTAAAGGTCAGTGATGGTCTGCATCTCCGGGGGTAACTCATTCCAGAGGGAGGGAGCCCCCATGAAGAAGGCCTGCACCCTCGGGGCCGCCAGCCGGTATCGCCCAGCTGACGGCACCCCGAGGAGGCCCACCCTGTGGGAGCGCACTGGCTGACGGGAGGCCGAAGGTGGCAGCAGGCGGTCCCGTAAGTACCCGGGTCCCAAGCCATGGAGCCCTTTAAAGGTGACCACCAGCACCTTGAATCGCACCCAGAAGGCCACCGGAAGGCCACCGGAATGTTTACTGGCCGACTGCCCTTCCTGTCACCAATGTGGAGTTTTTCCCCCAGCAGCTATATTCTCAGTGTGCCCGGAGAGAGAATTATCTGCCTCTACCTGGGATCGAACTCACAGCCTCCTGATTGTGGTGGCGAGAGCTCCACTTCTAGGCCACCGCACCACTCCGTCCTTCATTTCTATTTTATATGAGGACAAAATTCATTCAGCAACATTTCCAAAAAGGCACGAAACCGTAACCGGCCCAGCCAGCCTCCCCTGGGCTTGGCAGCCGTGGTGCTGATCTTCTCTTTAACCAATAAGAGGGAGGTTCCCCTCTTCTGACGTGTCTGTTTGGAAACGGTCACCGAAGGAATGGTCGTAAGTCAAGGACTATCTGTGCTGTGTGTGAGCAAGATGGGGCTCCCTGTGGGGAGCACCCGAAGGCTTCAACTGGTGCAAAATGCGGCCGCGCGGGTGGTTATGGGGGCATCTAAAAGCTCTCGTGTGACGCCTCTCCTGCGCGAGCTGCATTGGTTGCCGGTGGCCTTCCGGGTTCACTTTAAGGTTCTGGTTTTGACCTTTAAAGCGTTCCATGGCATCAGACCAGGCTATCTGCAAGACCGCGTTCTGCCGGTAGTCTCCCACCGACCTGTGCGCTCCCACAGGGAGGGCCTCCTTCGGGTCCCGACGGCCTCTGTGTGCCGCCTGGCGACCCCGAGGAACAGGGCCTTCTCTGTGGGGGCGCCCGCTCTCTGGAATGGGCTCTCCCCTGAGTTGAGAACGACCACTGACCTGCGGGTGTTCAGGCGTGATTTGAAGACCTGGCTCTTTGAGCAGGCCGGCCTGGGCTGATCCTAAATTGATTTTAATGGGGTTTAAGTAATGAATTTTAAGGTTGGGATTTTAGATTCGGTTACAGCCCTTATTTAATTCTATTTTAATTGTTATATATATGTGGTTTTAGTAGGCTGTGCACTGCCCTGAGTCCTTCGGGAGAAGGGCGGTATATAAATTTTAATAATAAATAAATAAATAAGAGGCCAGGTAAATACGATGGGCATCATCAGAGGTGATCGAAGGGTGAGAGAAACCAGCCTGCATCTTGAAGGCCCCGGAACAGGGGGTGGGATTCTACCGGTTTGGCTGAACTGGATGTTACAGTTACATCTCGTTTCAACCGACCAGCCCCTCCCAGGAATCTCTACTCGATGCAGGTAAGTGCAGGGTCTGCATGAAAGTTCTGAGAGGGGAAAAACGGGCCTTCTGAAAGTCCAGGGAGAGCCTCCAGAGAGAGAGGCTGGGAGAGGCTGTTTTTGCCTTCCCGGAGGCCCGGGGGAAGCCTTCAGATCCTTGGGAGTGTCGGGATTCCAGCCATCGCCCTAATTGAGTCATGATTCTCGAGCCAAACTTCAGAAATCTTCAAAGGATCCATTAGAGGCAATATACTGGCCCTGCCCTGTAGGAAGCCAACTCTGGCCTACGTCATTCACAGTCCCCTGTGACCCTGTTTCCCCCCTGGGTGTGTGTCATAAATCAGATACTCCAACTGAGCCCGTTCACCAGGCAAGGTGTCCTCATTCACGTTTTCCAATTAAATATATTCACGGGCGAAAGCTCTGGTAGTATAGTTACAATCTTTTGAAGACAGGGGTTGGAATGTACTTCTGCGTTCAACTGCTCTTCCAAATTTCCTTCCTTCCCCCCCCCCTTTTTTTTTTAAAAATAGCAACTACTAAAACAGGCAGAGGGATGTTTTCTGCGTTGACAGGGAGGACGAAAAACAGCCCTCCCTGGAAGTACCAGAAGTCGTCAAAGGGAACCTGTTTTTTGGTTCCGGTGGGCCACCAGGGGGAGGCCGTTTTTGCCCTCCCAGAGGCCTGGGAGAAGCCTCTGAACCCTGGGGAGGGCAAAAACAGCCTCCCCCGGACTCTGGAGGCTCACCGGAAGCCAGAAACAGGAAGTTCCGGTAGGCCACGCCCACCATGGCCATGGCCACCCAGCAACCAGGCAGCGGGATTTTTGAATCCCACCCCTGCCCCGGAAGCGAATCCGGCAGCGCTTCACCTGTTGCAAAGCGACCGTCCTCCTCTGCGCCAGGCTGAGTGGTGTTAATTTCGGCATTGACTTGTTTCTGCAATAAGCAGAAGGTGCAACGAGATCCCCCTTCTCCTCCCCTGCCTCCTCTCTCTAGTAGCTTCATCCAGCGTAGCTGTAGGGCAAGGCTCAGCAAACCGTATTAACTGGTTTATCTCGGCCAAATCCCTGCCATCTGGTTGGGGCCCTGCTGGGGCTTAATAGATTATAACAGAGCTGGAAGAGACCTTGTAGGTCATCTAGTCCAGCCCCCTCCACCCAAGCAGGAGACCCTACGCCATTTATGACAGTTGGCATTCCAGTCTCTTCTTGAAAGCTTCAAGGGGTGAAGCTCCCACAACCTCCAAAGGCAACTTCTGTTCCATTCGTTGATTGTTCTCCTTGTCAGAAAGTTTCTCTTTATTTCCAGGTTGAATCTCTCCTTGTTCAGTTTCCATCCATTATTCCGTGACTGGCCTTCAGGTGCCTTGGAGAATAGCTTGACCCCTTCCTCCTCCTCTCTGTGGCAGCCCCTCAAATATTAGAAGACTGCTCTCCTGTCTCCCCTGGTCCTTCTCTTCACTAGACTAGCCAGGCCCAGTTCCTGCAACCGTTATTCGTATGTTTCAGCCTCCAGTCCCCTCATCATCCTGGTTGCTCTTCTCTGCACTTTTTCCAGAGTCTCAACCTCTTTTTTTATAGTGTGGTGACCAAAACTGGATGCAGGATTCCAAGTGTGGTCTTACGAAGGCTTTGTAGAGCGGTATTAGTGCCTCACTTGACCTTGGTTGTATCCCTCTATTGATGCAACTTAAAGAATTGTGTATTCATGGAATGCACTTTCGCTTCCAAACTGCTGGGCTGCTCTTTCAAACTCCTTCCCCCCCCCCACTTTTCTGTTGGCAACTATAAAACGGTCATAGAAACTGTTTTATGAGTTGGCCCAAAGTCAATAGGGAAGCCAGATTTGCTAAACAACGGTATTACTCGCACAACACCAGCAGTGAATCGCTTATGAACCGGGATGAGGATGTTTGTAACACAGGGCAAATCTTGCTTAACGATTAACTGTCTCGCTTGGCAACCTAAATGCTGGGCGCTCCATTGGGGTCATAAGTCAAGGATTACCTGCAAAATGAAAAGCAAAGAAAACAACTCAAAGGGCAGATGGACCGCTGAGTCTCTTTTTTTGCGGTCGGGTTTCTGTGTTTCTGTGTTTCTACGGTGCTGGTGATGGCATCCTTGGAGGGAGCCAAATCCTTTTTCCCACCTCTGACCGAAAGGCCTGCCAACGTTTTTGAACAAGGAGCTGTTAGTCAGTCAAAAGTATCTCATCATCGCCCTGGAGAACCGAGCAGATGGGGAAAACATTTTACCAAAGAAAGAGAGACAAATAGGGTTTTCTTCCAGATTTATGCCTCTCTCAATGGTTTCTCTGTGCTTAAGCTTAGATTTAGTGCCTGCGCGATTCAGATTCTCTTCCTTTTAAACAGGATATTATTTCACATGCAAAACTGGAGCAGGCCGTGTTTCAGTGGCCAGGAGTTATTTGGGGGAAGGTGAAACAGGGCACTAGAATACGGAATGACAGAGGTGGAAGGGAGCTTGGAGGTCTTCTAGTCCAACCCCCTGCTCAAGCAGGAATCCCTATAACTAGGTAAGTAGGTAGGTACGCAGACAGACAGACCGTCAGACAGATAAATGATGTAATTAGGCAGATAGGTAGATAGGTGATTAGACAGACAGACAGACAGATAGATACTGTAATTAGGTAGGTAGGTAAGTAGGTAGGTAGGTAGGTAGGTAGGTAGGTAGAGAAACTGTAGTTAGGTAGTTACGTAAGTAGAGAGAGAGAGAACTGTAGTTAAGTAGGTAGGTAAGTAGAGAGAGAGAGAGAACTGTAATTAGGTAGGTAGATAAGTAGATAGATAGATAGATAGATAGATAGATAGATAGATAGATAGATAGATAGATAGATAGATAGATAGATAGAACTGTAGTTAGGTAGGTAGATAAATAGAGAGAGGGAGAGACTAGTTAGAAAAGTAGGTAGGAAAGTAGGTAGGTAGGTACATAGGTAGATTCACGTGAATTTTGATCACGTGACTAGGGGGATGCTGCAATGGTCGTAAGTGTGAAACACGGTCCTCGGTCGCTTTTTTTCAGTGCCGTTATAACTTCGATCGGTCACGAAACGAGCTGTTGTATGTCGGATGTTTTTGCTGCGTGCAGGGACCCCATTGCACGCTTAAAAAGATGCTTTTGGGAGGAAGCAGCTCCAATAGCCTCTCAGAACGGTGTCCTAATTCTTCCTGTGTATTGTAGCCCCAGAATGCAACTTATTGACCCTCTGCTGGGCAGCTTCTTCATTCAGGTGACTCTCATTTTATCCGCCAAACTTGCCTCCTGTTTCACTGTTTTTAAGAAGGGGGGGTTCGTTTGGGGCAAATTCACTTTGGCAGCAGAGAGAGCGGGGGGGAAGGTTCCTATTCTGACCAAGGCTTCCTGAGACAGTAACAATCACACGCTGTTCTCCGAAACCTTTGTTTTTATTTGCAACGGTTGTGAATTATAGGCATTCACAGCCCGTCATGAGTCCCACACAGTTTGTGAATAGTCCAACGGAAGTTCTGCTACATTCCTTCGGGATACGTCTGATAAGCACCCACCTTTATCTCCCTTGAAATGTTGCCAATGACTAAATTGCCCATTAGCTGTACTATGAGGCCACACGGAGCACAAAAGTCAACAGTGGAGCTTCAGGTTTCAAATCCGACCAGAACGAACAAAGTTGCTTCCTGCAAAGGCTCCTGTCCCTTTGCTCCTCCTTTATGTCTTGTGGGAGGGGCCACTCACCTCCAAGCCTTACTCCCAAGTCGCCCCGTTTGTCTTAACTGTTCTTGCCTTCTGGCAGCTCTGTGCAAACGCACACTGGGAACAGGCTCCCCCTGTTTATCTGCCTCACTGCCCTGGCCCCATCTCTGTATCAGACGCAGTGCTCTCATCCGAGCCCTCCCCAGACTCCCGGACTGGCCCCTTTTCCTCCCCACTGTCCGACTCTGCTGCCAGCTCCGCAGGCCACCAGTGATCACAGCAGTTCCCTTCCAGGCAAGAAACAGGGACCCTGGGTGTGATGCCTGACCCACTTTTTTCCTTCTCCTCCTGCCAGAGAGAGGCTGAGAGGGATAATAAGGGGTCATCGAGCAGAGGCTGAGTCAGAAACGGGGGTGGGGGATTTTGAGAAAGGAGACAAATGCAGAGTGGAAGGGGGGAGGAATCTCTTGTTTTTGTCAGAGTTTACCTCCAACAAAGGCAGCAATTACCCAAGTCTCTGCTGGTTGTAAGGTTTTTTTTCTCTCTCTCTCCCTCCCTCTGTCTCTATCTATCTATCTATCTATCTTCTATCTAACTATCATCTAATCTATATCTGTCTATCTGCCTGCCTTCCTGCTTATTTATCTATGTCATCTATCTATCTATCTATCTATCTATCTATCTATCTATCTATCTATCTCTCTCTCTCTCTCTCTCTCTCTCTCTCTCTCTCTCTCTCTATCTATCTATCTATCTATCTATCTATCTATCTATCTATCTATCTATCTATTTCATCCACCAATCCATCCATCCCTCCACCCATCTATCTGTCCATCTTTTATCTATATATCTATCCATCCATCATCTCTATCCATCCCTATCATCCATCCATCCATCCATCCATCCATCCATCCACCCAACTGTCCATCTTTTATCCATCCATCCAACTTTGTCCAGCTTTTATATATCTATCCATCCATCATTTCTATCCATCCATCTCTCTCTCTCTCTATCATCTGTTGTGGTTCGCTGGCAACCAGTACAGCCATGCAGCGGAATCAGACAGTGGGGAAGAACGGGGATCAGTCCAGGACTAGGGTCCTGCGTCCAATGCAGAGATGGGCCAGGACCATCTGGGAGTGGGGTGCTGCCTTTGGAGACTTCAGAGTCTGGTAGCAGCAAGGCAGAGGACCCAGGGGAGCCTGTTCCCAGTGCGCTTGAGAGCAGCTGAAACAAAGGGGGCAGCTCAGGAGTAAGGCTGGGAGGTAATTGTCCCTCCCATAAGGGATAAAAGTCAGGCCAAGATGACAAAACCTTTGCAGGAAGCAAAGTAGTTCGAAAGGTTCTGAGTCCTCCTTGAAGCTCTGTGTATCTGGTTGTTTTTTTCTGGTACTTCGGTTGGTTTCTGTTATAATTAATTGGATACTTCTGTTTTTGGCAACATTCCACAGCACTGAAAGGCATGTGCTTATCTTGGGGAACTATTTAAGATTAGTTCTGGCTGGGAATGAAAGCAATTCCCAGTGTTGTAATAAAATAGGTTTTGCTTTTAAAACAAGTTTGATATTCATTATGTTTGATGAAGCCTGCGCAGAACACTATCATCTCTATCCATCTATTTGTCTCCCTCCCTCTCTCTCTCTCTCTCTCTCTCTCTCATATCTATCTATCCATCCATCCACTCACCTACCTACCAACTTACTTACTTACCGACCTACCTATTACCTATCTACCTACAGCAAGAAACTCTATCTCTCTATATCATCTATCCAGCCAGCCAGCCAGCCAGCCACCTACCTATCCATCTACCAATCTACCTATCTACCTACTTACCTATGTACCTATTTACCTAGAGCAACTCACTCTCTATCTACCGTATCTATATTTTTCTATCATCTCTCTCTCTCACTCACTCACTCACTCACTCACAGACACACACACATTTGTATCAGCCCTGTAAGGAGAGTCCAAGTCCCCCAGGTGGCTTTCTGGGGGTAGGACTAGAACTCACCCACTTGGGGTTCCTACATTGAGTAGGGATAGGATTGGATGACCTCAAGGGGTCTCTGATTCTGTAAGAAGAATGCCGAGCACCATGAGAGGCGCTGGGCCGAAGAATCTTGCTTAACCCGGGGTTGTGTGGAGCAGTTTTTCAGAGCAGCAGAAATTCAGAATGTACAATGACAGGGGAATGAACCAGCGAGAAACTGCCTGGGATCATTAAAGGACCCGCCAGCCATTCATCCTTGTGTTCATTTAAAAAAGCTCTGGAATGCAAATTTGCCATTTGCTCATCTCCACTAATTACACTTATCCAATTGTTGGAGACAAAGTAGAAAAAAAAAATATCACAGAGAGGCTTTTCATCTTATATACATATAAAAGGCTTCCACTTTCCAGCAGCAATGGGAGAAGAGAAGATGCCAGAGGCCTTGCTCTTGGATCAGAGATTGCCCTGAAAAGGAACTAAGAAATAAAGAAATGAAAAGATTTTAAACTGGAACACCGATGGAAAAGAATATTTGTAGCTCAGGGTTAAACAGTGGAGGAAGAGGAGGAGGAGGAGGTACGTAGGTAGGTAGATTGGTAGATAAATAGATAGGTAGACAGTCAGACCAAGAGACAGACGGGCAGATATTGTAGGTAGATAGGTACCATAGGTAGCTAGGTAGATAGATAGATTGGTAGGAATGTAGATAGATAGATAGGTTGGACTGATGATTCCCTGAAAATAAGACCTATGCCCCCAAAATAAGACCTATCCTGAAAATAAGCCCTAGCACGTTTTGTGTATGCGTCTAATATAAGCCCTACCTCCAAAACAACTATTTACTTAGAACAGTGATGGGTAAATATGGTAAGAGGCAGGTAGCTAGACAGAGGGAGGGAGAGAGATGGGAGGAGAGAGATAATGCAATAAGATGGGTATGTACATAAGTGAGTAGGTAGGTAGATTGGTAGATAGGTAGGTAGGTAGATGAGAGAGGTGACAGATAGATAGAAGAGACAAAGAGAGAGAGAGAGAGAGAGAGAGATAGTAGGTAGGTAGATAAATTGATAGGTAGGTTGATAGATAGATGATAGATGGGTAGATAGAAAGAGAGAATGTAGATAGACAGATAGATAGATAGATAGATAGATAGATAGATGATAGATAGATAGATAGATAGATAGATAGATAGATAGATAGATAGTAGGTAGGTAGATAAATTGATAGGTAGATTGATAGATAGATGATAGATGGGTAGATAGAAAGAGAGAAGATAGATAGATAGATAGATAGATAGATAGATAGATAGATAGATAGATAGATAGATAGATAGATAGATAGATAGTAGGTAGGTAGATAAATTGATAGGTAGGTTGATAGATAGATGATAGATGGGTAGATAGAAAGAGAGAATGTAGATAGACAGATAGATAGATAGATAGATAGATAGATAGATAGATAGATGATAGATAGATAGATAGATAGATAGATAGATAGATAGATAGATAGATAGATAGTAGGTAGGTAGATAAATTAATAGGTAGATTGATAGATAGATGATAGATGGGTAGATAGAAAGAGAGAATGTAGATAGATAGATAGATAGATAGATAGATAGATAGATAGATAGATAGATAGATAGATAGATAGTAGGTAGGTAGATAAATTGATAGGTAGATTGATAGATAGATGATAGATGGGTAGATAGAAAGAGAGAATGTAGATAGATAGATAGATAGATAGATAGATAGATAGATAGATAGATAGATAGAAAGATAGATAGATAGATAGATAGATAGACAGACCAACAGACAGACAGACAGATAGATAAGTAGATAGATTGGTAGGAATAAGACCTATGCCCCCAAAATAAGACCTAACCTGAAAATAAGCCCTAGCACCATGATGGTGAACCTATGGCACACATGCTGGAAGTGGCACACAGAGCCATTTCTGCCGGCATGCCGAGCCATCGCCCGGGACAGATCCACTGTGCATGCACGCGCGCCTCCTCCTGCCAGCCAGCCGATTGTCGGAGATCTGCCACACATGCTCAGGGGGTGGGGCAGGGGACACGGGGGACGCATGGGCATGCACAGAGGTGCGCGGCACATGGGGGGTGTCGCATGGGCATGTGCAGGGAGCAGGCGGGGGTCATGCACACATTGCATTATGGGTGCAGGCACACACACACACACACGCGCACATACTTTCGGCACGCGACAATAAAAAGGTTAGGCATCACTGCCCTAGCATCTTTGATGCTTGCCTCTAATATAAGCCCTACCCCCCAAAGAGCTATTTACTTAGAACAGCGATGGGTAAATATTTCCAAACTGAAATCAAAGTTCGCTTTTGAATCCGTAACTGGAACCTTCCCTGCCCACAGGGGCCTGTTGTTTTGAAGGAAATATTGGCAGAGCCCACAAAGGAGGCGCTTCGCTCATATTCCCGGAGGCGGATTTGGTCTGAGGTGACAGAATGAACACGCACGCGCACACACACACACACACACACACACACACAAACACAGCCAGGTTTCAGACAAGAACAGCGGGTCTATTTGCCCTAGGTCAAAACATACTCGGTTCTCCGAGGCCTGGAGACTGACTCCAGCTAGCAAACTTTGGTAAGGAGGGTGGAAGTTAAAATGTACAAAACCATCACGTGCCCCGTTTTGTTGTGAAAAAGCAGGTTTCTGACGAGAATACAGCTGGAAGGAACCTTGGAGGTCTTCTAGTCCAGCCCCTCTGTTCAAGCTGTAGACCCTAGACCATTTCAGACAAATCGACCAATCTTTTCTTCAAAACCAGCAATGATGGAGCACCCACAGCTTCCGAAAGTAAATCGTTCCACTGATTAATTAACAGAATAACAGAGTTGGAAGGGACCTTGGAGGTCTTCTAGTCCAACCCCAAGCTCAAGCAGGAGACCCTGCATCATTTCAGACAAGTGGCTGTCCAGTTTCTTCTTGAAAACTTCCAGTGTTGAAGCACCCACAACTTCTGGTGGGAGACTGTTCTGTTGGTTAATTGTCCTCACTGTTAGGAAGTTTCTCCTTCGTTCCAGGTTGCTTTCCTCCTTGGTTAAAATTAGAATTTAGAATACAGTTGGAAGGGACCTTGAAGGTCTTCTAGTCCATCCACTGCTCAAGCAGGAAACCCTGTAGGATTTCAGACAAGTGGCTGTTCAGTTTCTTTTTAAAAACTTCCAGTGATGGAGCACCTACAACTTCTGGTGGCAAGCTGTTCCACTGGTTAATCGTTCTCACTGTTAGGAAGTTTCTCCTTAATTCCAGGTGGTTTCTCTCCTTGATTAGTTTCCATCCATCGTTTCTTTCCTTGCCTTCAGGCACTTTGGAGAATAGTTTAACTCCTTCCTCTTCTTTGTGGTAGCTCCTCAAACATTGGAAGACTGCTATCATTTTTCCCCTAGTCTGTTTTCTAGACCAGCTCCCTTCTACTAGGAGTTTCTGCTTTACAGGAGGATATCAGAGTATATTCATGAACTGAAACAGAGCTTAGTAACAAGGTCACCTAATGAATAGGCACAGCAACTAAGTCAGCCAATGAGGACTGTTTTGGAAACTGAAACTAGAAGCAGCCCAGGCTGGAAACTGAAACTAGAAGCAGCCCAGGCTGGAAACTGAAACTAGAAGCAGCCCAGGCTGGAAACTGAAACTAGAAGCAGCCCAGGCTGGAAACTGAAACTAGAAGCAGCCCAGGCTGGAAACTGAAACTAGAAGCAGCCCAGGCTGGAAACTGAAACTAGAAGCAGCCCAGGCTGGAAACTGAAACTAGAAGCAGCCCAGGCTGGAAACTGAAACTAGAAGCAGCCCAGGCTGGAAACTGAAACTAGAAGCAGCCCAGGCTGGAAACTGAAACTAGAAGCAGCCCAGGCTGGAAACTGAAACTAGAAGTAGCCTAGACGTGGCTCTATATTCAGCTCTGCAGCTCTGATGCTATGTTGAGCTTTGAGTCTGTCTATTGGAAATGAAACAGATTCTCTCTTCTGCTGTGAAAGAGAAACTAACTTACTTGCTTGCTTGCTTGCCTGCTGAACTAAAGTGAAACTGTCTGTTTCTGAGCTCCTGAGTTGAGTTCTGCTCTGTACTTGCAACATGTTTCTGTCTGAGTTTGGTCCATGTTGGAGAAATCTACAACTGGTTTATAAAATCTACTTATTATGTTTATAAAGATGTTATGCGAAGCATCAGCCGTCTGTGTTTATTTTTCATGTTTCTGTCGGAGTTTGCTCCATGTTGGAGAAATCTACAACTGGTTTGTAAGATCTACTTATTATGTTTATAAAGATGTTAAGTGAAGCATCAGCCGTCTGTGTTTATTTTTCATGTTTCTGTCTGAGTTTGCTCCATGTTGGAGAAATCTACAACTGGTTTGTAAAATCTACTTATTATGTTTATAAAGATGTTAAGTGAAGCATCAGCCGTCTGTGTTTATTTTTCATGTTTCTGTCGGAGTTTGCTCCATGTTGGAGAAATCTACAACTGGTTTGTAAAATCTACTTATTATGTTTATAAAGATGTTAAGCGAAGCATCAGCCGTCTGTGTTTATTTTTCATGTTTCTGTCTGAGTTTGCTCCATGTTGAAGAAATCTACAACTGGTTTGTAAAATCTACTTATTATGTTTATAAAGATGTTAAGTGAAGCATCAGCCGTCTGTGTTTATTTTTCATGTTTCTGTCGGAGTTTGCTCCATGTTGGAGAAATCTACAACTGGTTTGTAAAATCTACTTATTATGTTTATAAAGATGTTAAGCGAAGCATCAGCCGTCTGTGTTTATTTTTCATGTTTCTGTCTGAGTTTGCTCCATGTTGAAGAAATCTACAACTGATTTGTAAAATCTACTTATTATGTTTATAAAGATGTTAAGCGAAGCATCAGCCGTCTGTGTTTATTTTTCATGTTTCTGTCTGAGTTTGCTCTATGTTGAAGAAATCTACAACTGGTTTGTAAAATCTACTTATTATGTTTATAAAGATGTTAAGTGAAGCATCAGCCGTCTGTGTTTATTTTTCATGTTTCTGTCGGAGTTTGCTCCATGTTGGAGAAATCTACAACTGGTTTATAAAATCTACTTATTATGTTTATAAAGATGTTAAGCGAAGCATCAGCCGTCTGTGTTTATTTTACTGGAGCTGAATTAACGCTGCAACACTCTGAATAGAGGAGACCTGTGAAGCAGAGGCAGAGGACACCCCGTCTTTAATGGTGACATCTTCAGAGAGAGTCTTCTCAACCCACTTGAAGCTCCAGTGGCACCATTCCTGGCCCGTGGCCAGCTAGGGGCAGAACCGCATGCCAATAAACTCAGGAATGACACTACAGGTAGTCCTCAACTTATAAGCATTTGTTTAGTGACTGCTCAAAGTTACAACAGCTAACATCATCAGTTATCAAACCAGCTAACATCATCAGTGCTACAAGGGAGTGGGGTTTGCTCTCTGTTCTTTTGACCTTATACCCTGTCGCCTCCCACAGCCCGTACACCAGATAAGCAGGGATTAACTCCAGACAAACAGTCAAGTAGGAAACAATATCTTAAGCAAGGAATCGGGGAGAAGAAACCCACAGTCCCACCAATGTGGATAGGGCAAATTGTGGTTTATAATGACAGCAAACATCACTCCCTTCTAACACTGATGATGTTCCCTAGCTGGGTCATGAAATGTCTGCATGAAAACAACCAAGCTCAGGGAGCACAAATGGCCCCACAGCCTCAGAAACCCTTCACCCTTAGCACTGATGATGTTACCTAGTTGGGTCATCAAATGTCTGCAAGAAAACCATCCAGCTCAAAGCATATAGAAAACCCTACAGTCGTCGTCATCCTCCTTTTCCTCATCCTCTTCCTCCTCCTCCTCTTCCTCCTCCTCCTCTTCCTTTTCCTCTTCCTCCTCTTCTTTCTCCTCTTCCTCCTCCTCCCTTCACCCTTAATACTGATGATGTTACCTAGTTGGGTCATCAAATGTCTGCAAGAAAACCATCCAGCTCAAAGAATACCAAAAACCCCACAGTCCTCCTCCTCCTCCCCCTCCCCCTGCCTTTTTCCTTCTCCCCTCCATTAACCCCCCTTCCCTTCTAGCACTGATGATGTTACCTAGTTGGGTCATGAAACGTCTGCAAGAAAACCCCCAAGCTCAGAGAGCATTAAGGAGCCCACACTAAAGAGCCTTCAGTAAACTCCCTCACCTGAACTTGGCAAGAGAAACTCGGTCAGTGCTGAGAACCAAGTCTAGACTCTGCATCAAAGGCTGGGGGGGGGGGAGAGAGAGAGACCCCCATTATGCCTTGCCCTGATAGACAGCTCAACCTGACTCTTTCCAGGTTAAATTTCCTCGGTATTTAGTTCAGCCTGCCATTTCCAAATTGGCCCAGTTTGCAATCAGACAATCCAGGGGCTCTTCATTTGTTGCTCATTATATTTATAGCTTTTTGATTGCGGTTCGATGGCCGTTGTGAGTCACACGAGAGCTAGTCGGGGTTACATGAGCAATATAAATCTCTCTCCAAGATGAAGAAGAAGAGAGCAAATTGCTCGGAGAAGCTGTTGGCAAAATAGAGTCAAGAACAGCCACCCTGTTGCTGCCCTGATTGGCTTCGGGCATTAATCCAGCTTATAAGAGTGAAGGATGCTCGTTGACCTCTCGACAGCGGAAATTAGAATTATCTTCATCTACTCCAAGGAAGACATTTCGGGATAATGCACAATAAAAACTGTGGCTCTCACTTGGAAGGAGGCCGACTTGATTGCTAACAATGTTCTTCCTTGACTGAAGCCCAGAGAGATGTGCTGGCACAAGGAGCCGGACTAGCTCAATGCTCCAAAGGTTTAGAATCTTAGATTCAGAACAGAGCTGGAAGGGACCTTGGAGGTCTTCTAGTCCACCCCCCTGCTTAAGCAGCACACCCTCTACCATTTCAGACAAGTGGCTATCCAGTCTCTTCTTAAAGAACTCCAGGGATGGAGCACCTATAATGTCTGGTGGCAAGTTGTTCCACTGGTTAATTGTCCTCCCTGTTACGTTGCACTTAGCAACATACATTTTGTCATGCCCCTGTCGTAGTCTGAATCTGAGGAGGAAGCCGGACAGCTGACAGGGAGTGGGAGTGTGGCTGTCAAGGACTGTCCTGTAATACCGGAAGTGACAAAACGGGCCTATTATTCGGCCTGCAAAGCCTGCAGAGGCTTTTTTTTAAAGTCTCTGGAAGGCCAAAAAAGGCCTCAAACCAGCCAAAAATTAGCTGTGTGGCGCAGTGCAGATAAGGGGGTGGCGTGGGGGGAGATTGTGCGTGCATGCACAGGGGGCGTGGGGGGGGCACGCACACCCCATGGGCACATGAGCGCATGCAGGCACAATTTTTGGCACAGGAGCCCCAAAAGTTCAGCCACGCCTGGGGTACAGAAAGGTACATAAATAACTAGAAACGTATGGAAATGTGTATTTGTAACAAAGCTGCCTCGGTTCTGTTCAAGATGATTGAGGTGTGCAAAGAGAAAACATTGCAATAAAAATATTTGAAAAATAAATAAATAAATAAAATAAAATATCTATGGTAAAACCAAAACGATAGACGAGACAGAAGAGCAGCAGAATGCATAATGGGAAAAAAAAAACCAAAGGAACAACTCTTGACAAAAAATGGAACGCCACCATTCAACCGAAATGGAGGCGGGTGGGGGAGACTGTATCTCTGAAGGGAAGTTCTTGAGCAGAGACTGGGTGCCGTTGGATAGATTTTAAGTGCTGCTAAATTCTGCCTAAGCGAAAGGCCACCGCGTGTGGGAAGGCAGAGCCCTCCCTTCATTCATAGAGAAGCCTGGGTCGTGGATAATTGCAGCTTTCCTCCCAGTCATTAAAGGATCATGCAGACAAGATCCGTGCACCAGCCTTTATACGAGACCGAAAAGCACCCGGAGGGCTTTCCTTTGCACAAAACCCCAATTTCCAGAGCAAAGGCAGAATGACAGAATCACAGCTGGAAAGGACCTTGGAGGTCTTCTAGTCCAACCCCCCCTCTCCCCCCCATTAACCTGCTTTCCAGCTCCGTTCTCCTGTGCAGGGCAACCAAAGGAGACCCAGCCGATCAGCTGGGACTCAATGGGAGGCAGAGAAGAGATGGGGCTGGCGGGGCCAGTCAGAGGTGGGATTGGCCGGTTCTCCGAACTACTCAAAATTTCCACTACCGGTTCTCCAGAACTGACCAGAACCTGCTGAAGACCACCTCTGGTGTAGGGACTCCTGCTTGGATGTGGGGTTGGACTAGATGACCTACACGGTCCCTTCCAACTCTGTTAATCTGTTCCTCTTGTATTAAACAGGGCTTCATCCTGCCCCTCTGCCCCAAATCCACCGTCCTTTCATAGAAGGCCATTATTTGGGGCATTTTATCAAGCCAGCTTGGAATGAAATTGGAAGGGTGAGATTTGATTGTCTGGATGACTCAGAATAAAGCCCAGCTGCACCTCAACATCCTTGGCATAATAACAACCTTTTCTTTATGGCCTTCAAATGTGGCTTTGCAACGTCGCTGAAGCCCTGAGCGCCGCGCATTTCCAGAAATGCAAAACATGATCTCCTTCCAAGAACCACGCTAAGCTAAAATAGCAAGCGTTTCCAGCTAGTTGTTTACAGGCTCAAGGCCTCCCTTATGTTAAAATGCATTATTGATTGCAAACTGCTTTTCAAACTCTGGAAGGGAAAAATAGAAGGTCAATAATAGTCCAAGGATATAAATCATGTGTGTTTGTTTGTTTTGCATGCCGGTGCTTGGAGTGCAGATACTCCTCGACTTAAAACTGCATTAGGGCCCAACATTTCCGTTGCTGAGACAGACGGTTGTTAAGTGAGTTTTGCCCCATTTTTATGGCCTTTCCCGCCACAGTTGTTGCATTGAACTGAATATTTTATTTGGCCAAGTGGGATTACACACACAAGGAATTTGTCTCCGGTAAAAAAAGCTCTGACATGCCCCTGTCGGAATCTGACTCGGAGCAGGAAGCTGAACAGCCGACAGAGAGCGGGAACGTGGCTCCGTTGGCTGTGGAGGAAACTGGGGAAGTCCAACTGGACAGAGGAGGGAAGAGGTAGAACAAGGGAGAGGGAGTTCAGAGAAAGACCCAGGCCCACCCCCTCTTCATCCTAGGGCACTCAGGGAAGAACGGAGAAGGGAGCAACATGAGTTGCATGGCTTACGGGGGAGGAAAGGGCCCTGATTCCCTTCAATAGCCAAAGCTGGGAACATAGGGTTTAAAAAGGGAAGCTGCGCGTAGCAAGCGGTTAGGAGCAGATGTGAATTTATCTGGTCTTGTTGTGGCTTATCTATTCCTGGCATCTTCCCAACTGTGTGCGTTTTGCTGAGCTTTCAAGTCTGAAATTCCTGCTCCTGCCTTGCCAAGCTAATTACTTCTTCTCCTGCCTTTGGGTGCTTTGGAGAATAGGTTGACACCCCACCACCCTACTCTGTGGCAGCCGCTGAGATATTGGAACCTTGCTATCATGACCCCCCCTAGTCCTTCTTTTCATCAAACTAGACATACCCAATTCCAGCAATTGTCTTAGCCTCCAGTCCCCTAATCCTCTTGGTTGGTCTTCTCTGCACTCCTTCTAGAGTCTCAACATCTTTTTTACATCGTAGCAACCAAAACTGGATGCAGTATTCCAAGTGTGGCCTTACCAAGGCATTGTAAAGTGGTATTAATACGTCACATGATCTTGATTTTATCCCTCTTTAAATACGTCACATGATCTTGATTTTATCCCTCTTTAAATGCAGCCTAGAACTGTGTTGGCTTTTTGGGCAGCTGCAGCACACGGCTGGCTCCTATTTAAGTGATTGTCCACTAGGACTCCGAGATCCCTCTCACAGTTACTCCTATTGAGCAAGGTACCACCTATTCTGTACCTGTGCATTTGGTTTTTCTTGCCTAAATGTAGAACTTTCCTTTTCATGGCCACTTTCCTTGTGTTTCAAGCTCCCAGGTTGGTGGGCCAAAATAAGATCAACAACTTCAATTTTAACAAGACTGTGGAATGCATTTTCATAATGGAAGAAAGAACTTTAATTCAAAATTAGATTTAATCCTGGGTTCTCTCTGACCCTCGCTTTGATTATTAACATGACCCACAGTAACCAAACCAGAAAACTGTGTTGCAAAGAAAATTGATCCACTTCCTCCTCTTGTAATTAACTAACTAATTAACTTATGCAAATACAGTAATAGCAGAGAGGGAAAATGCAAAGCTACAGAGAGGTAGCAACCGAAACCAGCACACTGGCATGCATCAAAGGGAAAAGACCTACACACTTAGCAAAGCAAGATTAGAACATTTGCACCAAAGCTCCACGTTCCTGAAATTAAACATTACAGAGGGCACTTTCACACATGTACCCACACCTCACAAAAGCACCACTGAAACCTGTAAGTGCAAACAGCCGCTCCATCCCAAATTGGAGCTCTCTTCCAGGGTTGTCTTTACATTCTTGAATAAACTTTTGCCTGTTCAATCAGGGTGTGTGGATTTCATTCTGATTCATTCTTGCACAACTCTGGCTCAGACTGGGACCTCAACTTCTAACAAGCTCAAAATGCAAAATACGGTAGTGCCTTGATACTTATTGTTAATTGATTCCAGAAGGTGTAATGAGTACCAAAAATGATGAGTACTCCACAAATGTTTCGCATAACCAATAATGTAAATAAATTTAGCGTGTTCCCAAACCAAAGACAGTGCACACTTTTAAGGAAATATGTAAAAAAGGTACAGTTGTACATCATTACTTTACATGAGATATAACAGAATAACAGAGCTGGAAGGGACCTTGGAGGTCTTCTAATCCAGCCCCCTTCTCAAGAGACTGGCTGTCTGACCTCTTCTTTAAAACCTCCAGTGATGGAGCACCCACAACTTCTATAGACAAGCCGTTCCACTGATTAATTGTTCTCATTGTTAGGAAATTTTTGCTTAGTTCCAAGTTGTTTCTCTCTTTGATTAGCTTCCATTCATTGCTCCTGTCCTGTCCTGCCCTCAGGGGCTTTGGAGAATAGCTTGACCCCTTCCTCTTCTTTGGGGCAGCCCTTTAGATATTAGAAGAAGACCATCATGTCCCTCCTCCTCGTCCTTCTCTTCGTTAAACGAGATACGCCCAATCCCTCCAAGCATTCTTCATATATTTTAGACTCCAGTCCCCTAATCAGCTTTAATAAATACTCAAGAGTAAATAAAGTAGAAACTTCACTTTACCTGAATTAATGAGGGAAAGAAACATGCAAGACGACACAAAATGACCACAGAAGCTAAGATAAGAACGCAAAAGGATGTGCAGAAGCCAAGAACTACCACATGACTAACACACCACTCTGTGTTTTGGCTGGAAAGGATAGCAAGTCACAAAAACAACCACCGACACCGACAAATACGAGTTTGAGCATCGAGTACCAAACAAACAACGAGTATTGGGACCAAATTTTCCCATCAAAACGCACTGAGTACCAAATTCGATGAGTTTCAAAGCAGTGGAATACCAAGGGACCACAGCGTGCACCATTTTACATCGCCCACGAACGGCCAACCTCAACAAGGGCCATCAAGAATCTCCCCCAGGTGGAGAGTACCTGAGGAGGTGTGGTCCCCCCCTTTACAAAGTCACTTACCTTGGGCATTTTGCGGAGGTTGGGAGAGAGCTTCAGGCAGGTGACGTGGCCACGGTCATCCCCGACGATGATGATGGGGTAGATGGCGTTGAACTGGACGTGGGTGATTTTGTTCCGCTTCTTGGCTACCACCGGCTGGTGGCAAATGGGTTCATATTTGTTGACGCTTAAGTCAAAGATGTAGGTCTGGTGGGGGAAAAAAAATAAGGCAGCAGGTAAGAGAGGGCAAAAAACACTAAGCCAACTCCGTGTCCCGGCAAAGCCTCTTTTATTAAATGAATGTGAATTTATTGCATTCACATTCAGCCATCGGTAAACAGCCTTGCAAAGATATAATTAATAGATCAGACCTTATCTATCTTGGAAAGCTGCCCGGTAAATATTTCCACACACAGTGCTGACAAGGAAGGGCTGGGCACAAAGTCTCTAGGTTACACAGACAGATCTTTATGAGGCTGGAACAAACAAACAAGCGAATAGTTTCCTGAAAAAGACTCCTCCTCTTTTGCTCCTCCTTTAATCCTGATGGGGAGGGGCCATTCATTGTCCACCTGTGGCTTTACTCCCACATCAATCCTGAGTTTGTAACTGTTCTTTTCTTTTGGCAGCTCTGTGCATGCGCAGGCTGGGAACTGGCTCCAGCTGCTCCCCCTCCTCACTGCTGTCTGAGCCCAAAGGCAGCTGGTGACTGCCAGCCTGCCCTGGCCCCATCTCTGCCTCTGATGCAGAGCCCTCGTTCCGAGCCTTTCTCAGCCTCCAGGACTGGACCGTGTCCCTCCCCAACCTCCTCACTGTCCGACTCAGAGACACAGGAGGTAGGAGGGAGAAGAGGCTCAGGTCATTCTCTGTGTAAAACACTACACGCCTCCATTGAAGAGGCACCGGGAGAGGCACCGTTAATAATTTCAATCAATCGGAATAGAGCGGGAAGGGACCTTGGAGGTCCTCCAATCCAACTGTACATGGCGAGAGATACAACTCCTGCGAGTTTGCCACACGGGTGGCGTAGAGAACAAAGCTGTTCCAGAATTTTCTATTCTAAGTCTTGAACTATGTTTTGTGGGTTGGGATTTTGTGAGCAGGGCATCTTGCCCTTCTGCTTCGTGGCTTGAACCTCGTTGTTGGAACCAGGGAGTTCTGGCGATTGGAGGACTATGGAGAGGGAATGGAATGAAATGGAACAGAGCAGAACAGAAAATAGAATAGAATAGAAAATAGAATAGAATAGAATAGAAAATATGGAATGGAATGGAATGGAATAGAATAGAATAGAATAGAATAGAATAGAATAGAATAGAATAGAATAGAACAGAATAGGAATAGAATAGGAATAGAACAGAACAGAAGAGAACAGAACAGAACAGAACAAACAGAATAGAATAGATCATGATAGAACAGAATAGGAATAGAATAGAATAGGAATAGGAGAGTTGGAAGGGATATTGGAGGTCTTCTAGTCCAACCCCCTGCTTAGGCAGGAAACCCTATACCATTTCAGACAAATGGTTCTCCAATCTCTTCTTAAAAACTTCCAGTGTTCTTAAAAACTTCCAGTGTTGAAGCATTTATAAGTTGTGGAGTCCAGCTGTTCTACTGATTAATTGTTCTCATTATTAGGAAATATCTCCTTGGTTCTAAAGGTTGCTTCTCTCCTTGATTAATTTCCATCTGTTGCTTCTTGTCCTGCCTTCTAGTATTTTGGAGAATAGGTGGACCCTCTTCTTTGGGGAAGGCCCTCAAATACTAGAACACTGCTAACATGTCTCCCCTAGTCCTTCTTTTCATCAGACTAGACATGCCCGGTTCCTACAACTGTTCTTCATATGTTTTATCCTCCAGTCCCCTCATCATCCTGGTTGCTCTTCTCTGCCCTCTTTCTAGAGTCTCAACATCATTTTTATAGCGAGGTGACCAAAACTAGATGGCGTATTCCAAATCTGGCCTTACTGGGGCCTTGGCAAGAATTGCCAAGCGTCAGACATGACTGAAGGGCTAACATCTCATCCTCATCCTCATGTGGACCTTTGGTCTTTCCTGGATAGTGACACCTCTAGATTCTCTTACGTAGCTCTGTCACCCCATGCTTTCCGCTGCAGCCAGAGTTCAAGGCATGCTTGCTGTCTGGCTTGGAAAACGGCACGGAAGGAGCCTACACAAGTGACATTTGGAAGTCATGCGGGCGTGGGACTGAGAGGCGCAGCCGAGAGAGTCCAGCCTATGAAATATGTACCAACAGCTCTTTAGGGAAGACCTCGGTTGAAAACAAAACCAGAGTTTGCTCAGCTGCTGCTGGGGTTGCTAGAGGGTGGAGGGGTTTGCTTTGATCTTACAGCAGAGAGTAAGAAAGGGGGAGGGGAGAGAGAGAGGGAGGGAGAGAGACAAAAAGAGACAGACAGACAGACAGAGAGAAGGAGGCAGGAAGAGAGAGAGAGAGGGAGGGAGGGAGGAAGACAAAGAGAGACAGACAGACAGAGAGAGAGAGAAGGAGGCAGGAAGGAAGAGAGGGGGGGAGGGAGGGAGAGGGAGACAGAGACAGAGACAGAGACAGAGAGGGGGGCAAGAAAGGAGGGAGGGAGGCATGGAGGGAAAGAGAGAGAGAGAGAGAGAGGGGATACCCTGCAGGGTCCCAAAGACTCATTTCTGGCGGAGTTTGGAGGAGAGAAAGAAAGACTTTGGTTGCTTTCTTTGCGTGCAGCCAAACGCAGAAGAAGGAAGAAGCAGAAAGAAGCAGCCCGGTGGCCAGGCCAGGCACGTGGGGCACGTGGGGCAAGTTACCCCCCCATGCCCTTTCTCTCCTCCCCTCATTACCTCATGTTGTTTGCAATGCAAGTAACGCAAGCCTTGTGTTCCCCCGCAGCCTGGATTGATTGCTTTGGGGGGGGACATTTCTCTGTGGACCACCAGTGGTCCCCGGCCCACTGGTTGGTGACCACTGTTCAAGTCCAATCCCCTTCTCCAAAGATTGGCTGACCTCTTCTTTAAAACCTCCAGTGATGGAGCAACCACAACTTCTGAAGGCAAGTCATTAATTAACAGAAAAGCAGAGTTGGAAGGGACCTTGGAGGTCTTCTAGTCTAACCCCAAGCTCAAGCAGGAGATTCTATACCATTTCAGACCAATGGCTGTCCAGTCTTTTCTTAAAAAGGTCCCATGTTGGAGACATCACAACTTCTGGAGGCAGGTCGATTTTTAACAGACAATGAGATCAACCACAGAGGATCAAATTCATAGAAATGTCACTCTATGGACGGAATTACTGATACCTCTGCGCTACTGGACAGAATTACTTAGCTGAGCCAAGCTGATTTTAAATATATTTCCACAGGGCCAAATCTGGTTGGGAGTTGGATAGAAAACCAGCAAAGAAATTCCAAAGTTGGGGCAGAAAAGCATCTCAAAAAAGCAAATCATGTCAGGCGCTGCAGCTAAGAAAACAGCATAATTGTGTCCTTGAATAATTGTGCTCAATGCAAGGGCACCTTTGCTGCGAATTTCTGTTGGACAAGTTTCCAGTTCATGATTAAAAACTCCCCTCTTCCCCCCCCCCCCCCCCCCACCTTCAAATGGGCATTTGCATTTGGGAAAAAAAATTGCTGCATTTCAAAAATTCCCCGTCTAGGGGCCAAATGCAACTTTAAATGTTTAAAGAAAAGCAAATTATTCATTTTAAGTCAGCTTGCCCGGAAAGACGAGGTCAGCAAATTTTTAAACATCTGCGAGGTTATTTACCCTCATTTCCATAATGAAGAAAGGATGAATATTCAGTTCAATAATTCCAGATGATCTATTGTGCAGGGGGGAGAGGAGAGAGAGAGAAACGTGTGTTGAATGTGAAGCTTTTGCAAACAGGGCTGGCCACGGAGCAGCCTGTTCCAGCCTGGGCTTCCTAAGATCATGAAGCCGACTCCTCATCCCAATAAAACCCCTTTTATTTACATTAAGGGGAATTCCTCTCCGGCAAAGTCCCGGCAAACAGTCTTTCATGAGATTTCACAACTTACAGACCTTTATCGGGCTTGGAAAGCTGCCAGGCCAATAACTTCCAAACGCCATGCTGCAGCAGCAATGACATGGCAAGAAGTCAGGAACAGATCTTCACACTAATTAAACGAACTAATTGTCTCCTGCAAACCCCACTCCCCTTTGCTGCTCTTTATTCCCTCTGGGCGGGGCCATTCACTGTCTACCTGAGCCTTTACTTCTGAGTTGACCCTTGTTCCTTAGCTGTTCCCTTCTCCTGGCAGCTCTGTGCATGCGCTCATCGGGAACAGGCTCCAGCTGTTTTTCTGTCCCACTGATCTCCAACTCTGAAGGCAACTGTCCGATGGCCTAGCCCTCTCTCTGCCTCCGACACAGAGCCCTTGTCAGCCCTTCCCCAGATTCCAGGACTGGCCCATGATCCTCCCCAACCTCCTCACTGTCCGAGTCTGCTGCCAGCTCCACTGGTCACTGGCGGGCCACAACAAAGCCCAAGTCAGCTTGGAAATCCTGTGGTTACTTTCTAAAGGACAAAGGCCACCAGATCTCCAATCACCACAAGAGTTATTATGGATGAGTCAGAAACCAAGACAACAGCAGCCGAGCAAAAATGTGATGACCTGCCAATTGATGTAGTAGGGAAGAAAGGTAAGTAGAGGAGGGATATCAAACAGAGAAGCCCTCTACTTCCAGGGACCATCTCCTGCTCTGGACTGCTGCTGGTCCATGCTATGGTTCTTCTCATCTCTTTACAGCAAGGGTGTCAAATTTGATGTCATTGAGGGTCGCATCAGGGTTGTGTTGGACCTCAGGGAAGGGGAGGCAGGATGGGCGTGGCCAGGGTGGCCATGTCAGGGGCACCTGTGGTAACCAAGGACTTCCCTGAGACCCTCCCTCCCTCTCATTATAATCTTCCTTCCTTCCTTCCTTTTTCTCTCTTCTTCTTTTCCCTCCCCTCTTCACTTTCCTTTCCTTCTTCTTCCTTCCCCTCTTTCCTTCTTTTTGCTTCCCTCTTCATTCTCCTTCCTTCCTTCCTATCACTTTTCTTCCTTCTCCTGATTCCCATGTCCTTCCTTCCTTCCTTCCTTCCTTCCTTCCTTCCTATCACTTTTCTTTCTTCTCCTGATTCCCATGTCCTTCCTTCCTTCTTTCTTTCCTTCCTTCCTTCTTTCCTTCCTTCCTTCCTTCCTATCACTTTTCTTCCTTCTCCTGATACCCATGTCCTTCCTTCCTTCTTTCTTTCCTTCCTTCCTTCTTTCTTTCCTTCCTTCCTTCTTTCCTTCCTTCCTTCCTATCACTTTTCTTTCTTCTCCTGATACCCATGTCCTTCCTTTCCTTCCTTCCTTCCTTCCTTCCTTCCTTCCTTCCTTCCTTCCTTCTTTCTTTCCTTCCTTCCTTCCTTCCTTCCTTCCTTCCTTCCTTCTTTCTTTCCTTCCTTCCTTCCTATCACTTTTCTTTCTTCTCCTGATACCATGTCCTTCCTTCCTTCCTTCCTTCCTTCCTTCCTTCCTTCTTTCCTTCCTTCCTTCCTATCACTTTTCTTCCTTCTCCTGATACCCATGTCCTTCCTTCCTTCCTTCCTTCCTATCACTTTTCTTCTCCTGATACCCATGTCCTTCCTTCCTTCTTTCCTTCCTTCCTTCTTTCTTCCTTCCTTCCTTCATCATTCCTTCCTTTTTCGGTTCCTTCCTTCCTTCCTTCCTTTTCTTTCTTTCCTTCCATGTCCTTCCTTCCTTCCTTCTTCCTTCTTTCTTCCTTCTTCTTCCTTCCTTCCTTCCTTCCTTCCCTTCCGTCCTTCCTTCCTTCCTTCCTTCCTTCCTTCCTTCCTATCACTTTTCTTCCTTCTCCTGATACCCATGTCCTTCCTTCCTTCTTTCTTTCCTTCCTTCCTTCTTTCCTTCCTTCCTTCCTATCACTTTTCTTTCTTCTCCTGATACCCATGTCCTTCCTTTCTTTCTTTCCTTCCTGCTTTCTTTCCTTCCTTCCTTCCTTCCTATCACTTTTCTTCCTTCTCCTGATACCCATGTCCTTCCTTCCTTCTTTCTTTCCTTCCTTCCTTCCTTCTTTCCTTCCTTTCACCTTCCTTCCATCCTTCCCTCTTCATTCTCCTTTCTTCTTCCTTCCCCTCTTTCCTTCTTTCTCTTTCCTCTTTCCCTTTCTCCTTCCCTCTCCCTTCTTGCGTGCTCAAATGCAAAAAGGGAAATCTTTCTCCTTTTGTTCTTAGTTTATTTGTGCTAGCCCCCTGCCAGCGAAGACAGAGCTCGGGGGGGCTGCGTGCGCGTCCCCCTACCATGCCCCATTTTCAGCTGTGGCAGCCTTTTCACTGGCAGAGACACCAAGGGTGGGCTCTTCACTGTTTCCAGGGCGGCCCCATGGCCCAGATCTAAGCATCCCATGGGCCTTGAGTTTGACACCCCTGCTTTAGAGGGCCTTGGAGATTGACAGAAGGCAAGCAAATGGATCTGAACATAGAAGAGAAGAGAAGAGAAGAGAAGAGAAGAGAAGAGAAGAGAAGAGAAGAGAAGAGAAGAGAAGAGAAGAGAAGAGAAGAGAAGAGAAGAGAAGAGAAGAGAAGAGAAGAGAATACTTTATTGGCCAAGTGTGATTGGACATACAAGGAACTTGTCTTGGTGTGAATACTCTCAGTATACATAAAGAAGGAACATTTGTTAAGAATCAAGAATCATAATGTACAACACTTAATGATAGTCATAGGGTACAGTCAGCATCAAATCATACTAGGAAACAGAGGATACAAGCAACATACTTCATCCAACAGAAGAAGAAATCTTCGGAAACCAACCCACAACTCAGAGAACTTCATCCTACTACACCTGAGCTGCGGATATTTGCCACTGTTGCAAAGAGAAATGTTGTTTTCCAAAGCACCAGAAGGTGATGCAATGGATGGAAAGCGAACAAAGAGAGAATGTCATGCCCTTGTTGGAATCTGATTCTGAGGAGGAGACTGAGCAGCTGACAGGGAGCGGGAGTGTGGCTCCAGTGGCTGTGGAAGAAACTGGGGAAGGGCACAGGCCGGCTAGGCATTCAAAGGAAGACCCCAGGCCCTCTTCATCCTAGGGCACACAGGGAGGAACACAGAAGGGAGCAACGTGGCTTACGGGAGAGAAAAAGGCCCTGATTTCCTTCATTAGTTGCAGCTGGGAAAACAGGATTTAAAAGGGGCATTTGCACACAGCTCCTTGCTGGAAGCAAAGCGTACATTATCTTTGTTGAGGCTTATCTGGATTTTGGTGTTCTCCCAACTGTGTGTGCTTCGTTATCTTTTGGAAGTCTGCAATTTATCATCCTGGCCTGCCGTGTTAATTACTTCAGTGTGGTTTGTGTTGGTTTTTTAAAATTTCTAATTATCTTTACTTTGGGTTCGGACTGCATTTCTTTCCTTCATAGGCAATTTTTGGAAGAGTTTGATCTCCAGCTGAGGATAATTGGACATTGGGGGCCAAGTTGGAGGCATTAAAGGGAATTTATTCTACTTTTGTGACTTTGTTATTTTTGTGTCATGCCCCTTTGGGTCATCACAGAGAAGAACTAAGGAGAAACTTCCTAACAGTGAGAACAATTAACCATTGGAACAGCTTGCCTCCAGAAGGTGTGGGTGCTTCATCATTGGAGGTTTTAAAAGAAGGGACTGGACAACCACTTGTCTGAAATGGTCTAGGGTTTTCTGCCTGAGCAGGGGGCTGGACTAGAAGACCTCCAAGGTCCCTTCCAACTCTGTTATTCTGTATTCTTTTTTAAAAAAATATTTTTTGATTAATTATATTTCTTAGTGCTTAATACACATTATGTTTAATTTGCTTAACAATACATATTACATTCTTAATCTCCACCCCATTTTTTCCAACCACTGACAAAATAGATTCCACTATAGAGAATATTCTGTTTCATTTTCAACGTCAATCTATTCATTTCTGCACCGTCTAGTAACTTCTTAATTATCTCATCATCTCGTGGTGTTCCTTCATTTTTCCAGCATTGCGCCAACACAATCCTGGCTGCCCTCAAAACAAGCAATAGGAAACACATATTTTTCTTATCCAGTTTACCTGATGTTATACCCTAATTAAAAATAGCTCAGGTTTAAAATCTACACGGTTTCCAGTCGTCTTTTCTAGCCATTGATGTAATTTTTTCCCAAAAGTTTTTTTTCTTTGCTTTACCACAAGTCTACCACATATGACAGTATGTGCCCTTTTTTTAAAATTACATTTCTAACATTTGTTATTGTGATGACTCAGGGTGGGATACAAAAGCAACGTTACAAAAACAGGTTGAAGTCCCTTTAATTCCTTCAACACTTGGCTTTAAAGGTCCAATTATCATTGACTGGAGAAAAAAACTCCCCCACAAACAGTTGCGAAAAGGAAGAACTTCTGTTCAAACTCAAAATACATATAAATTATAAATAGAAAAAAACAACACAAACCACACTGAAGCAATTAAGGAGACCAGGTAGGATAAGGGCTTGAAGACGTCCACAGATATCGAAATACACGCACTGGGAAGGACGCCAGAACTCAGATAACAACTGACAGACTAGAAATATTTTCATGCTTTGCTTCCAGCACTGGGCCATGCACAGTTTGTTCTTTTAAACAGTCCTCACAGCTGCAGCCCATGAAGGGAATCAAGGCCCTTTCCTCTCCCATAGACCACACCATTCACATATCTCCCTTATCTGCTCCTCCCTGTGTGCCTTAGGATGAAAAGAGGATGGGCCTGGGGCTTCTTCTGAATGCCCAGCCGGTCTGTGCCCTTCCCCAGTTTCCTCCACAACCTCAGGAGCCACATTCCCACTCTCTGTCAGCTGTGTTATTCTCTCCTTCGGAATCAGACTCCAACAGGGGCATGACAGTTATTCTGTATTCTGAGGATAGACTCTGGCCTTGAGACACAGTCTACCATTTCCTACAGAATTCAAAGAAGTGAGTGAGGTTTTATTTTTCACCGCCTCTGGGCCGCTGGATTTGCTGCCTGTGTATTTCACACTTGCAAGAGGAAAAGTGATGGAATCTGGAAGCCTTAATTGAGTTCACACCACTCTCCTTATTTGCAGGGAGTTTCAAAAACCGGAAGGGCAAAAATAGACACGCAGCTTGTCTATCGTGTCTACTACTACCAGAGAATAAGGAGTGTGTCAGAGACTCTCCCACTGTTAGTCAAGGCATTTAATTGATTTTTAAGTGTTAAGTCCGGCTTGCGTAGGAACAAATGACTCAATAAACCCGGGCCACTCCAGCTTTCGGCTTAAATTAGCAGCCTCAGAATAATGGAATAACAGAGTTGGAAGGTCTTCTAGTCCATTTCCCTGCTCAAGCAGGAGAATGTATACCATTTCAGACAAGAGACTGTCCAGTCTCTTCTTGAAAGCCTCCCACAACTTTTGAAGGCAAGCTGTTTCACTGGTTAATTGTCCTCACTGTTAGGAAGTTTCTCCTCTGTTCCAGGTTTTTTTTTTTATTATTTATTTATTTATTTATTTATTTATTTATTTATTTATTTATTTATTTGTCAATTGCTTACAAGATAACAGGTATAAGTATAAACATAATTATGAATACATGGATATATATAAGAAAAATAAAAAGAAACAATAGGACAGGGACGGTAGGCACATTGGTGCGCTTATGCACGCCCCCTGCAGACCTCTTAGGAAAGGGGTGAGGTCAATAGTAGACAGTCTAAGGTTAAAGTTTTTGGGGTTTGGGAAGAAACCACAGAGTCAGGTAGAGTATTCTAGACATTGACCACTCTGTGGCTGAAGTTGTATTTCCTGCAGTCAAGTTTGGTGTGATTAACGTTGAGTTTGTATCTATTGTTTGCTCTTGTGTTGTTATGGTTGAAGCTGAAGTATTCATTGACAGGTAGGACATTGCAATGTATGGTTTTATAGACTATACTTAGATGGGAACAAAGGCGGCATAGTTCTAGGTTTTCTAAGTCTAGTATTTCAAATCTGGTGGCATAAGGCATTCTGCAACAAGTAGAGGAGTGGAGAACTCTTCTTGTGAAATATTTCTGGACTTTCTCAACTGTGTTAATATCAGATACGTAATGTGGGTTCCAGACTGATGAGCTGTATTCGAGTATTGGTCTAGCAAATGTTTTGTATGCTCTAGTTAATAGTGTATATTACCAGAGAAAAAGCTATGTAGGATTAGGTTAACAACTCTTAATGCTTTTTTGGCTATGTAGTTGCAGTGGGCTCTAGCACTTAGATCATTAGAGTTGAGTATTCCAAGGTCCTTGACAGAGTTTGGATCATCAACAAGGTCTTGACTATTCAGCTTGTATTTTACTTTCTGAATTTTTTTGTCAATATGTAGGACAGAGCATTTATTTGTTGAGATTTGAAATTGCCATTTGTTTGACCATTCTGATATATAGTCGAGGTCTTTTTGAAGGGTAGCAGTATTGTCTGTGGTATTGAACAGCTTTACATCATCAGCGAAGAGAACGCAGTTGCTCTTGATATGATCACAGAGGTCATTTATGTAGAGTATGAAGAGAGTAGGTCCTAGAATGCTGCCTTGGGGAACACCACTGTTGACAGGTACAGAATTTGATAGGACCCCCCCCAATTTTGACCATTTGTTGTCAAATTTTGTTGCTTGTCTCTTGAATGTGTGGGAGAAATGGGCAAGTGCACACGTATGAAATTCCCCTTCCATGAGTGGCAGGCAAGTGCACACTAGTGTGCAAAGCTCCATGCGTGCCAGTGCAAGCGCCCTCCATTCAACCACCCTCCACTCACATGAGTGGAGCTTCGCACACGAGGGCTGCCACTCATGCCGCTGGAGGTTCGCAGGCGAGAGCAAGCACCGTCCCCTCGTACCTCAAGCTCCATTCACACGAGTGGAGGGCACCCGCACGCAATGGAGCTGTGCGTGTGCATGGGTGCCTGCCACTCTCTCTCACACACACACCTCACACCAGGCTGGGCCACCAAGCTGGAAAGGTTGGGGACATCTGCCCTAGGCAGCATTTCTTGATCCGGTCTTCTGAGGCTCATTCCCATGCACCTTTCCATTAGGGGACTGGAGACATACGAAGAACGGTTGCAGGAACTGGGCCTGGCTAGTCTAGGGAAGAGAAGGTCCAGGGCAGACATGAGAGCAGCCTTCCAATATTTGAGGGGCTCCATAGAGAGGAGGAGGGGGTCCAGCTATTCTCCAAGGCACCTGAAGGCCAGACAAGGAACAATGGATGGAGACTGATCAAGGAGAGATTCAGCCTGGAAATAAGGAGAAATTTCCTGACAGTGAGAACAATCAACCAATGGAACAGAAGTTTCCTTCAGAAGTTGTGGGAGCTTCATCCCTGGAGGCTTTCAAGAAGAGACTGGACTGCCATCTGTCAGTAATGGTGTAGGGTCTCCTGCTTGGGCAGGGGGGTTGGATTAGATGACCTACAAGGTCCCTTCCAATTTTCTTATTCTGTTCTCTTTTTCTTTTTCTCCTTCCTTCCTTCCTTCCTTCCTTCCTTCCTTCCTTCCTTCCTTCCTTTCTTTCATGATGTAGGGTCTCCTGCTTGGCCAGAGGGTTGGACTAGATGACCTACAAGGTCCCTTCCAATTCTTTTATTCTGTTTTCTTCCTTCCTTCCTTCCTTCCTTCCTTCCTTCCTTTCTTTTTTTTCTTTCTTCCTGAAATGATACAGGGTCTCCAGTTTGGCCAGAGGGTTGAACTAGATGACCTACAAGGTCCCATTCAATTCTTTTATTCTGTTCTTTTCTTTCTTTCTTTCTTTCTTTCTTTCTTTCTTTCTTTCTTTCTTTCTTTCTTTCTTTCTTTCTTTCTTTCTTTCTTTCTTTCTTTCTTTCTTTCTTTCTGCAATGATACAGGGTCTCCTGCTTGGCCAGGGCGTTGGACTAGATGACCTACAAGGTCCCTTCCAATTCTGTTATTCTGTTCTTTTCTTTCTTCTTCCTTCCTTTCCTTCCTTCCTGTTTATTTATTTATATTTATATTATTTATTTATTTATTTATTTATTTATTTATTTATTTATTTATTTCATGAGGTAGGATCTCCTGCTTGGGCGGGGGATTGGACTAGATGACCTAAAGGGTCTCTTCTAATTCTGTTATTCTGTTATCTCCTTCCTTCCTTCCTTCCTTCCTTCCTTCCTTCCTTCCTTCCTTCCTTCCTTCCTTCCTTCCTTCCTTCCTTCTTTCCTTCCTTCCTTCCTTCCTGCTTGTTGTTTATTTATTTATTTCATGATGTAGGATCTCCTGCTTGGGCGGGGGGAGTTGGACTAGATGACCTACAGGGTCCCTTCCAACTCTGTTAATCTGCTAAGCCATTGCAGTCATGCATGTGAAATTTCTCTAGCCCTCCATGAAGGGGAGAAGAGAGATCCACAGTCGTGGCTCTGTGTTTTCAGCTTTGTGGAGGGAGTGTTGATTGAGCCCTCCGGTCCACAGTTCCTGGATGAAGATTTATTGAAGTTTCCGCAGGAAGATTTATGGCCAATTCAATACTGGTGGGAAAAGGTGGGGCATCCAGGGACATTTTCCTGCTGGTTGCTTAAAATCAATCTCACCCTTTCCAGAATGAAAAGCAAGCAGAACAGCTTCTCAGGCAGGACAGCTGAGCAGGGCTGCAGACAAATTAGATAAGGAGGAAGATCCGCTGAGGTGAGATGAAGGGTATTTTTTGTGCTTTCACAATTTCGAGATTGCTGCAAGCGAGGCCTGTTGCAGATAGACATCCATCCAAGGGGTCCCCAAAAAGTCCGATTGTCCATTCTGAAACTGGCCTGACTGAGACCATCTTTGGGGCTTCAGTGTTGTTGCAGTGGAGATGAGGGTTAGGGAAGGGGAAATTGAGATAGGTTGTCAGCTTTGGAAGCTGTATTAGGACCACATTTTTTTTGGGGGGGGGGGAATTGCATGGAGCATATGTGGTTAGACATAATTGCATTTTTCTTTAAAATCAAGGTCATGTTATTTCTGCACCTGGGTGAGAGCATGTCTCAAGTTGGGATGGATGGTGACTGGGGCTTGTGATGCAATTTATTTATTTAGTTAGTTAGTTAGTTTATATACCGCCCCGTCTCCCAAATTGGGACTCGGGGCGGTGCACAGCCAAGCTAAAAATGATACAATTACAAATATAAAATTAAAATAGATTAAAATGAATTAAATTAGTGGCTGGAAAATTAAAACTATAATAAAACTATAAAAAAACAGAGTAAAAAATTACAAAAGTTAAAACCAATTCCAATGATACTAGGACAGACCGGTTTGCTGGGAAAGATGGGTCTTTAATGCACGCCGCAAGGTTTGCAGATCAGGGATAGTCTGCATCTCCGGGGATAACTCATTCCAAAGGGAGGGTGCTCCCGCAGAGAAGGCCCGCACCCTCAGGGCTGCCAGCCGGCATCGCCCAGCTGATGGCACCCCGAGGAGGCCCACCCTGTGAGAGTGCACTGGCCGGCGGGAGGCCGATGGTGGCAGCAGGCGGTCCCGCAAGTACCCAGGTCCCAAGCCATGGAGCGCTTTAAAGATGGTCACCAACACCTTGAATCGCACCCGGAAGGCCACCGGAAGCCAATGCAGCTCGCGCAGGAGCGGTGTAACGCGGGAGCTCCGAGAAGCCCCCAAGATCACCCGCGCGGCCGCATTTTGCACCAGCTGAAGCCTCCGGATGCCCTTCAAGGGGAACCCCATGTAGAGAGCATTGCAATAGTCTAGACTATGAGGGTTGGCAGGGGGTGGATTTGTCATTTTTTACTTATTGGAGGGAAACCCGGAACTTTCAAATTCGGGTTTTCCCAGATGTGACAATATAATTACTGTAATAAAAAGGAAACTTTGAGAAAATGCCTGTCTCGGCGTTTTTAATTGGAGTTGGGTTTTTCTGGAACGTTGACATAGGTGGGGGGTGGGGTTTGTAGCTAGAACAAAATAGTTTTTTTTTTCCTAGGAACCAAGGACATTCCCACAGGTGGCTGAAGAGAGGAGGGGTGATGTCACCAGGCAACCAGACAGTGTCTTGATTGGATCATGTGACTGGTTGTTTGGGAAAGGGGGGGAAACTTTTACTTTAATTGGCGAAAATGGCAGGAACCTTCAGAGTCGGTTTTCACCAGTCTGTGCCAATATAGTAAGTCCAATCAACCTGTTCTTTGAGGTATCTGCTTGCCTCAGAGTTCGGTTTGCTTTGGGTATATTACTTGGAACCCTGACACCAATCTTCCATGAAAGTGTTCTATCTCTTTCGGACAAACTTGTCTAGACTCAGAGGCCAAGCAAGATCAGACCTGATTTAAATAATGGATGGAAATTGACCAAGGAGAGATTCAACCTGGAACTAAGGAGAAACTTTCTGACAATGAGAACAATCAACCAATGGAACAGAAGTTGCCTTTGAAGGTTGTCGGAGCTTCATCCCTGGAGGCTTTCAAGAAGAGACTGGACTAGCATCTGTCAGAAATGGTGTAGGGTCTCCCGCTTGGGCAGGGGGTTGGACTGGATGACCTACAAGGTCCCTTCCAACTCTGATTACCTGTTATCTGTTAAACTTGGATGGGAAAAACCAGGAAACCCTAAGAGGTTCTAGGCTAGACTGGGAAAAAGGCAATGGCTGACTATCTCCATAGGTTTGCCAGGAAAGCTATGTGGATGGAGGTTGGGAAGCACCCAGCTTGACAGGGAGAAAGGGTCAAGTAAGGAATTAGCCTAGAATCATTGCACAATCACAAAAGCACCAGGTCCAAACATCCTTAAGTTCAGCCATCCATTTGTAGGATTGATATGCCACCTACTCGCTCACAGTAATTCTTGGCGGCTTACAGCCAATAAAACCCCTCACACACATATTGTGATGACCCAGGGCAGGATACAAAACAAACACAGTCACAGAAAACAGGTGAAGCCCCTTTTATTCCTTCACTTTGCTTCCAAGCTCTGAATATTCTTGATAGAAGCCAAAAAACTTCCACACAAACAGTTGCAAGAAGAAGGGAAAAGGCAACACAAACCAGGCAAGATAAGGGCTGGAGGATGTCCACAGATAACATACATTGGGAAGAAACTAAACTCAGAGAGGAACCATAAACTAGAGATATTTACACAATTTGTTTTCAGAGTTTGCCCGTACGCATGTCAGTCCTCTTATTCAATTGTCACAGCTGCAGCCCATGAAGAGGATCAAAGCCCTGTCCTCCTGAGTAATCCATGTCTCTCCCTTATCCTTTTTTTCCTGCGTACCCTAGGATGGAGAGGGGATGGGCCTGGGTCCTCCTCTGACTGCCCAGCCGGCCTCTGCCCTTCCCCAGCCTCCTCCACAACCTCCGGAGCCACACTTCCACTCCCTGTCGGCTGTTCCTCCTCTCCCTCAGAGTCAGTCTCCGCCAGGGTCATGACACATACCCAAGTGACCACGTTCAATCAAAGGAGCCACTTCATGGGCTCCATCCCCCTCTGGTTTCCCCAGGCCCCCTGGCAGAACCAGGCCTTCAAAGTCTTGCAAAAGAGTGCCATAATAGGCTCCAGTCTAATCTCTGCAGGATGATGTTTGGAAGGGAGGGAGTGTTCTGACCCAAAGCTTGTTCCAAGGAAACAAACACGAAACGGAGGTAACAGCAAAACCTTTTAATGATTCTTTACGAATTCCGATCCTTTGTGGTTAAAAGGCTGTTTCAAATGAATTGTCTCTGATAAAAACGAGTATTGCCAAGGTGGTGCAAGGCTGCCAAGAACACTAGATAAAGTTGCCAAGAAATATTTCAAACACAAAGAGTCTCCAAACACCAACTAAGAGAGTCCGAATGTCCACAAGGCTTGAGTGCAAGAACTTCTTTGCTTCCTGCAAAGAACTCCGGTTTCTCAGCTGGTTTTTATCCCTTAAGGGAGGGGCCATTACCTTACAGCTTTACTCCCGAGTCACCTGTGCTGCTGCAGCTGCTCTTTCCTTTGAGCAGCCCTGCGCACATGCGCCCTGGGCACAGGCTCCTCAGGCTCCTCTTCCTCACTGCTGCCAGCCTCCACAATCTCCGAAGGCAGTACTCCACTCCCTGATGGTCCTGGCCCCATCCCTGCATCCCATGCAGGCCCTCATCTGAGTCCTCACTCTCCGAGACCTCAGCTATCCGCACCTGCTGATGGCGAACCACAACAGGGAGCCACCACTGAGAAGGCCCTTCATCTGGATTCTGCCAAATGTACTTTCTTAGGGGATGGAACCTACAATATTCCTTGTCTCTCTGCTCTAATGGGTGGGATGGATGTGACTGGCAAGAGACGGTCGCTCAGATAACCTGATCCCAAGCCATGGAGGACTTTAAAGGTGACAACCAGCACCCTGAATGTCTATGGAGGTTGTCAGCCACCCAGATCATGGTTGTCCCAAAGGGGCTTTTTCAAGAGGCAACTGGACTTTCTGGGTTTTCTTGGAAGATGTTTCACTTCTCATCCAAGAAGCTTCTTCAGCTCGGACTGTGACAAAAATGCTTACAAACCATCGGCATTAACAAAATCCTTATCGGTTAATTGCAAAAAGTGGCTTTACTTGGGAAAATATACATCCCAAGGGAAGACCTTTAACACCGTCACATGTTCATCTTGGGAAAGACTCGATGGGTGTTTAAAAAGGCTCTAAACACCTGGGTGACTGTGAGACAAACCATAATAATAATAATAAACAAGGGGCCGCTTGGTTAGCTGCCACCAGAAGATCGCCCCGACTAACCACAAGCAACAGCGTGACAAAGTAGCAACAAATGTTAACATTGGAAGATCTGCAAGAAATGCCATTGGCTGCAAGCAAGAACTGGTGGGACCATCAAATAGAGGAAGTCGCAGAAAAGGAAGAAGTTAATTTGCTCTGGGTCTTTAGAATTCAGACAGACAGACAGGCACCTGCCACGGGACACCCTGGACTTAACAACTGTTGATAAGAAAAGAGCAAAAAGTCTGAATAGTGGATGTGGCAGGACCTGGAGACCACAGAATATCACAAAATATAAAGGCCTGCAAATAGAAGTAGAACAGCGGTGGCAAAAGAAAGCAACAAGAACACCAATAGTGATAGGCACCTTGGGTGCAATCCCAAAACACCTGGAGCACCACTGGAACACCCTCGGCAATTGACAGTCAACTGCAAAAGGCAGCTTTCCTTGGAAAAGCTAAGATCTGGAGACCTTTAACACCATCAAACATTCACATCTGCCTATCGCAGGTCCTTGGGAAGGTGGATAAAAATGTCAAATTCAGTTTAAATTATTGACTCTACGACGAACTGTAATAATAGAGCCCTGTTCAAACAGCATCGGCGTTGACAAAATCCCCATCGGTCAATTGCAGAAGGCAGCTTTAGTTGGAACAGCTTACATCCGAGCACAACTGATAACCTTTAACACCATCAAGGAACGTAACAATATTAATCTTTACTTTGAAGACGCAAACAAACCAGGCAGATGGCTAGTTTATAAACTGAGAAAGGACAGAGAATCAAGAAGGATTAGTCAATTAATAAACGAAGAAGGACATGTTTGCTATGGAAATGAGGAGAAGAAAAAAACTATACAAGATTACTAGAGAATATGAGGGTCTTAAGAGCCCGCTGGGGCCATCTTTGCTCTCCCTTGTAACTCTAAGATCCCTTTTGCCTTCTTCACCTGCTGGAATCCTGGGGTTTATCACACGCCGGGGCTACCTCTTACCTTCCCGTCGGTGGTTACAGCCGCAAAGACGGTGGAGGAATAAGGCGCCCAAGCCACGTCGCCAACTGCAGAATTCAGGTCGTAGATAAACATGGGTGTCCTGCAAGGAGAAGATGCGACAAGTCAGGTGGAGCTGCAGGATTTTCTCCTGCCCAGGGAGAGGACAGATCTTGTAGGACCAGGGGGAGGTTCGAATATTGATGGCCTTGTCTAAAAAATAGGTCAGGCACCCAGGGAAAGCTGGTTGTAGAGAGAAAGCAGGAAGCAAAGCAAGAAAGCTCAACTCAGGAGATGTTTTCCAGAAGCTAAAGCCATCGAGAAGCACCACTGAGAAGTTCCCTAAAAGGAGAATAAGAAAAGAGATCCCCAGAAATCAAGACCAAGGGAGGTGCTAATACCACTCGATAAAGGTGGCCCACTCCTGTGGAGGACTGAGGCCCACAGGAGCTCCAGCTATGACCATGGTTTTGTGGTTGGTCCAAGGTGTGTAATGTTGTGGCCTGCCAGCTGCCAGCAGAGCTGGTGGAGGAATTAGACTATGAAGAGGTTGGGGAGGAACTTGGGCCAGTGCTGGAGTCTGGGGAAGGCTCTGATGGCTGCTCTGCATTGGAGACGGAGATAGAGCCAGGGCTGTCCGACATTTCCCAGCCACCGGAGAGGCAGCTGCCTTCGGAGGCTGCTATGAGTGAGGAGGAAGAATAGCTGGGGCCTGTTGCAGAGGCACGTATGCACAGAGCTGTTAGGAGAGGGGAAAAATGGAGGACAATGAGCTGGCTCAGAAAGAATAGAATAGAATAGAATAGAATAGAATAGAATAGAATAGAATAGAATACTTTATTGGCCAAGTGTGATTGGACACACAAGGAATTTGTCTTGGTATAAATACTCTCAGTATACATAAAGAAGGAACATTCGTTAAGAATCAAGAATCATAATGTACAACACTTAATGATAGTCATAGGGTACAATCAGCATCAAATCATACTAGGAAACAGAGGATACAAGCAACAAATTTACAGTCAGAAGTGGGAGGGGATGGGTGATAAGGAGTGATGAGAAGATTAACAGTAATAGTAGTGTACACTTTGTAAATAGTTGAACAGTGTTGAGGGAATTATAAGCAAAGCACATGTGGATGCTGAATGGCCCGGCCCCTCCCTGGCTGGGGAAAAAATAGGAGGAAAGGGGAAGGGCTGTCATAGGAAACAAGACTTTGTCTTTCTGAAGATTTTGCTCGTTGTGTTTCATGCCATAAAGACTGTTTGGCCTAGCCATTATCGTAAGGAACCGATAAGGTCTGTTACTGCCGTTAACTCTTTGCCAATAAGGTCCGTTACTGCCATTAACTCAAGAAGAGATTGGACTGTCATTTGTCAGAAATGGTGTAGAGTCTCCCGCTTGGGTGGGTGGGGGGGTTGGACTAGATGACCCACAAGGTCCCTTCCAACTCTGATTATCTGTTATCTGTTTAAGGACTCTTGCCTGGACCTTTTGGTGGGTGAATGCCATTAGTTCACAAAAGGTAAATAAAGAGGGGGGTTTTGTGACAAGGAAAAGTTTCTTGCTTCTGCTAAGGCTGGGTCAGAACATGTGGTCCATGTCAACTCCTAAAATATTTCTCTGGTCTTTTTAGACTGGCCAACAGAAAGGGAGGGGGGACCAGTGCGGCAGCTTGGAAACTGAAGCTGCATTCCATAAATGTTTTCAAGGATAGTAACTAGGTGACTGAAGTTTCCACTATGCAAAATTCTAACTGGAGAGCATGATGGATGACTCTGGGCTGTGGAGGTGTCCCATTGGAGAATATGAATTACGATACACCCAGCGGATGGGGGGAAAACCCGGGTCAAGGGTGACAATGAATGATGTGTCTCAGAGTCGGCTACACCCAGGCAGTGCTGGACATGTTAACTCCCAATAAATCCTTTTGAAGTTTTGGAAGTTTGGCTCGAGACTCATGATTTAAATGGGGGGAAATGCCAGAATCCTGACAGCCCACTTTCAAGGTGCAGGCTTTGGGTGCAGGCTTTGGCTGGAAGCACCTACTTGATGGTGTGATCCCAGATCTTCACGGTCCAGTCCGAGCTGCAGGAAATGAAGACCTTGTTGTGGAAGGGGTTCCAGCTGACGGCGTCCACCGCCATGTGGTGAGCGTGGAAGATATCCAGGAACTGGCTCGAATAGGTCTTGGAGCACTGCAAATTCACAGGAAGGGGATTATATTGACTGTTTCATAGTATGATTTGATTGCTTATTGTACTCTATGACTATCATTAAGTGGTTGTACCTGATGATTCTTGATTCTTGACGAATGTATCTATTATTTTATGCACACTGAGAGCATTTGCACCAGGACAAATTCCTTGTGCGTCTAATCACACTTGGGCAATAAAGAATTCTATTCTTTCTTTCTATCTATCTATCTATCTATCTATCTATCTATCTATCTATCTATCTATCTATCTATCTATCTATCTATCTATCTATCTATCTATCTATCTATCTATCTATCCATCCATCCATCCATCCATCCATCCATCCATCCATCCATCCATCCATCCATCCATCCATCCATCCATCCATCCATCCATCCATCCATCCATCCATCTATCTATCTATCTATCTATCTATCTATCTACTGTATCTATCTGATTTGATTATTTATTTGTACCCTATGACTATCATTAAGTGTTGTACCTGCTGATTCTTGATGAATGTATCTTTTCTTTTAAGTACACTGAGAGCATTTGCATCAAGACAAATTCCTTGTGTGTCCAATCACACTTGGCCAATAAAGAATTCTATTCTATTCTATTCTATTCTATTCTATTCTATTCTATTCTATTCTATTCTATTCATTATGATTTGCGTACGGCATCCACTGGCATTTTGCTTTACAGATAGCTCTCGGCTTACAAACACAATTGAGCCCAGAACTTCCATCGCTCAGCAAGAAAGTGGTTAAGTGAATACTGCCCCCATTGTACAGTCTTTTTTGCCATGGCTGTTAAGGACATCGCTTCGGTTGTTAAGTGAATCATGAGGTCGATAAGCGAATTTGACTTTGCTTGCCAGACCAAAGTTTCATCATGTAAACGTGGGGATGTTGCAACAGTCAAAAGAGTGAGGTCTGGTTATAAAACACTATTTTTCCGGTGCTATGGTAAATCTGAATGGTCATCAAACAAAGGATTGTAAATTGAGGCATACCTGTATTATGATTATGATTATGATTATATTTTTATGCTGCCTTTTGTATATTTTGGCCAACTCAAAGCAGCAAAACTCTACCTATTTCCCCTGTGAGGGGAATAACAACAGCCACAAGACTGGTGGACTGGGCTGAGCTGAAAGAGAGTAGCAAAAAGTGCCCTTTCATTTCCAAGTCAGGACTAGAACTCATTGTCTCCTGGTGATTGGCCCAAATTCTCCCAGTTGGCTTTCCTGGCTAAGGCGAGACTAGAACTCACCGTCTCTGGGTGATTGGCCCAAAGTCACTCAGGTGACTTTCATGCCTAAGACAGGACTAGAACTCACTTAAGGCCTCGACTTAAGACCACAAGTGGGCCCCACATTTCTATTGTTAAGCGAGATATTTGTTAAGTGAGTTTTGCCCCATTTTATGACCTTTCTTGCCAGAGTTGTTAAGTGAGTCACACAATCATGATGTGAATTTGGCTTCCCTGTGGACTTGGCTTGCAACCATCGTAACCGTGAGTCAGTTGTCGAGTGCCTGAATTTTGATCACGTGATCATGTGGTTCTGCAACCGTGTGAAAAACGGTGATAAGTCGCTTTTTTTCAGGGATGTCGTAACTTCGAATGGTCACTAAATGAACTGTTGTAAGTCAAGGACTACCGATCGATCAATACGGTGTTTTCCCGAAAATAAGACCCTGCCTTGTATTTTTTTTTTTGCCACCAAAAAAGGCACCAGGTCTTATTTTCGGGGGATGTCTCATCCACTGACTAAGCTCCCTTGCGTGCGTTGCCCCCGGCCTCCTTTTCATGTCGGAGACCCCCAGGAACTTCTTCTTCTGGGCCGGCAAGGCTTTCCTGAAGGCTTCTGAGATGGATAAGAGAGCTCAGGATCGATCCTGAGCTTTGTTCTCAGCTCCAGAGGCCTTCAGGAAAGCCTGGCCAGCCTTGCTGGCTGCAGAAGAAATGGGCCAGTAAGGCAGGTGTCAGGGTGTGTGAAGTCTGGCTATACCTGTCCAAAGGTAAGGAGCATTATTTATTTATTTATTTATTTATTTAATTAATTAAACTTATATGCTCTTAAACTCTTTCCCTGACAGGACTCAGGGAGGCGTACAGCTGATTAAAAATGCAACAACAATACAAAATGAAAAACAATTAAAATCAAATATAGTGGCTGAGAGGTAAAAACATATAAAGGGAATTAAAAAGACTAAAAACCAAATAAAACCAGATTAAAAACCCTAAGAGAATCCTAGGACAGTCAGGACAGCTCCACCTCCTAGCTTAATTTTTACCTGTTCACTCTGGATTGGGCGGGATCTTAATTAGGGCTTATTTTTAGGGGGTAGGGCATATAGTGGGTGCATGTTTAAAAAAAATCAAGCTAGGACTTACTTTCAGGGTAGGTCGTCTTTTCGGGGAAACAGTGTAAAATAAAGAATTGTTTTAATCCCGCTCCCTTCCTCTCTTTTTCCTGGTTTCTCCAACCCCAGTTCTACCTTCAGATTCCTCAGAAGAAGAATCGGAGGTTCTGGAATGTTCTTTTTAATGCGCCTCACGAAGAAAGAAAGAAAGAAAGAAAGAAAGAAAGAAAGAAAGAAAGAAAGGAAGGAAGGAAGGAAGGAAGGAAGGAAGGAAGGAAGGAAGGAAGGAAGGAAGGAAGGAAGGAAGGAAGGAAGGAAAGAAAGAAAGAAAGCCTTGAATTTTCCTGCTTTCTCCATTTCACCAGGTGTCTTGAATCTATTGCCATGGTCTGAAATCAGCTTATTCCACTTTTTGTATTCAGCTCCAGGTGCGGCTTTATTCCTCTTTGTAAGATCTTAAGCAAAAACTTTGTTTACATAAGCCATTCATGCAACAGTCTGCATATTTTTCTGCATTTACCTTCCTTCCATACATAGAGATTTCTACAGCCCACACAGTCTTGTTCTATATTTATTGAAATAGAGTTGTTAGCATCTAAATGGCTCCTTCAATCGTATTTCAACTGCATCTGGCATTTTCCTATTTGACAAAAGCTGGCTTCTTTCTTTCTTTCTTTCTTTCTTTCTTTCTTTCTTTCTTTCTTTCTTTCTTCTTCTTCTTTCTTCTTTCTTTCTTTTCTTCCTTCCTTTTTCTTTTTCTCTCTCTCTCTCTCTCCTTTCTTTCTTTCGGAAATGATGTACGGTCTCCTGCTAGGGGGATTGTACTAGATGACTTACAAGAACCCTTCCAACTCTGTTATTCTGTTTTCTTCTGTCTGTCTGCCAGTATATATACTCTCTACAGATATTTCTCTCATTCTATAATCCTGTCTTTAAGGACATCACTATAGAGTTTTCAATCTTCATTTAGTTCTATTAGATATTTTCCATGATTGAGTAATCTTAATTTAGGTGTGATTTCGGTAATTTTTCTTAATCTTCTTTAAAACATACCATTTTATTGCTATTTCCCTCTATTTGTTAGGGCTTTTGAGTGAGTTAATCCTGTCCCTTCCTTGCATGACCTAAAGCCCACATCATGCATTCTAAGTTTCATTGCTAAAAGAGTTCATTCTCCATCTTTCCTGAGTATCATGATAGCTTCATAGCTGTACTTTGAATTTTGAACTTTGAAAAAACTTTGAAAGTTTTTTCCCTCCCTCCATTTTTAATCTCATTATGACTCCTCATTCCATAGGTTCTCTTTTATATTCTAAATAAAGTTACTAAATTTGTTCCTCACATTGATCATTTGTTCTAACTGTATGTCAAAAAAAAAAAAAACCCAAACCCATTTTTTAAACAAACCAGTATATGGAAATGACATCTTGACCAGGGGTGGAATGCAGATATTTTTACTACCGGTTCTGTGGGCGTGGCTAAGAGGGCATGGCCATGTGGCTATTTTTGCAGCATGCGCACACACACACACACACACACACACACACACACACACACACACACACAGAGTGCTCCTTTTCTTTTTGTTTGCCTCCTGGGCCTCTGGGTGAAGCAGTAAGACACAAACTGATCGTTGGGAGGAAAAAAGAGAGAAATAGCTGTCTTTTTTATTACCGGGTGGGCTGAATGGTAACATTTTTTTTTACTACCAGTTTGCTCGAACCGGTAGAATACCACCACTGATCTTGACTGATTTTTCTCCATTCTAAAGCCTAAAAAAAAACCACAGAACAGAATAACAGCGTTGGAAGGGACCTCGGAGGTCTTCTAGTCCACCCCCTGCTCAAGCAGGAGATCCTATACCGTTAGGGACAAATGATTGCCCAGTTTCTTCTTTAAAAACATCAAGTGGTGAAGCACCCACACCTTCTACAGTCCAACTGTTCTACTGGTTGATTATTCTCACTGTCAGGAAATCCCTCCTTAGTTCCAGGTTGCTTCTCTCCTTGATGAGTTTCCATCCGTTGCTTCTTGTCCGGCTTTCAAGGGCTTTGGAGAATAGCTTGACCCCTTCCTCTTCTTTGGGGCAGCCCCTCAAATATTGGAAGACTTCTCTCATGTCCCCCCTAATCCTTTCTTCTTCCATTAAACTAGACATACCCAATTCCTGCAATTATTCTTTATATATTTTAGTCTCCAGCCTCCTAATCAGCTTTATTGCCCTTCTCTGCACCACTCCAGAATCTTAACATCTTTTTTATAGTGTGGAAACCCATAGGATTTAAAAAAATAAATACATAGCACTTAAAATTTAAGGCAACCAGTTTGGTGTGCTGGTTAATGCATCATGAGCCGCGATGGTGCAATGGTTAAAATGCAGCATTGCAGGCTACTTCTGTTGACTGCCAGCTGACAGCAGTTTGGCAGTTCGATTCTCACCAGCTCCAGGTTGACTCAGCCTTCCATCCTTCAGAGGTCAGTAAAAGGAGGACCCGGCTTATTGGGGACGATCTGCTTAGAGAGGATTGTAAAGCACTGTGAAGTGATATATAAGTCTAAATGCTATTGCTATATTCATCATCTTCTTCTTCTTTTAGCAAGCCCATCATCCCTTGCGGTGTAGAGTCTGGGCAACTGAATGGAGTTCGTAGAGTGCTTCCTGGCTGGATGCCCTTCCTGTCACCAACACGGAGTTTCTTTTCAGCAGCTATATTCTCAGTGTGCCCAGAGAGAGAAATATCTGCCTTTACCTGGGATCGAACTCCCAGCCTCCTCCCTATTGCTATATTGCTATCAGCCTAGAAACTGGGGGACTGCGGGTTTTAGGCCTGAGGCAGGGGGTCAACTGGGTCACTTTGAGACCTAGGAGGAAGACAATGGCAAACTACTTCCAAAAATCTTGCCAAGAAAAAGGAGAGGGGAGGGAAGAGGGAGGAGGGGGGGAGGGGAGGGGAGGCAACAATTCATAACTCGCACCAGTTCCCAGGACTTTGGATGCTACAAAATATTTCACAATAACAACATTGCCATTAAGGAAATCACTTGGACTCAATTGCAAATAGCAGCATTACTAGGAATAGCCTACATTCTAAGATGATACCTGTCCTGCCCCTGTTGGAATCTGATTCCGAGAGGGAGGTTGAGCAGCTGACAGGCAGTGGAAGTGTGGCTCTGGTGACTGTGGAGCAAACTGGGGAAGGGCACAGGCCAGCTGGACCTTCAGAGGAAGACCCAGGCCCGCCCCCTCTTCATCCTAGGGCACGCAGGGAAGAACAGAGAAGGGAGCAATGTGGCTTATGGGAGAGGAAAGGGCCCTGATCCCCTTCATTAGTTGCAGTTGGGAGAACAGGATATAAGTGGGGCATTTGCACACAGCTCCTTGCTGGAAGCAAAGCGTGCATAATCTTTGTTGAGGCTTGTCTGGGTTTTGGCATTTTCCCAACTTTGATTGCTGCATTATCTTGTGGAGGTCTGCAACTTATCATCCTGGCTTGCTGTGTTAATTACTTCATGTGGTTTGTGTTGGTTTTTTTTTTAATTTCTAATTATCTTTACTTTGGGTTTGGATTGAATTTGTGCCCTTCATAGACTGTTTTTGGGAGAGTTTGATCTCCAGCCAAGGAGAATTGGACATTGGGGGCCAAGTTGGAGGCATTAAAGGGAATTTATTCTACTTTTGTGACTTTGTTATTTTTGCGCCTCGCCCCTTTGGGTCATCACAATACCTTGAACACCTTCATAGAACAACATCTGCCTCCCCAGGTCCTTTGAAAGGACTCAACAGGTAGAGAAGAATCTCAAATCCAGTCTGAACACCTGGCTGGACGGTGCCACAAATCATAACAAGTTGGCTGAAGGCTTAAGTTAGCAACGGTGATCCAAGAATATTTCCAAAATGATTCCCCAAAATCAAAGATGGTGATGATTAGATCTTCCCAAGAAGGATGCCATAATGAAAGATTAACATTGTTCTGACGCAGCTCCCCAAATACCTCTGATGTGAACTCAAAAGATTCCTTTATTAGAAGCGCCGACAGCCCCGGCAAAAAAGTTTACCTCGCAGGATAACCCTTGGCCTGGCAGGGAGATAAATAGTGGCCACACCCATTCATCTTTTCCCCCTAACTTTTATTTCCAAAACTCAGGTGGGGCTTTGCTAGCAGTGGTGGCTCTTCCTTCCCAAGGACCAGCCCATAGATTTCCACTGTTCTCCTCTCCTCTGCCTTCTTACATCTGTGTGTCAGGCACTGGTTCCTCCTCTTCCTCATCAGCCATCTCCGGACCTGGGAGCTATTGACTGAAGGACAGCCTAGGCTCTGCTCCCTCCCCCACCTCTCTCTTTCTCTCTCTGTCTCTGTCTCTCTCTCTCTTTCTCTCCCCCTCCCCCTCCCTCTCTCCCTCTCTCCCTCCCTCTCTTTCTCTTTCTCTCTCTCCCTCTCCTTCTCTCTATGTGTCTCTGTCTCTCCCTCCCCTTCTCTCTCTTTCTCTCTCTCTCTCTTTCTCTCTCTCCCTCCCTCCTCTTCTCTCCGTCTCTCTCCCCCTCCCTTCTTCTCCCTCCCTCCCTCTGCCTCCTTCTCCCTCCCTCCCTCTCTCGCTCGCTCCCTCTCTTTCTCTCTCTACTTCTCTCTTTCTCTCTCTCCTTCTCTCTCTAACTCTCTCTATCACACACATACTCTCTCTCTTTCTCTTTCTCTCTCCCTCCCCGCTCCTTCTCTCGCTCCCTCCCTCTCTCTACCTCTCTCTCCTCTCTCTCCCTCTCTCTTCTTCTGTCTCTCTCTCTCTCAGGCAACAGGCAAAAACAAACATATTGTATTCAGTCCTCTGATACCATCAATCAGTCCCAAGCCTTAAGACCCCTTCCTTCCAAAATCCACTAGTGTCATTCATTCCCAATTTTTCTACCACCTCCCACCTGTTAGGGGGTATTCAGCTGCTCTATTTAGGTGAGGCTCATAAATGCCTGAGACACTTTTCTTGACAGGGAAGGAGGCCGCCTCTGCTCCATGACCAGAAAAGTGCAACCCGGTTTTACGAGAAAGTTTCTCTTACCTTGTAGATTTTGCCTTCCTCGGTACCCACCAGGAACAGATAATCGATCTTCTTGTGAAAATCAAAGGAAGTCCCACAACCTGTTTGGCAAACCAAGAAAAAAAATACAAGTAAGGCGGCAAAATATTTGGGGACGTAGTTCGGCTGGGTTTTGATCGACATGAGGTTTTTGCTGAAGCAAAAAATATGCAGGTTTTTTTTGGGTTTTTTTGAGCTAACTGTTGGAAACATCCAATGGCCGGATGACCACATCTGCCAGGGAACCAGCTGTTTGCCTGTCCACCTTTCCTCACCACACACCAGCAATGTGTGTAAGAAGATGGTCAACCACATAGAGATGTGGCTGAGCCTTTAGTTTCCTTTTCTATTTTCGTGGGAATTTGCTCAGGGATCTCCCCAAACCAAAGGAAGGACATACATTTCTTGAGCCAGAATGAATAGAATGGAATGGAATGGAATGGAATGGAAGGGAAGGGAAGGGAAGGGAAGGGAAGAGAAGAGAAGAGAAGAGAAGAGAAGAGAAGAGAAGAGAAGAGAAGAGAAGAGAAGAGAAGAGAAGAGAAGAGAAGAGAAGAGAAGAGAAGAGAAGAGAAGAGAAGAGAAGAGAAGGAATGGGAATAGGGAATAGGGAATAGAATAGAAGAATGCAGAATAGAATAGAATAGAATAGAATAGAATAGAATAGAATAGAATAGAATAGCAGAATAGAAATAGGAAATAGAAATAGAAATAGAAATAGAAATAGAAATAGAAAATAGAGAGTAGGGAGGTAGGGTAGGGTAGGGTAGGGTAGGGTAGAGTAGAGTAGAGTAGAGTAAAGAGTAAGAAAGTAGAGTAGAGTAGAGTAGAGTAGAGAATGGAATAGAATGGAACAGAACAGAACAGAATTGAGCTGGCTGGAACCTTGGAGGTCTTGGAGGTCTTCTAGTCCAGCCCCCTGCTCAAGCAGGAGAACTTATACTATTTCACATAGGTGGACTGTCTAATCTCTTCTTAAAATCCTCCAGTGATGGACCACCCACGATTTCTAAAGGCAAGCTCTCGAATGCTTCATTCATGAGGCCGTACGGAGGAGGATGGGTCATAACAGACTTCGTCTCAACCCGACCAAAACCGAGTGGCTTGTGGTTTCCTGCCCCCAGATTCAGTCAGCTTATTCCATCGCTGACCATAGGAGAGAGAGACATTATCCCCTGTGGAAGGGCACGAACTTGGGTGTACTCCTGGACGTGCGGCTATCCTTTGGTGATCATATTGCGGCCGCCACCAGGAGTGCTTTTTATCAAATTCGTCTTATCTACCAATTGCGACCCTTTTTGGATCTGGACGCACTTCGCACAGTCACCTCTGCCCTCGTCATCTCCCGCTTGGACTACTGTAATGCTCTCTACATGGGCTCCCCTTGAAAAGTCTCCGAAGGTTACAGTTAGTTCAGAATGCAGCCACACGGATGATCTTGGGCGCCCCTCGGGACGCCCACATAACACCTCTTCTCCGCTGCCTGCACTGGCTTCCTGTGGCCTTCCGGATTCATTTCAAGGTGGTACTTACAGTCTTCAAATTGCTCCATGGCTCGGGACCTGGATACTTACGGGATCGCCTGCTGCCACCAACAACCTCCCGCCGCCCAGTACGCTCCCACAGAGTTGCCTTGCTCGGGGTACCACCACTGGATCGCTGTCGTCTAGCAGCCCCGAGACTACGTGCTTTCTCTGTGGGAGCCCCATCCCTCTGGAATTGTCTCCCCCCGGATATACGAGCCATGTCAGACATCCTAACCTTCCGGCGCGCAGTTAGACCTTGCTGTTCAACAAGCCGGTCTACAAATAAGATCAGGATATTTGAATTTATAGGGTGATTCTGCATCTGTTTTTAGCGCTTCTTTTTGTATACATTACACCGCTTGGTCCCTTTTTGGAGGGAGCGTGAGTAGAAAATAAATAAATAAATAAAGACTACAGAGGCTGCTTCCTCTGATTATAAGGCAACTGCATCCAGGTTAAGCCATTCTTAGAGACTCCAGAAACGATCCTTTGGCTCGTTTGAAGACCTTCCAATCAGGAGGGGCCTCTTCTTTCTCCTCACTGCTCACTGAGATTTTATGGTGCCATGGGCGTTTGTTAACAGCACTTACTCCCAAGGAGTCCTGTCTAGAATTACTACTTCAGGTGCAGATAACAGAGAAAAATGAAGGGAAATTCAGACTGTATCAAGGAGTCCTTGGTGCTCTCTGAGCTTCATTGTTTTCTTGCAGACATTTCATCACCCAACTAGGTAACATCATCAGTGCTAGAAGGGAGGGGGAGTTTGAAAGGAGGAGGAGGGGGAGGAAGATGGGGACTGTGGGGTCCCTGGTGCTCTCTTAGCTTAGTTGCTTCCTTGCAGACTTTTCATTACCCAACTAGGGAACATCATCAGTGCCAGAAGAGAGTGGTGTTTGCAAAGAGGAGGAAGAGGAGGAAGAAGGAAAGGTGGGACTATGGGGTTCTTGGTATTCTTTCGCCTGCTCCTCCACCTCTTCACAACCCCTCCTCCCTTCTAGCACTGATGATGTTACCTAGTTGGGCAATAAAAGGTCTGCAAAAAAACAACAACAACCCAGCTCAGAGAGCACAAAGGAGTGCACAGTTCAATCCTGAGCCTTTGACTGGAGACTTTACCAATGGTGTGTAGCTGCAGCCCCTCCGGTCCTTCCATCGTGGTTCCTTCAACCAGTAGCTTGATGATATCTGTGTGGACCAGTTCATTCTGTCGGGAGAAGGAAGATCAGAGCCATGTTGGAAACACAGCATCCACGAGAATAAAGCTTTGAAACAGGAACATTTTCGGAAGGATTCAAAAGGAAGGAAGAGGAGGAAAATGCTGAATGCTTCCTGAAGGGGCCCCAATAATTTACAGAAGGACGGTGATAATGAGAACATGGTACATGTTCCATGGTGTCCCAGCAAACACCCATCTAGATCAGGGGCATTCAACCTTGGCAACTTTAAGACTAGTGGACTGCAAGTCCCAGAATTCCCTAGTCAGTCTGCATTATCCAATTAGGCAACATTATTGAGTCTGTCATCTGCACCTCTATCACTGTCTGGTTTGGTTCTGCAACCAAACAGGACAGACAGACTCCAGAGAGTGATTAGGACTGCAGAAAAAACAATCACTACCAACTTGCCTTCCATTGAGGACCTGTATCCTGCACGAGTCAAAAAGAGGGCTGTGAAAATATTTACAGACCCCTCACATCCTGGACATAAACTCCTTCCCTCAAAACGACGCTATAGAGCACTGCACACCAGAACAACTAGACACAAGGACAGTTTTCCCCCGAATGCCATCACTCTGCTAAACAAATAATTCCCTCAACACTGTTCAACTATTTACAAAGTCTGCACTACTATCACTATTAATCTTCTCATCACTCCTTATCACCCATCCCCTCCCACTTGTGACTGTAGGACTGTAACTTTGTTGCTTGTATCCTTATGATTTATATGGACTGTTTCCTAGTATGATTTGATTGATTATTGTACCCCATGACTATTATTAAGTGTTGAACCTTATGATTCTTGACTCTTGACGAATGTACCTTTTCTTTTAAGTACACTGAGAGCATTTGCACCAAGACAAATTCCTTGTGTGTCCAATCACACTTGGCCAATAAAGAATTCTATTCTATTCTATTCTATTCTATTCTATTCTATTCTATTCTATTCTTAAACACTGCTAGAATTGAGTAAAGCTTCGTCTTGGTTCGTTTAACATTCCCATCAACCATTTCAAAGCAAACCGTCGGTATATTTTTTCTTGTTCAGTTTTTATTTTCATTGTATTTCAGCCACCAGTTTAATCCATTTTTAATTCTATTTTAAAATTGTATTTATAACGTGTGTTGTTTTTACTTGGCTGTACACTGCCCCGAGTCCCGTTGGGAGAGGGGGCAGTATATAAAATCTAATAATAAATAAATACATAAATATAAACAACAGCAATAGCAATAGCACTTAGACTTATCTACTGCTTATCTACTGCTTTACAATGCTTTCCAGCCCTCTCTAAGCGGTTTACTGAGTCAGCCTATTGTCCCCAACAATCGGGGTCCCCATTTTACCCACCTCGGAAGGAGGGAAGGCTGAGTCAACCTGGAGCCTGGTGGAATTTGAACTGCCAAACTGCAGGCAACAAAAGTAGCCTGCAGTACTGCATTCTAACCACAGGGCTACCACGGCTCATCAAACTTCTCACCCTTCTAGTACTGATGATATTCCCTAGTTCGATAATGAAAAGTCTGCAAGAAAACAACAAAGTTCAGAGAACACCAAGGACCCCACTATCCTCCTCCTCCTCCTCTTTGAAAACCCCACTCCCTTCTAGCCCTGATGATGTTACCAAATTGAGTTATGAAATGTCTGCAAGAAAACCACCAAGCTCAGAGAGCATCAAGAACCCCTTGGTAAGGTCTGAATTCTCTGGTGGCTGGGGAATTTTGGGACCTGAATTCCACAAGTCTTAAAGTTGCCAAAATTGGATAAGTCTAGGACTAGAACTCACCGTCTCCTGGTGATTGGCCCAAAGTTACCCAGACAATTTTTATGACTAAGGTGGGACTAGAACTCACCGTCTCCTGGTGATTGGCCCAAAGTTACCCAGACAATTTTTATGACTAAGGTGGGACTAGAACTCACCATCTCCTGGTGATTGGCCCAAAGTCACCCAGCTGCTGTTCATCCCTGAAGTGGGACTAACTGTCTAAACTGATTTTTAGCCTGGTGCCCTAACCAATAGATCAAATTGGCTTCTACCAGACACTTAGGACTCCAGTCAAGGATTCACAGTCACAGAATAAATAGAAACATCTTCGTTCAAACACGGAGAGTGTCAGGGTTGGAAGGCAATGTGCTCTTGAGATGTCGCTTGGTTGGTTTCGGCTTAGCATAATTTGTTCCACATGGCTTACGGGTCAGGGATATGGGACCCAAGCCAACCGAGTTGCACGGCATTAATGATTAAACAAGCTATGGCTTAATGCGGCAGGACGTCAGCCCAAAATAATAATAATACCCCTAAAGGGCTACAATTCCCTTCCTTTTAGCCAGAGGATTGGTCCAGATTTATGGGCGGGCTGAGCTGAGTCTGCATGGATCATTCGTCTTATGAATTGTTGTCTTTCCCTTTGTTGGGTTTCAAAAGTCTTGAAAAGGATGAATGAAAAAAAAAAAACATTATAGGTTCACTCCCGGTGAAAAACCTCCCAACAAAGCACAGCTCAGATCTCTCGTTTCAAGGACAAAGTCCCCATATCTTTACTTTTTGGAAACAGCTGAGGGGATCTGAATAAGTTTTGTGCAATGGGAGAAGAGTTCTCCACTCCTCCACTTGTTGTAGAATACCTTAGGCCACCAGACTTGAAATTTTAGGCTTAGAAAACCTAGAACTATGCCGCCTTCATTCCGACCTAAGTATAGTACATAAAATTATCTATTGCAATGTGCTACCCGGTCAATGACTACTTCAGTTTCAATCACAACAACACAAGAGCACACAATAGATACAAACTCAAGGTAAACTGCTCCAAACTCGATTGCAGGAAATACGACTTCAGCAACAGAGGGGTCAATGCCTGGATGTTCTGACCCAAACCCAAAACAAACACAAACCAAAGGGAACAGAAACCTTACGAATCCCCGGTTAAAAGGCTGCTGCAAAATAATTAACTTTGATAAGCACGAGCTAAAACTGTGTGAGGCTGCCAAGAATCACAGATAAGAAATATTTGACAACACAAGAGTCTTCAAATACCAACTAAGATACTGCAATGTCCACAAGGCTGGAGTTTCAAAACGTCTTTGCTTCCTATCAAGAACCTCCGATTCACAGCTGGCTTTTATCTTCTTGAAGGAGGGGCCATTACCTGGCAGCCTTACTCTCGAGTCGCCCATGCTGTTGCAGCTGCTCTTTCCTGCGAGCAGTGCTGCGCGCACACACACTTGGCACAGGCTCCTTGGGAACCTCCTCATTGCTGCTGCCAGCCCCCACAATCTCTGAAGGCAGCAGTCCACTCCCTAATGGTCCTGGCCCCTCATCTGAGTCCTCACTCCCCTTAGCCATCTGTACCTGCTGATGGCTAACCACAACACTGGAATATACTCCCTGACTGTGGTTTCTTCCCCAAACCCCAAAAACTTTAACCTTAGACTGTCTACTATTGACCTCACCCCTTTCCTAAGGGGTCTGTAGGGGGTGTGCATAAGCGCACCAATGTGCCTAAAGTCCCTGTCCTACTGTTTCTTTTTATTCGTATCCATTTCATGTACTCATAATCATGTTTATTCTTATACCTGTTATCTAATACTTGCTTGACAATTAAATAGATAGATAGATAGATAGATAGATAGATAGATAGATAGATAGATAGATAGATAGATAGATAGATAGAGATAGAGATATACATATACATATAGGTAGGTAGATAGGTAGGTAGATATAGATAGATGGTATTTATACATGATAGATAGATAGATAGATAGATAGATAGATAGATAGATAGATAGATAGATAGATAGATAGATAGATAGATAGATAGATAGATAGACAGACAGATAGATTTGGGGAAGAACTTGTCTTGAACAAAGAGCATTATCAGCAAGGCAGAAAAAGGAAGGAGGACATTTGTTGCCAGCAGCCGAAGATCCAAGAGTCCTTTCTTACCTTGACTAACGTCCAGGAGACAATGCGGCCATCTGAAGACACCGAGAAGAAATTCAAGTTGTTGTCCATATCGTCTTTCTGCCACTTCACCTGGGGAGGAAAGAAGAAATCTGATATATATTTTTCATATTTATTTTATTTGTCAAGCAAGTATTAGATAACAGGTATAAGTATAAACATGATTATGAACACAAGAAATGGATACGAATATGTGCTGATGACATTCGCCAGTCAGGTCATGAAATGTCTGCATGGAAACAACCAAGGGAGCCCCACGTTCTGCCCTGAGCCCCAGAGATTCTCTTCTAGCACACCTGAGATTTTGCCCATCAACTCAGTTCTCCGAAAAGATCTATTTATTTTCTATTTATTTATTTGTCAATTGCTTACAAGATAATAGCTATAAGTAAAAACATAGTTATGTATACATGGATACATATAAGAAAAATAAAAAAGAAACAATAGGACAGGGATGGTAGGCACGTTGATGTGCTTATGCACGCCCCCTACAGACCTCTTAGGAAAGGGTGAGGTCAATAGTAGACAGTCTAAGGTTAAAGTTTTTGGGGTTTGGGGAAGAAACCACAGAGTCAGGTAGAGTATTCCAGACATTGACCACTCTGTGGCTGAAGTCGTATTTTCTGCAATCAAGTTTGGTAAGGTTAACCTTGAGTTTGTATCTATTGTTTGCTCTTGTGTTGTTATGGCTGAAGCTGAAGTATTCATTGACAGGTAGGACATTGCAATGTATGATTTTATATACCGTACTTAAATCAGACCGAAGACGGCGTAGTTCTAGGTTTTCTAGGTCTAGAATTTCGAGTCTGGTGGCATAAGGTATTCTGCAACGAGTAGAGGAGTGGAGAACTCTTCTTGTGAAATATTTCTGGACTTTCTCAACTATGTTAATATCAGATACGTAATGTGGGTTCCAGACTGATGAGCTGTATTCGAATATTGGTCTAGCAAATGTTTTGTATGCTCTAGTTAGTAGTGTGATATTACCAGAGAAGAAGCTACGTAGGATTAGGTTAACAACTCTTAATGCCTTTTTGGCTATGTAGTTACAGTGGGCTCTAGGGTCTAGGGCCGGAGAGGCAGAGATGGGGGAAGGGAGGAGCCCCAGTCCTTACCTGCCAGACGGGGTCGGTGTGCTTCCCAGAGAGGGTGCTGCTCTTGTAGCCCGGCTGGGTGGCCGTGGGCTTCTTCAGGTTGTAGATGGCCACGTTGCCGTCATAGAAGCCCACCACAATCAGGTAGGGGTGTTCCACGTGGATGTCGAGGCACATGATGCCGCTCTCGCTGGCAAAGACGTACTCAGGGAAGGAGGGGTTCTTCAGGCTGTACAGCAGCAGCATCCCCCGGCTCTGCTTCATGAAGTCATCTGGAGGAAGAGGAAGAGGAGGGAAAGGAGGAGGAAGAAGAGGAGAAAGAGGGAGAGAGGAGGAGGAGGGAAAGAGAAAGGGAGAGAGGAGGAGGAAATGGAGGATGAAGAAGAGGAGAAAGAGGGAGAGAGGAGGAGGAGGGAGAGAGGAGTAGGAGAGAGGAGGAGGAAATGGAGGATGAAGAAGAGGAGAAAGTGGGAGAGAGGAGGAGGAGGGAGAGAGGAGGGATGAGAGGAGGGCCGAGACGAGGAGGGGAAAGGAGGAATGAAGAAGTAGGAGAAAAAAGAGGGAGGGAGGAGGAGGGGAGAAGGCGGGGAGGAGAATGGAGGATGAAGAAGGCGAGAAAGAGGGATTTGAGAGGAGGAGGAGGGGAGAGAGGAGGAGAGAGGAGGAGGGAAACAAAAACAGGGAGGATGACAGAAGAGGAGAAAGTGGGCGAGAGGAGGAGGAGGGAGACAGGAGGGAGAGAGGAGAGGA